>JACVBY030000594.1:1320000-1745491 GCA_017589505.3 Metroxylon sagu | reverse complement strand
TTCATTAAGTCCGTCCTCGTACCCCTCTCCTCCTAATTTGATTTTATTATCAATAGCTACACTAGATAGTCTAGTCCCGAGAAAAATACGTATATCTAAATTATAAATGTAAGTAAGTGTACGAGAATTAGAAATGAATAAAGGCTTCTCAGCCCCTCTACAGTTTCATAAGACGGTCTTCATAAGGAGAATGGTTGAGGGATACCTCAGTGGGTTGGGTTATAACCTGAAGAAGTGCTAGCTTTTGTTGCCTCCCTAGTAGGCTCGGTGGTCTCCTGGGATGTGGTGCCAGAATGGGTCACATTCTTCTTTGCATGCTGCCCTTTTATGTCGCCTTGTGTAGCCTAGTTAGTACTTGCCTCCTTGCAAGAAATCTTTTCAGGTTCCATTGTTTGGCTAATGCATGGCTCTCCTTTAGACCTCCTTTCTTTGATTTCACCAATTTGTTACTTCACTTTAGGATTAGTACTTTGTTGGTTTTCCTATTAGGCACATCACTATAAGTAGTATTAATGGGCTTGTCCTTCTTGAATTTCCTCCCATCCCATCCACTTGTGCGAAGTCAATGGAATGGAGGAGTAGTATGAATTTATTGTTAACAAAATATTGTCTACGGGAAGCTATCTATATATTAAATAATGCTAAAGACTAAGGAAAACAAAAACACATAGATGATCTTACGTGCTCCAATGGAGGCTTTTATGGAGGTTCGTTGATCACATATGTAGGGAAAAAATACATATATATACAATTAAAGGGGTATTGTCATAATACAAGGGGTTGGACAACTTGCCTTCTAGTTGTCTTCTTGGGAGTAGATGCTTTACTATATTTGAACCACCTACGTGGAAAAGAAAGTTGGAATCAAGATCTGTATAATTAATATTAAGATTTGTACCAGTACATTAATAATTGGTATGATATAGATCACATGATACATATCTTATATCAAGATAAAATAATATATTTTTTTTCATGCTTAACCACTTAGTATTGAGTGATAGAAATCATTATCGAATAATATGGGTTTGTTTGATTTATATCGGTTTAGAACTTAATATCATATCAATACTTTACTGATACGATCGATTGGTACATATCAATATGGTAGAACTTGATTAGATTGGTGTGGATGCTAATAGTTGTTCGTAGTTATATATAAAAAATTTATTAAATATCACATCACCTTATCTTAAACTAGATTTTGCTATCTACGAGGTTTGTATCGTTAGGTACAGAATGCTGAAGTTCAAGCTGTATTAGTTATACCCACCTGGAGTTTGCCATCGTCAAGTCGCTCAGTACTTCAAGTTTTGCTTGCCATGGCTTGAGGTCTCTATCCCCATGTCTGAATCACTAAAGCCTGGGCCATTTAGGCTGTAATGTGTCCATGATACCTACAATTGGGTACTGCATATCCCACCGAGATCAGCAAAAGAGAGAACTTCCGTTGTCATGTCATCTCAGCACGGCACTTCAGGTTGGATTTTGCCAGCCATGGCTTGGGGTTTGTATTATTAGGTACGGAATTTTTCTTTAAAATTAGGTAGTACATAGCTGATCAGGCACAGCAAAGAGAATGGTGCCATTATCATGCCACTTCGGCTCTCTAATTTAAGTCAGATTTCGTGGTTGAAGTTATTGACCACAAAACCATTCACATGTTAGCATGATCTAGTGATACATTAATATTATGGTATTCTTTACTGTTATTGCTTCATATTTGCATCATTCCCTACTTTGAGTAGGCAAAGTAAAACACTTGAACACATAATTAGAATAACAGCCATCTTACCAAATAGACAATTGAAATATATAGCATAGAGCAACATGCCAATAACATAGAAACACGTCGAAGTACACTCGTAACCATTGCTATTTTCAAGCTTGCTGATGATCACCCTCATTTGACGTGGTCTACTTTGAGTGACTTCGTAATATTTCAAATTTAATTTTATATTGGATGAAAAAGAAATGTGATATGTACTCATATAACTCAAATTCACTTATTTTCCATTAATTTCCACTTGAATTTTTGAGCCTCATAATTTCGGTCCGCTAATAGGTTAATTGAGCCAGCAGATGAGCTTGAAGCATTACTAATGCTATCAAAGCTGACTTGAGTGTACGAAAGTTGATGGGCATAAGGAAAGGACTATTCATAGGACGATTGCAGTGTCTCGCTATACCCATAAGACGATGATAGAGTCCCGCTATAGGATGAAGCCATCTTTGCAGCATCAATGACTCGACTTGAGATAGATTTTGGTTAGCTTACGATGTGTGGCATGCAAGCGATGAGAATATCGTAACGTCGCATTATAAGAATGAAGATTATGATACCTCAAAATTTAGTCTTATATTGGATAGAAAAGAAATATGCTATGTACTTATAACTTAAGTTTACTTGCTTTTTATTAATTTTTATTTAAATTTTTAAATTATATAATTTTGATTTGTTAATAAATTAATTAGGCTAGTAAGTAAATTTTTATGCGTTACAACTTTAAGGTATAGCAAGTAGAATCCAGACTTAAAGTTGAATACTTATGAGACATCAATGGTGAACTAGTCCATGCCATGAATGACATAACGGTCACTTTGAAAGGGGGACTGGTCACCTCAGCGGTCTAAGTACGGTAACCAGCACCGCTAAAGATTGAACAATGGCGCACAAGCATATTGTATTCATGCGCAACAAAGGACTTGTACAATTTAATCGGTCGATATTGGGCTCTTGAAAATGAGATATTGTTCCAATGCTTGTTGAGCCATGGAGATCGTTTAACTCGCATGACTTACAATACAATGTGACAGGAGTGGGATCATTGTACTCATTGCCTGAGTCAAGTTTTAAGCAAGCCTTAAAGAGTTAGATGTTTTCTCCCTGCACAGTCTGCAGTTCCTGTAGCATTTTCTATCAATTGTCTTCTAAATGTGAACCAATTGATTGGCCCATCCCCGTAATTCTAACCCACTCTTTTCATTGCAAGGGACCTGGTTATAAGAAGTCAACAAAAAAATTGAGTGCATGAGGACATTAAGCAAGCACAAGAACAAAAATTCTTGAGTACCTATTTTTCTCAAATTTGTTCATTGGTCAAGAGCAATGGAAAACAGAGAGCAATAATAACCGGGCCAAGTCAATACCGAAGTCACTGATCTTTATTTTAAAGTTTCTTACACATTCTCACTATGGTAGTGAAAGTTAATCATGTTGTTGAATCTCCTAGCTCTATCAAAGAAATGAATTGCATCACCTTGGACAAATTTAAACAACAGTGTGCCAATTTCATGTGCTTCTTTGAAATTTCTGTCATGTTTGGTGGGAACAATATAGGCTTGATTGATTTGCCCATTGATCTGTATGATGAATTCCCTACGCTCACAGAACAAAATTTCATCGTGTTTTTTTTTTTTTCCTAAAAAATTTTTATGTTTCCTTCTGTTTCTGCTTTTATTTAAATTGTGCTGTGCTCTTGGTAGATCACAGTTGTATGATTTTTCTTGTTAACTCTTTGTTGTAACTCAACAGAGCTAAAATGATGTATTCAAATGGAACGTATAACTCTACTTTGAGGCAACCTGGGCTGGGTTGGTTTCGGTTTGTTGCACCCAAGCCCAACCTGAGTTCACAGAACCATGGCAAATCTTGACCAACTAGTAGGTTGAGCTGGTCAAGTTCGAGTTGAGCCCAACCCACTTGCATCCATAATGAAGAGTGTGCAAATTTGAGAGAACCTTGTAGTTGCTCAGGTATTAAGTTTCAAGGAAGTAAAATCACAGTACCTTATAATATCATAATGAATGGGGGCTATAAGTAGGCAATTGCCTTAACATGCATTCAGAACAATCGAGCCATTATTCACGCAAATATAGCCATTAAAAATACATGCCAAAGTTCTATTTTTAATAAATGATTACACTCCTAAAGTCACTATCCATAGTCCTTCTCAAACTTTTCTTAATTGATTGTATATATATAATTACTTACATTATATTTCCCAGCAATTCTTTATATGTCTTTTAAATGGTGAATAATGAAACAATATGAGACCAGAACAATGTCTCACACTGCTAAAGATTTTGACAGATAAGCTTATAGTGAAATCCATTTATGGTGATTTTTAATGAACATGATTAGATTGTAGTTGGAACGATAAATGAGAACTAATGGAAAATGGTTTGTGGAACATCTGCTTCAGAAACTAGCAGAAAATTCAAACTTGCACTTGTAAAAATACCTAAAATCATTTTGCAATTTCCACATTCCCAAACTCACATGCACCTGCTTACCTGCTCCCAATTCTAGAAGCCAAGGTTCAGAGAAATTGCTCTTCATTCCAAACTTTTTAGGATAAGGATTCTGTAAACTAGTTTAGTTGCATACATGAACAGAATACAATAACCAGTAGGTAAAAAAAAAAAAAAAAAAAAGGTTTTATTGTAGCTTATGAGACTCATGAATGTTTTGCAACAATAAGTTACTTGTTCAGCGACGGTGGATCGAGTGCATTTTGAATGGCCAGACTATATTATACTCTGAGGAATGAAACTTTCATAAAGTGGGAGTTAGAAAACTTTTGCTGCTGCACAAGTTATGCAAGTGAGAAGCTAAAGCAGTGCCACATAAAGGGTTCCATAAGGTGCATTCGTTTTCCAATTCGTTTATCAAGGATTTGGTGGCATGTGGGACTGATGGGATAATAGCAATGTGTGGCTGCAGGAGGTAGGCATGCTCACACTATTTGTGGTCCAGGTTCTAGAAGGCTCCTTTTAATTTCTTAAAATAAAAGAATGAACTGAGGTGTCAAAAGTCATGACTTAAGAAATGTTTGCAAGAAGGTAACAATTCTTTTTGCAATTCATTTTTTGATTGCTGTAGCTTTTATAAAGTGGTTATGACATCTTCTATGTTAACAAATCCCATGATTGTCGGTGCAATAAATTAAATTCCAATGAGTGAAAAAGACCTTTCTCAATGTGACATATAAATATTTGGTGCCAACTCTTTCTTAATCTTTCATTTTCTATCATGAAGTTTAATATCCAAAATAGTAGACCCACACATGTTGACACTGTTCTCTTAGATCTACCTAGCAGACAAAATAACTTTTTGAGTGTGGAAAGTTACAAAGAGTGGTTTTAGGTCCTTTTTTGGCCTTCTAAAATTCCCTGCATTTTTATTGTCGTGGCGTCCAAGACATTGCTGTGAAGTGGTGGTTGTTCACAGGTCACAAGTCGACCTCTCTATCTTTGAGCATTTGTTAAGGCACTAAATGATTTGTTTAACTTCCAAGAGAGGTGCGCTTTTATGTTGTTTTGAGAGAAAGGAAGGGAATACTCCATAGAATAAAGTGCAGGAAGCCTGCAGAGTAGGGAGTATAAAACACTCCATAGGCACCAAACAAAAGCCTAGGCCAAAACTAATCAGCCAAAAGAAAGTGGGACGAAAACAATGATTTTAGAGTGTTATCTAGTCTATGCAAAACTGATTCTTTTACATCCTCATTCTTCCTAATAATATGACAGAGAAACTCTAATTCAAAACATGTAAAGCCATTGTTGTTGACAGTTGGATGGAAGAGAAGTGGCAGAGGTTTCACTGGGATTCTAGGTGAAGGCATACAACTTCACTCTTAATCTCTTATGTGAGATCCAATCCAGTGGTTGGGATCAAAACAGAAAACTAGAAACTAAAACTATTAAAAGGAAACCCATTTGAGCACCCAAAATTTAATTTAAATCCGGCAGTAACTGAAATTAGCAAACTTAAACTCGACCTAATTGACTCAAAATTTTAAACTCTTAATTTCTTCTTTCTCGGCATCTATACTTGTTCTTCAACTTTGGTATTGCATTGATTATCTACTCCAAATATTCAGAGGTGCACCATTCAAGATGCGAATGTAAAACCTCTACCCACTTAGCAAAGGGATGCAACCATTAGGACAAGCCTGAGTTCATATGTGTCCTTAACTATTATTTTCCAATAGTAATCTTATGGGAACTAATTATCCATTGGGACCATCCTCAAATTCAATGCCATGTATGCCATAACTTATGAAGCATGCTCACAAATGTAGAATATTTATATGACCTGACACCTAAGCACCTACAAATCTTGAAAAGAAAAGGGGATATGATATGATTAGGTTATGAAAATAAACAAACATTTATAATTTACATATATGTAAAATGCCTTCATAAAGCATGGTGGGGTGTGGGCTATTAATAATAACATAAAACACATGACCCACAATGCTTTCTTATGCCTTTGGAGAAAACAAATTCCATAGTAAAATATCAACATAACCAATTTTAAATTTAACCTTAAGTATCCCCAAAATCAAAGCCACTAACCCCTAGAATCAAATGAATACGGATTATTTTTGTTTTGTAGCATGGTCTTTGTGACAGGTGGTTATGCCAACAATGCAGATTTAATAGACCAGATTATTTTCCCTTTCATCAAGAGAATGTGGCGTAGATGAGTAAACAAAAGAGAAAAACAAAGAAGAAAAACAGAAGGAGAGACAAACTAAGACCTCAAAAAAAAAAAAAAAAAAAAGGAATACCTACCTTAATCCAGTCATTAGATAAAGAGCAAGATATCCTTAATAATTTGTTGCTCTATCTTCTGTCTTCAAGGAATTAGAGAAGATTCTACCATTCTTCCATCTCGAGCAGTTCGAGTGGCAGTAAGGATCTGATCCTGAGTAGCCTTGAGTGGATTGGGAAAATAAGGGATTCTCTTATGTTTTCGTTGGAGATTGGCAGTTTGAGATTCATGTGTTAAAATTCCAAGGCTATATAGATGTGGGTGGAATTGGAAGATTGAGTTGCCTTCAGGTAACGAGATTACATCACAGTTCCTGTCCAATTTCATCAGTGGTGTCAATGTTGAGAATTGAGATCAAACTTGAAGACTCTCCAAGTTCAAAGGCATTGCTTGTTTTTGAGGGTAGAGGGGACTAAATCATAAAATAACTTAATTGTCTTTTTCCCTTCTTCAAGGCTGTTTGGACTTTGGATAATCTCCCCAAATCAATAAGATGAGAAATAGGATTTCTAGCATAAGATATCAGGTCTAGTCCATTCCCACAGGGAGAAGAAAAGGACCTTGCTGGTCTGTTGTGAGTTGTAGGAGATCCAGTAAATATAGGCTGAGTTGGGCCTGTTATTCCTTAATACTGGAAATCTTGTTCCCTTTCTTCTCCTTGTAAGTATGGGTTAAGAGAGATCCAGACTGGCTTGGACTGTAGTTCATTAGCGTCGATTGTCTTATTTGAGGGAAAAAAAAAAAAAAAAAAAATTTGTGGTTATTTCAGTCTGATCCAGTATTAATGATAGCACATTCAGAATTCATGGACATCCATTGTCTGAGGGTTGTCATGAACGGTCGTTGGGAAGCATTGCTTCGGAGATATGATGGACGCAGCAAACCTTCGCTTGTGATGGGAGCAAATACCTTGGCGTTTGAGGATGGCGGAACTTCTAAAATAAGGGATCCCTTCTTTACGGGATCGGTTTAAAGGATTCTGAGACGATGAGAAGACTTGCCAACTTCCTTTTCTCATCTTAGTGGGGCGTTAATGGGGATTTGCTTTGGTTGCGTGAGAGAGAGAGAGTTTTGATAGTGAACACGTGGAAATCGTTGTCAGTAGTTGAGATTCCTAAAAGAAGAGGCCAAGATTGAATGGGACATTGGTCCATGGAGAACGCTGCTTGTGGTTGCTTATACTGATGATGGGCTGCTCAGAAAAGGTGGTGTGGAAGGTGTGGGTGGTGGACTGAGACCCGGCATGCGTCCTCTCCTTAAGAAAATACTAGGAAGAAGCCATTTGAGTTGACTGATTTGTTTTCATCCGTGCGGCTGATCAAATGGTTCTGGGTCATTTACTGATATTCTTACCGCATTCAATGAGGAGGTGGCAAGAATAAATTTCTTCTGCCGCATTGACAAATCTTTTGACTTTTATTTACGTTTGGTGAAGTTTCTTTGCATTTACCATTCGGAATTTATACCCAACAATTTACAAAGTGATTGGTCGAGTGGATAAAATTTCTCAGTTGGTGGAACACCAGCTCCTCTTTAGTCCTGTTCTTTTCTGTCTCCATCTTTTTGTCGTTCTTTTCTTATTCTGCTTTAGTTTTATCTTCTAGGCTGACAGTAGAATCTCCCACTCATGAAGAGTTCTTTTGTTTTTCCATGTTACTTTTGATATCGACCCTCTTCGTTAAGAATCAGCTGAGAAAAGCATCGCTTTTGAGGATTATTATTTTTTTTTTTAAAAATTTCTCCTGTTAAGAACCACCTTCCTTAGGCTTTGGGATATCCTTTGCTTGGGTGTCCTGCAAGTTCTCTATCCAAACTTTTTTCCATGGATGATCTTATCACTGGGATTGAAGAAAGTGACATGCTTGATTCCTTCCAGAATAGTTCAACTCAGCTCCCCGGACATCAAGGGAATCTTAATTATATACAGATATTATAAGAATAGAATTAATGATTGATTTAAATTACTGAAATGTATGAGTAAACTATATATATATATATTGTGCCCTTCTTATAGATTTAATACTGGAGCTAGCAACTTCAAATGTGCATGAAGTTTGATATCTATTAGATAGTGTTCGGCATATAGTGATAGAGCATGACACCTTTATTTCATTAGTAGGATTCGTTAGGATATTAGTCTCCTTGGTATTATATAGCTGTAAGATTTTTGTTCGCAAAATAGGCCCAGAATTGCATTTTAAAGCTTCTCATACTGGCTACGGAGTTCATCGCACTCGAGAAAATCAATATTCAATCCTAGTATTAATTAAGGTCGAGTCCAGACTAGCAATGGCCAACCAAACTCTATAACTTTATTTTAATGGATTTGATGCACTAACCGAAAGTTGGAGAGCGGTGGACTGGTGGGGGCAGCAAAGGGCGAAAGGACTTCAAGTTGAGACATCATTGTTAAAGGAAATGTTCGAAAGCGATTGCGCCTTTCAGAAGAGGGCGGGGAACAATAATGCCGCTGCTTTCAATCACCGCCCGACCCACCGGTAGATACGTGGTGCCATCAACGTACAATCATCCCTCGTCATCTTTGTGCACCATCTATTCTAACTATTAATCTCACTGATTTGGGCAGCACTTCTATGAAACCCTGCCTCATGAAGTGTTATGGGGTTAAACTTTTGCCCAGATTTATCTTTTCAAGATTAGAATCTATCCAGATAGGAGAACATAAAGACCAGTCGGTCCATCTTTACCTCTGCTTCAACCACTCATAAAGTTTAACCTACCTACATTCCTAAAGATCTTTACCTACGCCTGAGCAGATCTAAATTTAAATTATAAAGGACCACATCAGTAATCCAAACTATCAGCCTTTAAAATATTTGCATATTTTTAGCTTGTACGTCAAGAGGTCAAAAAAAATAAAAAACAAACATCATGTGAGACTATTTAAGTTTTTGACCAATGCATGACTTAGATGTCTAGCTTTATCAGACCTTTCCTTCTCTCAGAAAGTACATTGAGCGAAGATTTTACTAGATTTCTTAAGTTCTGCTATGTCTATGGATGCTAAAGGAATAGCATTTCTCAATCACCTTTAAGGCTTTTCTCTTAACCAAAAAAAAAAAAAAATCATGACTTAAATGTCTCCAAATTATATGATTTTTTGTATGCAAGTATTTTAGAGAAAATAAATTATATCTAATGGTTTGAATCATCGATGTGAGAACCTTATCATCTAATATATATTTACTTGGATCTAAGTGGATGATCCGCTTAAGTATAGCCAAGTCAAGCTTATTCCCACTCTCAATTTTGTGCACATGCTTTCTATCTTTACATTTTCTTTCTTTCTCTATGCTTATAATAGCTTGTTCTCACTCTCGATCTTGCACACATGCTTTCTCTCTCTATATTTTCTTTCTTTCTCTATGCTAATTATAGAATATATATACATGCATGTTAAGAAATAAGTTTCACTATAGAAAACACTAACTAAAAAACAATAGCAAGCTAGTATAGGCAGCACTTTATAGGGAGCTAGTGAAGAAATTATATGTTGACCATTGTTCATTCATTACGTCTTTTCCCTGAAGAACTTGAATTTTAAAGTTTCTTCACTTTCTTTGGATCAATAATGTAGAAGAGAATTAATAAAAAATTAAGGAAAACATGGGAGTAACTGGTTCTATCCTTTTATTGAAGCAGACCCATGTAAAAGTTATCTCTGACCCTACAATACAACCATTAATGGGTTCCCTTCATTCTAGTTAATACTCTACATGCTGTAAACTCTTGTTTCAATGGATACTTCATTTTTGTATTCCTTTCAAATTCTTCTTTAATAAATTAGGGAAAGGTTTGCCTTCCTCCTTTTTCACCTCCAAAAAAAAAAGAAATCTTGAGACAAAAACGTAGAGCAGATTTTTTGAATTTAGATTGTGAATTGATTATTGTGAGTACAAACCTAAACAAGTAACTGCGTTTGTTAAGCTTAATTAGCTTCACTTCCTTTCTATCCTTTTCTTTTTTCTTTTTTCTTTTTGCGGGGGGAGGGGAGGTAGGGGTGGTAAGGCAAGTATATTATACAGCTCTTATGAAGATACAATCTAGATAAATCAGAAGACAAAAGGTTCCGAAGTTGGAAAAGAATGTCAAAATTTCTATAAAATATTTTCATGGTGATTATCCCTGACGGTGGCTATCTGTATTTGCTTGTCGATAGACATACTTAATATTGATAGGACAAAAGGTAATTATTAGCTGCCTAGTATCACAAAGTAGAAGAGGGACTTCTTTCACTTGAATCTTTATATATTGCGGTCAGGAAATCATTATGTTAGAGTTTCCTCTTAACATAAGCTTGATAACATTCAAACTTACTTTATAGAAAATGTCTTCCTCAGTAACATGCAACTCAGCTATTGGAATAGTAATATCAAATAGATGAATACCATCAATTGCCACCAAGTTAGCTTCATTTCTTCAAAACAATTAATTCGTGCCATACAAATTTGATAAAAATTATAAAAGGTATAAGTTTTCACATGTTGTGTTAGATAAACTTTCAAGTTTCATTTGATTTAGTTCTTAGATGTTCACATTCTCACCAAACTTAGACTCAAATTAGAAATATTTTATTTATTCTATATTTAGACAATGCTTTACATGATGGTCTATGGCTTCACCCTATAAGGTTGTGATCCATATCAAGTTTGGGTTTCAAATCTCAATAATAGCGCTAATTGTAAGTCATTATAAAATTTTTAATTAGAGGATGACAAGTAGATTATTCAAGATTATGTAGCCTTCTTTTTATGTGCCTTCTCTTGATCTCAAACAAGTCTCCATGTATTTATAGTAATGTAGGTTCTCAATGAACAAATTTAGAAGCTTAAATTGGAGAACCATGAAGTACAACCACTGGATACAAACACCAATTTAGACAAAGAGTGGAAGATGTATTAGGAAATCCCAAGGAGCTAGCTTCCATTCAATTTTAATGTTCGATAAAGGAAATAGGTAGTGAAGGTGGTTAATTCGGTGAGTATGTTTGGCCATGTTGAGATATTTTTTTAGGTTATAGTGGTCTAATAAGTTGCAAATATAATTTTGTGTAATCGAGCCAGATGGTTATTGAATATATCGTAATCGGTCCAAAGGATACATAATGGGATTATGTCATTCAAATAATTTATTGTATTTTTTTTAAAAAAATATTGAATTTCTCTTACTAATCAGTATATCTTAGGAACAATTAGATCTATAAAATATATTTTTTGCTTTTGATGGTGCTTAAGAAGTGACAGTGGGATCCCTCACACCAATAAGGATGATGGAGGTGAGGTGGATGAGTCAAGAATGGAAGATATAGTGCAACCATAGCAGGAAGGTTCTTTGGATATTCCCTAATAAAGAACTTGTAAAGATAAAGAAAGAGCATGAGGGGTGCCGAGGGTGTTTTAACAAAAGCCCTCCGATACTCAAGTCAGTGAAGAAAAAAAAAGATAGTCAAGGTTAAAACTTGTAGTCATGCTCTCATTAATGGCAAGGAATTGAGAAAAGGAGAGGATTCGGAGAGAGAAGAGAGCCCCCTTGGAGGGTCTGACCTTAGGCATGATGATTTAGTATGATGAAACTTGATGGTTTGGTTCAGTGGGGGAGAGGCCGCTCTTAGGCTTAGAGTGAGGCTCTCCTTAGCTTCCACATCTAATGACAAGACTAGGCAACTAGTTCAAATCTTGCATCTCATACTTGGTCATGATGTGTTCGTCTCTAAAACCATGTACTCATTGCCATGGATTACTTTTCCTACAGAGATAATTGGTTTTACTAGCTAATGTTAAGGCACATGCAACCTTACTGGTTGGCCATATATAGCCTACCGTTATATTGGGTACGTGCTTCTACCTTAAATTGTTAGTGGCTATTGAGTGAATAGCCTTGTAATGCTTTATTGAAGCTTCTTAGGAGGCCAATTAGTCACCAATGGGAGGCTAATGAACTATGCCTCATCACATGCCCCCCTTGATTTCTAAGGCCAAGGGGGGCCAACTCGGGCAAGGGAGTAAACATGACATCTTGAGAATCAATCTATAAGCTTTCCCTTTGAGGTGAGCTCGTATAGCCTTTAGTTCTTCAAGATGTATATAATAGTTAGAGGAGTTTGTAATGAGCTTTGTACCTTATCAGCTGGTTTTGACTTATGGAGAGATGTAAACTTTTAGATTGAGAGCCCCTTGGGGTATGCCATTTTGATGGTGCTCAGAAAGCGATGGTGGGATCCCTCATACTAACAAGGATAAGTGAGGTGGGGTAGATAAGTTAAGAATAGAGAGATAGTGTGGCCCGTATGAGGAAGGTCTTTATATTTCTCTTGGTGAAGGACCTATGAATGACAAACAAAGAGCATGAGGGGTGTTAGGGTTATCCTAGCAAAGGTCCTTAAATGCTCAAATCAGTAAGGAAAAGGAAAGATGGCCAAGGGAGGACTTCGTATCCATGCTCTCACCGATAGCAAGGAACCATGAGAGGGAGAGTAAAGGTGGCGAATGGGCACATCCCAACCTATCATAAAGCAAGCTGTGCCAAGCCATGGCTGCTATAAAAGCTATGTTGGGCACGAGTTAGGCCTCCCCTCCAATGTTATGGGCTGTGCGAAATAGTAGTTGTGCTAGACCGGTAATACACGATGGTCTAACGAGCTGCTACTTATATGGGCATGACCTATTTGACAACTCTAAGAGAGAGGGTTTAGAGAGAGAAGAGAGCCCCTATAAGGAGGTCTAACCTTACTTAAGTCTAATAATTTGATATGATGAGACTTGATAGTCTAATATGAAAGGGTAGGGCTGCTCCTAGGCTAGAGGTGAGCTCTCTCTCCTTGTTGAGCTTTCATATTCGATGACAAGATTAGGTAGTTGGTCTGAATTATGCATCTCATAACTGATCATGATAGGTCCATCTCCCACATTTGTTGCCATAGGTTGCTTTTTCTATAAAGAGTAAATTGGTTCTACCAGTCAATGGCAAGGCATGCATGCCCTTCCTAATTAGCTACATGCCATCTGTTAACTTGCTGGGTATGTGGTCAGTAGCTGCTCAGTAAGCGGCCTTATGACGTTTTGTTGAAACTTTGTAGGAGATCATCTAGAGGCTAGCTAATAGCCAGTTGGAGGCTAATGAATTATGCTTGATCAGCATTATTTCTATTATTCAATTATCTTTTCAAAAATCATATTTATTTAAATTTATAAATAAAAATATTTTTTTTGATATATATGATGTTTAGTAATCATATGCCATGAAACTCATTTTTACAGATAATTGAGATTTAAATGGTGAAGTATTTTTGTTAAAAAAAATTATAGTGCGGTGGAAGACTACTCTAAAGATTGTATAAAATATAAAGTGGAGACTAATAAGAAAGAGAGGTCAAAAAATCATTCTACCACAAGAAATCTAAAAAATCATTCAACCATAATAAATCTACACCAATGATCTAGATTCTTTCTCTAAATATGTGAGAGATATGAAGTATTAAAACTCTCTATCAATGATGGCACATTCTATGGCAATGTTTAGAAGATATCACCATTATTTTTTCTACTTTGAATCTATTTTACTATTATTTTAGAATATTCTAGCAAGCTAGAATTCTTGTTGCTAAAAGAAGACTAAGATAGCAAACTAGTATCCTTGACCTTAGTAATTGATTCTAGGGACATAGACTTGCATCCAACTATCAAGACTCTTCCACCATGACCCGTACTACAAATCCAAATGCTTCTCCAGTTTTGTTTCTAAATAACAGGGAACTTGATTTATAGAAGTCCATTAGTAGGGCATGCCATTTAACAAAATGATAAGTAAAGGGAGTTAGCAAGCAAAGGCTTCATTAATGTGCCCAGTTGGTTAGCAAAGATTAGACTTAGTATAGTAGGAGAGGTTAGTTTACATTCATTCTTGTTAAACTGTAGAAAGAAAGTAAGCTTTTAAATGAGTGCTACACTGAGAATAGCAAAGTCCTTTGAGAATGATGGAAGGTGTGTGCTAAAAAATACTAAGAAAAAGATCATTATTTTCAAGGAGGCTTCTTCGGCCCAAGCACCCCAAAACAACTAATTAGCAGATACGATAAGCAACCTTCAAAGCAGTGGTAATAGGCATCGATCATGGGCCTCTGTGGCCAGGATGATGACTTCTTGAATGAGGATGTGTCAAGTCATTGGTCAAGAGATTGAGAATTGAGAAGTCATTTTTACAAAGCTATGCATTTTGGTGATAATGATCAGAAAAAAGCCAAGATGAGTTGAAAGTTACCCTAATTAGGAGAATAATAGGACGAAGATGGGGTCTTGAGTTCCTTACTAGTTCTTTGAAGGAGAAATGATAGTTCACTGGAGAGTTTGAAATCTTTCCAATTGGCTTGGACCACTATGTGTTCCAATTTCAATCAAAGAAGGATCTTGCAAAAAATTCAACCAAGGGCCCTTGGATTATTGGAGGTCAAGTTTTGGCCTCGAAACCTTAGTGGTCAAACTTCAAGGAGCGATCAAACTTCTAGGCTTCAAAAACTCCCATAAAAATAACTACAATTTGGATAAGGATCGAAGAACTCTCAATGGAACTTTAGTCCAAAGAGTGGATACTGAAAATTGCACCTATTATTAGGAAATTTTATTGGATAGACAATTGGATGGAGAGTTTACATGTAAGAAGTTATGCTAGAGTGTGTTCTAATAGATATCAAAGAGCCTCTAACACCTAGAGTGGATCTTTTATGAGATGAAGGAGAAGAACCAATCTAGCAAAGCTTTACCTATGAAGGCATTCCTCTTTATTGTTTTTCTTCTGATCATATAGGTCATAGGGCTCTAGAGTGTCCATATGAGGCATTAAATAAGGTGGCTGCTATGGTGACAAAAAGGGGCTAGTGGATTAGAGATGCAACATCTATTCATCCCACATCAAAGGATATTAAGGGTGCTTTCTCATCATCTTCCAAGTCTGTGAAGCATCAAGAAGACTAGATGTTTTGACCTTTATTGGTTGCCTAACATCTTAGGAGACGAGAAATGATGAAGAAAGTCCTAGTAACTTTGAGTCAATTTGAGGTGCATTGCTCAACCTGGTTATTGATAAAGCACTAAGTCACACTCACCCAACTCCTAATGCCATAACCAAAGGAATAGTTAGCGAAGAGAGAGGCAAAAGTTAAGGGGCCAGTCACCATAAATTTCAAATTTTAAATTTCACTACTCTTCCTCAAGGCTTGGATAAAGTGAAGGTATCAACCATTCAAGGGTCAATATTTTTCATTTTGAAAGAAATGGAGGATGGTCAGGAGGATGCAATCTCTTCTACCATAAAAGTCGAATAGGTTGGAGCGATGGAAACTAGGGTCAATGCTTCATCAAAGTGTTCTAAAATTTAGCAAAATCTGAGTGCAAGAGTGATCAACAGAAGGCTCAATCAACAAGAAAATAGACTAGGCCTTCAACATTTGACACTAGCTTTGATAGATGTATCCCATAATTGAAATTTTTGGTTGGTTTTAATAGGGCCGAGAATTCAATGGGCAAGGCACATTGTCATGAGTTAAAAGCCAAATACAAGAAGGTTTATGCTATGGTCCAAGATCATAGATTAGGGCATCCAAAATAGTCTCATGTTTCTCATCCCTCTAAGAAGGAGATTGTGAAGACTAAGGGTTTGATATGTTCTTTATCGACATGGTAATGGAAGCAACATCAAAGAGTCGGCTTGAGTTAAGGTCTAAAAAAGCTCCAATTCAAGTGTCATAGGGACATAATCAACAAGAGTAAGAAAGGGAGGAAGCTCTTATCGGAAGTTAGATGGGAGAGGGATGAGATTGACGGGATGGCATTTTTCTTAAGGAGAAGGAAGCCAAACTAGTGCTAGTTGTTGGTGAATAGGGTGAGTCCAGGGACCATGGAACCAAGATCATGGCCTTAGTGACAATCGAACCTAGGACCATGCAAGGTGAGATGGTTGTGGGAATGTCTTGACTAGTATTAAACAGAATGGTTACCTTTATGACAACAGATTAATTAATCAGTAACCATAGGAGGACTAAGGGGGGCATATTGTCAAAATTAGTAAAGTGTTAGGAGGAAGAAGCTCAGATAGGGGATGTTTATGGCTTGACGATGAAGATTCTAGAGCCGGTCCCTGACTCTGCTATAGCCCAAATTGGTCGAACTCAAGTGGTGGACTTAGAGGCCTACAAAGCTTCTCAGGCTCCTTCTAGTAATGGCATGGGTGCTAGCTTACAGCATGATTAAAGAGGAGAACATAGCAAAATATTGTAGGGGGATTGGCAAACCTTCTTTCTTATCATATATTAGAAGACTACTCTTATTATATAAAGTTGATGCTTGTTTGATATCAAAGACCCAATTATCTAGAGAGTCTACTAACCAAATGTTTAAAAAATTGGGTCTGATGTGGCATTCAAAGTCTATTGACTCTAAAGGCCTTTTTGGGGGGGCCTAATTGCTTTATGAAAGAAAGGGTTGAAAAATATTAAATTTGTTAATATTTTTAATCAATGTTTTTGTGGAGACATCTTTAGGAGTGATCATCCTCCATGGATCTTGGCCACAGTTTATACTAGTACAAATGGTGTGAATCAATGACTATTGTGGATAGTGCTTAGAAATGTCCTATTATCACCCAATAGTAATAATAGGTGACTTTAATTATATATTATCCCAAAATAAGACAAATGAAAGTCAACCTTTGTAGAAAATTGGGAGAGCCGAGAATTTCATGACTTATTGTAAATGAACGGTGCGAGACTTCGCTCTTTTGGCTAGTTTACTTTATATTAAGATGCAATATGACTAGATTGAGATAAAAAATATAAAAATAATATATTTAAAATTTTTGATTAAATCTATATCCATCATGTTTGGTATTGAGTTAACTTTTTAATGCATCTTGAATCACTCAAATCGAAGTTCAATTGAGAAAGTTAGAAGTAATTTTATAAATATATATTATTACTGATGAATTTTTGATAAATTATAAAAATGCCATTAATGGAGATAAGGATGATTTTTGATGTTTTTATCTGAATTTTTATATTTTAAAATTATGTTGGATGAGTTAGAAGCTAGTTTTAAGTCAAGAATCTATTTTTAAATATTTTATGGATATTTATCTTTTTAGTTTTCTTAAAAAAATCAGTATTCTATAAATAGTAGGAAGTTTATTAGTTTTAGGAGATTAGAATCTTATGAAGTATGGGAATATCTTGTTTCTATGAAATCTTTTTATAAATAAGGCTCAATAGAGGTCCTTTGATATCAAATCAATTGTTCAGAATGATGAAGAAATTGAAGGTTGAAGAATAAAAAAGGTTGATGGAGCCCTAGAGCATGAGAATTAGTTTTCATCAATTTTATTTATTCTCTGTAATTTTATTTAAAGTAGATAAGTAACCTAATCATAAGTTAAAGTATTTTATAAATTATTCATAAATATTAAAAGGATTTCAAACTTTAATAAGTAATCTGACCATAAATTAAGATTTTTATAATGTTGCATGATTGTCAAAAATTTATTTTATAATTGATGAATGATTATTTAAATTGAAATAATTGCTAAACTTTCATATAATCAGTTATTTTAAAATAATAATATTTTATAATTATTTTTGAAATGTTATTAAAGGTTTAAATTCTGCATAGCATGTTTATTATAAATCTGAATCAAGTAAGTAGGCTAATTATAAATTAAAAATTTTTTATAAATTATTTAATTATAAATATCTATTATTAGTTAAAATTATTATTTTATTTTCTTAAGCTCAATTAATGTTTTAATACCTACTGTTATATAATTATTTTTGCATAACTATTTATTAAAAATACTGGAGAATTGCTATTATTACGAGATTATTGTTGAAAAAGAAAAAATGAAATTTATATGATTATATGTATAAGTAAATATTATTGTATACAAAATTATTGAGGATAAAATATAATTGAAAGCATATAACTCTTGGTTTACTATGCTTTGATTGATGATTGATTATTTTTATTGATATCGTTACCAATCTTCACAGGAAATATATGGGAGGAAAAACTTCTATCTATAGTGTTACATATAGTGTATTGGCTATGTCATAGGAATATATATGACTGTAGTTTGTGACCATAGAGTATTAATGATATAATGGTAAGAAAATTATTAATGATGGATAATTTAAAAATTTTAAATATGATGACATGAAAGTTATTACATGAAAAGTATTGAGTACTAATTAAAGATACCTTGAAATTTATAAGTATTAGTATATCAATGATATGTAAAGTTGTGAACTGTAAGTTTTTAGTTTTTAAAATGATATATATTGTTTCATAAAAGTTTTATAAATATTCACCTGCTTGATTTACTAATTTATGATTAATGTTACTTACTGAGTGAAGGCTCATAAAACTCTATTTTTTTATGTGTAATTGCTCTGCATATGATGCCTTGCATGCTAAGAATTTATTTTTAAATGTACAGTGGATTGTTATGCTTTAGATCCATCCCGAATCTATGGCGTGACAGATAGTCTTATTGATCTCTGCTTTGTTAGAACCCAATTTACATGATATAACAATAGGGATGGAGGTGCAAAGATTTGGGAAAAGCTTGATAGGGTGGTAGCATTTGCAAGTTAGCTGCATAGTTTTTTTGATGCTACTATCTGCCAACTTTCCTGAATGGGCTTTGATCATTATCTTATTCTTTTATTGCTGAAGGGAAGAGAGACTGGCCCTATCCCATTTAGATTTAAAAATGTATGGCTCTCCAATAAGGAATCCAGTCTATTAATAATGTCTCTACTATAAACTGTCTTGTCAAGCAATAAAGAGGACAAAGTAAGCCTTAAAAGCTTAGAATAAGGACCTTGTAGGTGATATATTTAAGAAATTGATAATGGTGGAGAAGGAGATTGAAGCACTCCAAACCTAGGAAGATCTTTATGGCTATCTTGGTTATGATGATTTGAGTAGGTTGAGGTAAAAAATCAAGGAGTACCATAGGCTACTGAATCTGTATGGTATCTTTTGGAAGTAGAAATCTTAGATTTTGTGGTTGTAATCTGGAGATCAGAATATCAAATTCTTTCATAATTCTATTACAATCAAGAGAAAGATGAGTAAAATCCTACAGAAAGTAATGGGATGATGGTTGACATTGAGAAAGAGATCAGGACAACCTTCTAAGAATATTTTTAGAATAGATGGGTGGGTTCGATAAATTGTTCTCCTCCTAACTTACCAAATATACCCAATAAGTTATCTGAGAAGGAGAAGGGGATTTGGAACTCTACTATGACAAGAAAAGGAAGTTTTGAATGCCTTAAAATCTATTCGATTAGATAAAGCTTTATGACCTAATGGATTTTTACTTAGGTCCTATAAGCAATATTGAAAAATTATTGGAAGAGATGTTTGCCTAGCAATCAAATAATACTTTCAGCAAGGGACAATACCTAATATATGAAAAGCTACATTTATTACTCTAATTCTTAAATGTCTAGATCCCAAGATTCCATCTCAATTTCATTCCATCAGCGTATGTAACACAATCTATAAGTTCGTAGCCAAAATCATTACAAATAGAATTCGAGCACTTTATATAAGCTCATTTTGAAGAACAGGTGACTTTGGTCAGTGGTAAAAGTATTTCTAATAATATATTATTGGCTTAGGAAGCAATTCATTCATTGTAAAAAATATCACAGAGTAGACCTATGATGGCCATAAAGCTTGATATAGAGCAAGTTTATGGTAGAGTAAACTAGGGATACCTAGTTGTAATCCTTCATTATCTCAATTTTTTAACTAGGATGATAGATTGGATCTTCATTTATAAGTCTGAGTTTGCAATTTTGATTAATGGCTTTCCTTTTGATTTTTTCAAATCAACCATGGGTTTATGGCAAGGTTGTATACCTTTTCATATTATGTATTGAGGTAATGGCTAGAGGAATCCAAAATGAAGTATTAGGTGGTCAGATTAAGGGTTATTAACTAATAAGACTCAATCTATAGGTTAGTCATCTCATATTTGCAGATAATTATTTATTGCTTTCAAGGGCTAGGTGAGCTAACAATAGGGCATTCAAATCCGCAACTGAAGCATACTACATGTAATCTCAGCAACTAGTCAATATAGATAGATCTATGGTCCAGTTCAATTCTAATATTGCTAATGATATCGGTTCTAGTCTAACTATTATCTTGAAAACTTAAAGAGTCCAAAGCCTTGGTGGTTACTTAAGCATTCTACTCAAAGGTTCGAGACTTTATTCAATTGATGTGCAATTACTCAAGGATAAAATTTATGCTAAAATGGAGGCTTGGAAGTAAAGGTTCCTCTCTATTCCTGAGAGAGCAACTCTTATCAGGGCATTCCTATGTTCTATGCCCACCTATGCTAGGTCTAATGTGATGGTACCAAGTAATTTTCCAGAGTGGTTTACTAAAACAATATAGAGTTTCTTTATGGGGCATGAGATAAATAAAAAGGCCCTCTATACTAAACGCTAGGAGGTCATCTGTAAATGAAAAAAAAGAAGGTGGCTTTGATATCTCACCTATTAAACAGTGGTAGATAGCTTTGCCAGACAGGATGACTGGCAGATTACTCTTTAATCCTTAGAGACTTTGCGCTCAAGGCCTCCATACCAAATATAACTTCTAAGGTGATTGCAAATGTTATGCACCTTCTAAGAAAGCTTTAGCTATGTGAAAGAATATATGTAGAATGTCCGTAGAACTATCTTAGTGCATGATATCTATTGGTAACAAAGGCTCTATCAACATCAAGACTCAATCATGGTTCTCATTTATTCCTCTCAATTAGTGACCACTTATCTTTAATGTTAAAACCTCCTCTCTCGTATCCACGATCAACAAATTAATACTACGGCGTAAGATCTAAAATCAGAATCTACTGAATCAAATTTTTGCACCTTAGCTAATGGAAAAGATTGCAAACACCCTACTAAGAGGAGTAAATCAGAAGGATGATTTGTATTGGGGACATGGCTACAAATCTATAACCCCAATCAAAGAGATCTATGGTGTGATGGGAGTGTATGATAGTAACAACTTAGAATTAGATTCAAGGATGATCTGAAGCTTGAAGGCTCAACAAAAGGTTCTATATTTCATTTGAAGTTTATGGCATGATGGCCTCTAAACCTCATCTCTTATGGCTCATTGAATTTCATCTATTTCATCAGTTTGCAAGCAGTGTAGTGTAGTTGATGAGATCTCTAATCATCTCTTCTTTCAGTGTGAGAGTTCTAGGTATGTGTGAACTAATGTTCACCATCATTTTTTTTCTTAGTTCTATTCATTTCAATAAGCTTCCTTCTTAAAAGGCCTATAGATGTGAATATGAGAAACGATCAAACCATATTCTGCTATACATTTGATGGATTTAGAAAGTGAAGAATGAAGGTTATTTTCAAAATAAGCCCAGGAGCTTCTAGGCTCCTTTCCATAGCATTATGTGGACTCTTTCTTTAAATTCATCTTTTGAGCACTCCCTCAAATAGATTACATTGAGGTCAATTTTGATGGGTTAATTTACTCTATCATTTATTATGTCAGAATAGTTATTAGATATCATTGTGATCATATCTTACTAACATGAGCTATTCTTCTATCCACTTCTTTGGTTCTATGTGTAGAGTTAACTGGAGTATGGTATGAATTGAGAGCAGTGACTCAAAGATAATTCTTGAAGGCAACTGAGTTATGGTTGTATCCTGGTTATATAGTCAATTAGATTGTGACCATCCATTTTTGAGAGTCCTTCACTTGATCATTTCATTAATTTCACATTTTGAATGTGCATATATTTGTAGAAAAACCAATCAGATAGTGAATTTTATGACAAATTAGATTGCCTTAAGGAAGAAAAAATCTAGTTAAAGATCAGAGTTTCCTCTTTAGCTTACTTGGTTTGCTTCTGCTAATTCCTAAAAGATTGTATTCTCAAGGTCTTAAACCTTCTCTATTTGTTATTCCCTTCTTAAAATGCTACCAATTAGCTTAGCTAATAATTATCAATTAATTTGTAATATAATTCTTACGTACCTACGCTCATTCCTTTAACCTCTCTCAAATACAAGTTATCACAAAAGCAGCTAACCTAAGAACTACTGACCAATTCGAATAAAGTCATGTTTTTTCTTTTTTTTTTTGCTACCAATGTTTTTATTCAAGTTATTCATCTCTATTTATATTATTAAAAATATTAAATTTCAAAATATAGAATTTATCTTTGTAGGAATACTAAAAATTTATAAATTTCAAGAAATATTCATAATGGGTAGCTCTAAGAATATTAATGGCCGCCACGGCACACATTATAAGGCTGCCCTTAAAAAAAAAAGAAAGTTAAGGCAATTGAGCTAGAAAAATATTAAGCTGCCCAATTCTTCACATGGTCTCACGCTTGCTGAACGATGAATCCAAAACGGTCGGTCCCCGCCCAGCCGCCCCTCTACACGCGACGACGTGTCAAACACGGTTCCCTCATATTCCGCCTAACTCTTCCGTTCATGATTGTTTTGTTCAGAATCTCGTTCTCTAAACAAAAGGAGAGGCCCGTTTCTTGACTTCGTTATTAAAAAAAGTCCAATTTTTAGGACTATAGTATGAAGAAACACGTATCACGTCGTCATTTCCTCGAACCTTTTCCAACGTCACATAGATGGACCTGTTCGTCAAAAGGAAAACTTTTAGTGAGGTAAGAACTGGACGGTCCAATTAATCACTGGTTCATCCACACCACTCCAGAAGATGGTGTATGAGAGATTCACACGGTGATTCCAGCGGGGTCTCATCACCAATGACCAGTGCCCGGCCTTTCGCAACCCCGTCTCTATCGCGACTTGACGGTCCTGATTGCGACTCCCCACCAATTCCGGTGCCTTATCTTCTATTTTTAAAAAAAAATTAAAATCAACCAGCAATATTGCGATTCAATACCCAAAGGTAATTCCCATCCTTGGTCACTATATATATATATAATAAGTAAATAGTATAAACATATATTATCATCATCATCATCATCATCAGTTAACCGTCGTCTGAAACGTAGATTTCATTACTTCATCGTCATGTATAATATAAAATGTCAATAACACCTTAATAAATTTATATGTGATCATAGTCATCAATCTTTTTCAGAGAAAATGAGGCGCGTCTATCAATCATTCACTAATATTTCTACTCAACTGACTCCATCGCACGATTTCTTTCTTCCGTGGGCGTCGTACAAGATATCCGAGAGACGCTCCTCGCAGCTTCTCCAAGCGCGTGATGACCGTTCAACGCACCGACGATTGGCGCCCATGCAACGCTGCTCCGCGGAACAACATAACAGCCGTCGCCATTTTATATTTATATATTTATCTCCCTTTCGTTCTTCCTCCCTCCCACTGCTGGTCTTTGCCAGTCTCACGCTCCCGTCGCCATCCCCTTCTCCTCCCCTCAGTCTTCAATTCCAATTCCAATTCCAATTCCAATTCTCGATCGATCGATCGGCTCGCTATCAGCTATAAATCAACGATGTCGGAAAAAAAGGACTGCGGCAACCACGGCTACTGGTGCCACTGGAAGCCGTGCAAGGTGCACAAGCATATCTTCGCGTGCTTACTGGGCTTCATCATCCTAGTCCTCTTCATCATCCTGGTCATCTGGCTGGCCCTCCGCCCCTCGAAGCCCAAATACTACCTCCAGGACGTCACCGTCAACCAATTCAACCTCTCCGATCCCAACTTTCTGTCCACCATCGTCATGGCGACCATCTACTCCCGCAATCCCAACGACAACATCGGCATCTACTACGACCGCCTCGACGTCTACGTCAACTACAAGGGCCAGCAGATCACCGCCGCCACCGCCCTCCCCCCCGGCTACCAGGGCCACAAAGACTCCGTCGTCTGGTCCCCCTACCTCTACGGCACCGACGTCCCCCTCCCCCCCTACCTCTGCGCCACCGTCATCGAGGACGAGACCGCGGGATTAGTGCTCTTTTACATCGAGATCGTCGGCAAGCTCCGGTGGAAGGTCGGCACCTGGATCTCCGGCCACTACCACATCCACGTCAGCTGCCCTGCCTTCTTCACCTTCGACTCCGCCAAGGAACTACACTTCCATACGCCATCCAAATGCACCGTCGACGTATGATAGCGCCGACCGCCAATCCGACGGTCGTTTTCTTCTCGTCTCCTCGCTTTTACCTCCTGTCCTGTTCTTAATATTAAATCAGCGAAAAATAAACTAAATAAATAAATTCTACGTGTAGAGCGGCTGAAGGGATTGAATATTTGATCGCAGCCGTCGCATCGATCTGCTTGCGTAGGACTGACGTCATGTTCTTCTTTTCCTCGGCTTTCCTTGTTAAATTTCTTTTGTTGTAATTAATGGTGTTTGATTTCAATATACCGTTATTGTCTTTAGTTTGTTTAATTATGCTTGATTTTATTTTTTATTTTTTATTTTTTTTTTGGGGGGGGGCTTGTTACTTGAGAAACTTGATGGCTTTAAGTTTGTCACTCCATACATAGTTTAAATCACAAAAATATTTACCATCCATTATTTGTACAATGCTATTATAATAGCTGTTATTAGTCGTTAAAATACAAATAAAAAGACAGCAATGCTAAATATTTTATCTCTTTCCCTCAATTGAGAGTGATCCAATTATATTCTATAATCAGATGCTCTTTTAGTGAGAAAACAATTAATTAACTAGCGTTCGTTTTGAAACGAATGATTGCCCACTAATGCTAGTACGCAAGGATTTGTGGAAGGAGAAGCTCACCTCATCGCTATTGAGATAATTTTATCTTTTTTAAAGATTTGGTGGGCTGTGATGTCTCATTTTGTTTTGTCCCTTTGTTGAGAGGAATTATGGTGATAGGTATTTATTATTATTATAATTGTTAGGTAACCAAAGTATACATGAGCTATAGCTACGTCTAACACCGTAGTACTGGGTACCAGGTTAGACTTTCGGATAGCGTTCATGTGGATGGCAGGTAGCCTTCGTTCCAACCAAACATTATAACCTCATTGAAATTGTTAGCCTGAGCCGGCTTAATAAAACCGGCTTAAGCTAAACCTAAGCACATTAGTTTAAATCTAAAACAAACGAGCCAAAATTGGTTGTCATTTTCATCAGTCCCATCTTCTTTCTTCCATCACTTCCAAAATGCTTTTCTTAGAAAGACTCTAGAACCCTCAATGATGAGTACCAAATCTAAGAGGGTTTGATCACCGGTGACATGTGTCACCCCGCCTGCAGCCAGCTGAAATCCCCCCCCCCCCCCCTTTCCCTGTTGTCTACGCCAAGTCCCATGCTTCGGATCTTGGGACGGTGAAGAGGAGAACTCTTCTCCGCTGAAGGGGGATAAAGGCTATCGAGCGTTTGGTGGAGAAGAAGTCTTTTTAAAATAATAATCAAACCAGCTGATGAAGCTGATTTAGACTCAATTAGTTTAAACAAAGCAGAGGATAATGGTTCAGTTCACTGAACCAAGGTTAGGATTGGGTTAGTTTAATAAATCAGAAACCAATTCAGCTTAAGATAGTGAATCAGAAATAGATTGAATCAAAAACCAGTGAACCAATTTGGTCCAGCCAGATCAAATCTAGTGGACCGGATTTGATCAATTTAATCCTATTTGAGCCTGGCCAGATTAGATTAGGATCATTAGGTCTTATCTTGGATTGAACTCCAGCCAAATCAAAACCAATATGATTTGATTTAAACTAGATCTGAACCAAAATTAGTTCTTGGCCCAAGTGTTATTACTGTAACTAACCAGAAACTGAACCAAAGTCCAATTTTTTTTTTTTTTTTACTGAACCAGACCCTTAATCATCTGAATTAGTGAACCAAAAACCTGAACCAATTGGTTTTAATTCATTTCTGCTGAACCCACCTGACATGAACCCGGTTTAGGCTAGACTTGAAATTATTTGAACCCGAACTTAGTCCGGTTCAATGAAGCAGAACACTGGTTCAATATTATTTAACTAAATCAGAATCTAATGTGAACCTGGTTCAGTGAACCATAAACAAAATTGTAGGCATTGTTGAACCCGGTTTTGATTATTAGAATCAAATCTGAATATGCTCCAATTCTAGTGAACTAAGATTTGATTAAACTTAAATGAACTGAACCAGAAACCATTTTTCAGCTAATCTAATAAACCAGATCCAAGCTAAGCCACCTTAGGATCCAATCTGAGGGAATTTATTTGAGTTCAACCCAAAACCAGTCTAACCTAACTGCTGTGAACCCATTTGATTTGGACCCAACCAGACCTTGATCCGATTCTCTTGAACCAGCTTGATTATGATGAACCGGCTGATTTGCTTAGCTGATTTGAGAAACCAAATAGGCAAACCAGTGGATCTTGGTTAAGCCCAACCCAAATCAATTTGAATCCAACCAGCTTCAAAATGACCTGAAATCAGATTTTGAATCTGGATCAATTATAGCAAAACCTGATTCATGAAAACAGTTTAATGGGAAATTAAAAACAGGTTCAGATTCAATTTCAGTGAATCTGAATTGAATAGGTTAAACCATACATTAACCTTAATTAAGAGAGAGGCCTGCCAGCATTTTTAATTTATTCATACTAATCTATAGGTTGTGCAAGCTTTATGGCTGCAAAACTGTCCAAGTGACCTTGAGAATTATTTTTTTTTATTTGTTGGAAAGCTCTCATTTGAAGCCAAATTGTTTGTGCCACCAATTCTCAGAGGAGGTTTGTCTTGTCTTCCCACGTGGTGGTATATATGATGAAATCCTTAGGAAGTCGACCAGTTACACGCCTTACTTGGTGGACACTACCATTAGCTTAAACTATTTCATTTTTTAAAGGAATGTGCGTGCAAAACAGGCCAAGGATGGCTCAGCGTGGGCGTGCGTTGGAAAAGAGAATGCAAGCTTCTTTTTTTTTTTTTTCCAAGTATAATTATTTCGAAGTGCAATAGAATGTGCGTAGTTTTTGTCGTGATGAGAGATTCCTTTAGCACAGTAATTGTTTGTCTTGGCAAGGCCCCCTCTCGCTGCGTGCATTTACCTCGCAGGCTCCAGGTTCCAATTTTTTAAGGCCCGACTTTGCTCGCAAAAAAATCAAATGCTAGTGATAGCATGTGAGAGCTCGCTGTAGGAAGCCTTCAAGATTCAATGAGACAATACGTGCACATGTGAGCCAGCTGTTTTTGCAATGGAATCAAAAGAATGACCGAGAAAAATAAATAAATAAAAATTTAGGTGTAAGTTTTTAGGTACAAATCATTAGAGTTTCTGTGCCTTTTCCTTCTATCTAAATGGTGAGATGAAGAAAGAGTCGAATGATTTATATATAAAGGATCGTACCTAAGCTTTACTCAGAAAAAATTAAGAAAGAAATGTGAGAAAACTATGTGCCTTTTGTAGGCAACAGCTTCAGAAAGAAAAAGAAAATTAGAAGAAGAAGACAAATTAGAGGTCTATAAACAACAATGAGGACTCAAGGGTCCACATGGTGGCTATGAAATGGGAAGGGAGCACCAACGATGCACTACGGTCATATGCGTCATGAATAATAATTCATCATCTCTAATATTCTGTCTCGTTGGATAGGTGGGACAGATATTTTCAAATCTATATAGTGGAAGACGGCCTACATGGCAATTTATCGTAGAAAAGATTTGACCGCATATTTATTGACCTGGATTTGGCGCACGTCAACACAGGTCTCTGATTTAAAGTGGTATGATGGGAATTGATACTGGCACATCCATCCTTCCTTCTACCAATACATTTCAATTCTTTTCAGCTTGAGGAGCATCAAGAAGACTAATTGTTACATAACGGAGAATGTACCTCTTAGTCATTTGCATTGCAATATGAGATGCATTGGCTTCATTAATCGTCACCCAAGATAAGAATCTTTTGTTTGGCTGACTCGTTTTAAAATTCTCTAATTTGAATTATTATTCATACGACTTTCTCTTCGTGGAACGTCCAATTATTTGTCTCATCTTATTTGCAGCGGTTCTTTGCATATTTCTTGTCACATTCAAATGTTTGCTAATGTTGTGTTTAGAGAACTAAAACATAATCTACCTATTTTCTTAGTTCACTTTTTTTTTTTTTTTTTCTCCTAATTCTTCTTTTTAAAGGGCCTTTTTACTAAAAATTTAAGTTGTCTCTTTGTTCAAACATCTCAAATTGGGTCTGTTCTCTTGCAATAAGCAAGTACAACAAAGTAGATCGTATACGAGGAAAAAAAGGAAAAAAAGTTGACCAATCAATCATAAACATGCTACATTAGATGAGAGAAGACCAAATTGGATCATGAGCCAATTACTTTGATATCAATTTCAAAATAGACCTAAAGCTAGTCATTATAAGGTCAAGGCCTGATGAAGTTTTCATTTGCGCATAATGAGATTTTCCTATCATCAATTTATAGCAATGTTAATGGTTAATTCTCAAAACGAATGAAGCACTGTTTTAAATGGCCCTGACCGAAGATTATCCAGCCCATTATATTAAGATAGGCCTACAAAGTTTCTCCAGCCACATCAGGTGCCGATAGAGTGTTAGGATCAACAATGGAAATCAGTGTGTTCAATGTTTGTGATGTTAATGTGGACCAAACAAACAATATGGTGTTCGAAGTCACTTGATGGCAGGCAACCTATACGAGCTGAACTTTTTATTTTTAACCATCAACATAGCACAAATAATTGTTCCTCTAAGAATTTATTTATCCATTATGCTTCTTTTATATAATTTGATTTTTAAATTTTTATCTATAATGTACTGATATTTAATTTTCATTTTAGGATGAGCTACATGGGGCTGCGGTACAGGATCCTAAGTTAACCCAAAAATGTACTGTTTTTAATGATCTATATGCCAAAGTCATGGGACAAGAGAAAAATAAACGTCTTTGCATGGTAGGATTGGGTCCCTCACCGAAAAACTATTGAGGCAAAGGTAAGAGCCAAGCTGAAGCCATAAGAAAGGCCACTGAATCAATTAAGGAAGTTCATGCTATAAAGGAAGAGTTACGAGAAAATCATCAAAAAAAGCAAGAATTGCAAGGGAAGTAGACACATTTGGAGAAAAAGTACTCAAATGTATAGGATTAGCTTTCTTCTTTAGTCTAGATAGTGAAAGAATTACGTAATTAAACACTTATAGAGCGTCGATTTGATAACTTATATATCCTCCCATCTCACAATAGATAGGTATTCCTTTTAAAGTTTGCACAAAAATTCTTTTATACAATATAAAACACATATAATATTTCACATTTTTCTTAGTTATTTCAAGTAAACAATTGATGTATCTAGTGATTATGGTGATTCACTGGTGCATCCTCTCGGATCAACATCATCTAGACATGTAATTCCAACCCATCAAGTTAGACTTCAAACTTGCTAAATTTAATATGTTATTTCTGTTTAGTTCATATTTAGATCCTTTAATTCTCTCTCACTAATTTTGATATTTGAGTTACAAGAAAATACAACAAAAAAAAAAAGGATAAAATTAAGTTAGACTTTCGTCCAAGGTAAATGAGTTTTAACGCATGTGATAGTTATTATTATAAACTGATTATTCAAGCTATATTTTAGCATTTTCATATTATTGTATGTAATCATTTTTTTTTTTTTTTTTTTTGTTGTAAGAAGGAACCAGAGTTGTGATAAAGAGTGCTAGAATGCCTTGTATTGATATGACAATAGGAACTCTTATAAGCAAGGATCCAAGTAAAATGATGGAATGTACTTGAGTCCCAATTTTGGAAGTAGACTAGATCACTACTGAAAGAGATAGTAAAAGTAGATAATGAGCCCCTGATAAGGCCTGATCAGTAGTTTACATGAGATGTAGACTAGATTATTAGGGAAGAGCCAAATAAATCTAAAATAGATCAACCACACAAAAATACAAGTTACTTTTATAATTTAGTACGGATTTAAGTTCAACATCTCAGGGCAAGTGATATGGTCTAATTTGATTAGCCTATCCTATAATGACATGTAGCTAAATTGGAGGCTAAATTGGAGGCTAAATTAACGAAAGAAGAGATCCTTATTAAGAAAGGTTTCACCCAACAAAATCATTGTCTCATCCTATTTTATTTAAGACTCTCCTTATTAGGTATAAGACCAGTTCGAGAAGGAATCAATTGATCTATTTAAAAAAATATTCTTACCTTATCCTGCTACCTTATTCGGATATCACACTCATCATAGCTATCTAATATAAGATTCTAGCTCCAACAATAAACTCATCATAGCCGTCTAATATAAGATTCTAGCTTCAACAATAACTCCTTTGGATATTTATAAAAGCAGTCTAAGACTTCAATAGTAGATTATTCTCATCCTTTACTTAAATCTTAGATAGCTCATTCAAGAGTCTTAGGATTCTTTCTTGTTTACTTTGCTAACTTGAGCGTCGAAAGATTTTTCCAAAAGAAAACTTCGGCTCAAATGGATGCCGGCTCAAATAGATGTCCTAAGGTAACCTTAAATATCTAGATTGCAAGCCTAAATTATCTTTAAAATATATTTGGGATGGGATGTTCTACATAAGAACATTGGTGATCTAAGTGAAATAATGAGATCACTATATTTGATTGTACTTCTATAGTAATGATCCTAAACCATTCCCGTTTTAAAAAAAATAATATCAAAAAAAAATTATGAGTATTCATGGGATATTTTCTAATTTATCAAGGATAAGATTCTATCAAAAACAAACGAACCAACTTTTAAATTACCATATAACAAGTTATTTATTCTTAAACATGAGAAAAATTCAAAATGTTATAATCTATATAATATTATATTATAATATTATATAATATAATTATAATTTAATAATATTAAATTACAATGATATTTTAACTGAATATTATAATATTATTTTTTGTGGGTATAGATTTTTTTTTTTTTTTGTCTTTTAATCACTTACAACTCTTATCTATGATATACGCTTGATGGCCACATTCTCGCGTGGACCTGAAAATCCTAAGCCATCACATATTCCTAATAGGAGTAAGTTAATATAAGTATATATCAAATCATATGGAGAGATTAAAATTTATTTCTTATAAAAAAAATATCCCGTCACCAAAATCTCCTGCAAATACTAAAGCTTTCGAGGAGAGAAGCTTTCAGTATACTTGCTAAATGCTCAAATTCTTTTGTCGTTCATTCTTTGGCAGTTACTTGAAAAAAGACAAGGAGTTCATACATGCACAAATAGGGTTACCACAATACTGCCATCGTAGCTATTGGAAAAAGAGACTTGGTTGAAAATTATGCTGCAATTGATTTAACAACCTCAATGGTTCAGTGTGAGAATAAAGATTACGTGAAACGAGAAGCATTCAAGGAAGCAGTGTTGCTCTCGCCAACTTCACCAAATGTTTCGCTAACTTCATGAAATGCTTGCCGATGCTCACATGTAGACCTGGTTTTCCTCAAAACATCACCTATGCTGAACTTTGAGGCCATAACCAACGAGTTCTCTAATCAGAACATTGTTTGCAAGGAGGACGGCTCACAATTCTACCAAGGAATTTCATCAAGGAAGAGCAGTGCTAGTCAAGCATTTATGTGGAAATGATGAAAGATTTTGGTCTGAACGAAAAATAATTTATCTTGATAATCTAAAATTATTTTACATATTATTATATTTGGTAATTAAATATGATAATATAAGCAGCGATATTTCATTCCTAGTATAAATTACCTGGAATCATGATCATGATAATTTGGTTCCCATTTAGAAGATGAGTGTTTGAGATTATCGGTTCCGTGAGTATTTAAAACTACCAAGGAAAATGTTTGCAACAACAGCCAACAACAGCCTCGATTTTCTTTTACACGGTGAAAAGTCACTACATAGCTGTCATTCTTACTTAGGATGGAAATAAGGCCCACACTAGTAATTCTATAAGCTTCATTTTCATAACCTTCAACTATATTTCTAGAAACGTTGGCAGTAATGTCACTGCCACAATATACCAACACAAAATGTTTAAACATCCAACCGAAGAGAACTAATCAAATTCATGACAGGACAATTCTCATGACAGTTCCAGTAACTACATTTTAAAAGATATTACTGCCACAATATCACAAGACAAAATGTCCAAATATCTAACTGAAGAAAGCTAAACAAATGCTTAAAAGGAAAATTCTCATGACAGTTCCAGTAACTACATACCAAAAAATATTACTGCCACAACATAACAAGACAAAAAGTTCAAATGTCTAACTGAAGAAAACTAAACCAATGCGTAATAGAACTACTCTAATGAAAATTCCAGTAAGTACATATCAAGATATGCTGACATAGTCAAAAATGTTCAAACTTAAAAATCATAACTTCATTATGTTTTTTTTTTTTTTCAAATTGAACTCTCAGTCTCAGGGTTGAGATAAAGATAAGCATCAAATTTGAGAACAGAAAACATCACTGCCTCAATATGTTTTTTAAGTTCATCATGGTGCTGTAATTTCAAAAACGGTCTCAAGGTTGCAAGGGTAAAGCACCTTCCGTGTCAGCTCTCTATATGCTTTATAACTCAGAACTGTGATCATTGCAGCAGTCCACTCCTCTTGCCCCACCCAATGGCTAAAACATATAGAACGATACAGCCACCTATGGTGCCAAAAGTGGTCTCCCAGAATTGGGAAAAGGTTGTAATGTCAAAGAGCGAAATACCTATATTCATACCAAATATACTCACGACGACAATGCCAGCGGTGACCACAACAGTTGCAGTGTTGAGCATGACTCCCATCTGTAGCAGCTGATTCTGTTTGTCATCTAACATGATGTTGATGTAATCTTCTGTATCCTCCACATACTCCCTCAACTTTGACCAGATAGAGGACACATTAAAGTCAGCAACACAAAGGAAGATATAAAAATTGCTTGTAAAAGTGTTAATTTTATAATGGAAATGTGATTTATTAGCAAAAGTATAGAAAGTTCCCATGTAACTGCAACCTGGAGCATCAATGGTGTTCATAGTTCCTGTGGTCTACATGAAGAAAAAACCTCAGCGGTATGTCAAACTATGTATTAAAAAGACAAAAACATGAATCTAGGAAGTCTATTTGATTTTCTGATTTAAAATAAAAAAATTCCAATTAATCGTTATTTTCAGAAAGCAATATTTTTATTTTTTTTAAAAAAAGCCATTAGCATGTTTACAAGCAGGCATGAAAAGAGACAGACACACTATGTGGAGGACATAGCCTCTTGTGCTTATGGTCTATCAGATCATGGCCATGCGCATTGCACATGAGAATATGCATAGAACATCTGATGGATGTTGATGTCTGGACTTGTCATATTTACATATGAGTATAGATATAAATAAAGACAAAAATATTAGTTCTAAAACTACTATTCTAGCACACAACTTTTTCAGGGCAAATTGCCTTTTACAGTGTCTTTTTTGAAACTAAAAATTTCAGGTATTTAGCCTCTGATAGAATCCTAATAATAGTTCTGGCAAACACTCATAAGAAAACAAAAGAATAACAATCATAAGAAAACAAAAGAATAACAACGTACTGAAAGATTGCAAGAGAAAAGACAGTGGCACATACATGGGATAATTTGTTTAGAGTGCCATCAATCTGCACAAAGTAGGCCTCTAGAAGCATCTCCAACTCCTCAATTTTAGGCTTAAAAGCAGCTAAGCTTTCATGGCTGCAGTCAGTCTCATCTTCAAAATCGTTATCCCTGAATACACACAGATACTTTGATGCAAGAAACTTCTTTGAAATTAACAAAGGTATATATTGAGACATTAAATAAAATAACTATCATAAGCAGTTAAAGGAATCCTTACAAGAAATTTCTAAATCCATGACTGATAATTCCAATAAAATCACACAAAGCAGACTGAACATTCAGGAAAATTAGTTGTTTAATATGACTAAAATTAACATGTTCCAATTATCTAATGTAGGAAATGTTTAATCGCCAGTGAAAAGAGAAGCAAATTTGCTATTCCTGTAGAGGAACAAAAATCATCAATATGGAAAACGCAATATACAAACAGTCAGGACATCAATATTTGTCCTACATGCAATTCAAGTAGTCTCCTCCAGGCTTCTAGGCTCTAGTCATATGGTTTGCTCCAGCAGCCAAAAAGGTCAACCCAGACTACAGCTAGCCATATTAACATTCTTTGCTCTTTTTCATCCAATCTTGTTTCACAGTTCACCTAACAAGTACAAAATTGTGATCCAAATGGCAAAATAACCTCACTAATATCTGTAATCAGAGTAGACAAATAATAGCCACTCTTCTATGACCTACCTCATGTGAATAGGCTTGGCCAGGCTGGTGGTCATCTAGGTCTTTAAAAAGCTGTCACATTACCAATAGAGGACATGGTGTTCCACATATCTAGACTAATCAGATACATCAAATCCTTCCCATTATGGACCCAACCCATCCAAAATACGGCAGATACTTGCCAGCAGAACAGAACTATGTCTTCATTCTACTTTGCTCTGTACAAAAGGAAAATAAAGCTTGAGAATATTCTACTTAAATTTGTGCCTCATAGGCTATCCCATTTTGACAAGAAAAGGCTATGATAATGATGATGAATGTTTAAGATTTTTATTGATGTATTTTATGCCAATATTACATGTCTTGACTCACTGTAGTTAGATATGCTAGTATGATCAGAGAAGGTGACTTACATATGATTGGACCAGGCTTAATGCAATATAAATGGTACCCTAGTAATGTAAGATAAAAGGTGTTGGATGATCCTATCCAAATGCTCCCCTAAGTTTTAAGTTATCTTGGGTGTTACGTTGTTTAAGTTCAAGTTGTACTGGGTGGAATTCTATTGGAGACATTGTCACATGAAGCAAATTGCATGAGGGCACATGGAGTCCATGTATTTTGGACCAAGTGCTAAGGACATTAGGGCCTGCAAATTTATACTAGTATGCCAACTTGCACAATGCCTACTGCACATAAAAAGTATTGATAAGTATTAAATGAAGAAGAGAAAATTGAAAAAAATAATATAGAATATAAACATTAATGTAGAAGACAATTTCAAGAAATTTCTCCATAAAAGCTTTACTAGTTTTTTCCTTCTTAACATAATTTCGAATAGAAATTTAAGAACAAACAAAGATAACAACTAACAACTTTTAAGTTTTTTTTGCATTTTTTATTTTTTTTTAAAGAGAAAGGGGAATTATGGATGCAGTATAGCTTACTTATGCTGCTTTTTATTTGTTTCTATTTTTTCATAAATCTCTATCTGATCTGCAATTTTCAATAAAGCATGAATCAGACATGAGGTTGGAGTAAACTATGTCAAGCATTTATTCTAGTCTTTTAAATCATTGTCTATGATTGTAATGATGTCATGATGTAAAGGAAGAAGACAAACTAAAGCCTAAAGCATTTCCTTTAAATATTTTCTTGTTTTTTCATTCGTTTGATCATAAATTTATTTATCGTCAGCGATTCACACAACTTCCAGTACAAGAATGAAAACTATTTAATAATTGACATGTACTTCACTAGTATTCCTTTTCTTTTGACATGCAAGTTGCATGTGCATATGCTAGTATCGATGAAACAGGAGAAGTCATATAGTGAATTAAAGGCAGCTGACTAAAAGAAATCCACCACTTAATCAAAGATAAACCATCATTGTCAATTGGTAACATCAATCAACTGAAAATAAGTGAATAGTAGCCAATCATTTTACATTTTACTTCGAAATTCTCTGAATTATTGGAAAGTAACAAAAATATATACTGACGTATACATATTTGCAAGTTATATGTGCAATTAACCTTGATGGCATCACAATGGATAATGCTTTGTTTATGGATGTATACACTGGAAAAGTCTTTTAATGGCATTATATTGGCATTTATTCACATCAATATGCCATATATTAGGTTTCATTTAAAGAAACAATTCAAACCATTTTGTTCACATTAATAATTCACATTTTCTCAATGGTCCCATCTGGAACAAGCTTATGACTTGCAGAAACCAATATAATAGTTATTTTGAGGTATGTGTTGATGGCACCACAGGAAAACTTTTGAATGAGATGTTTGATGGACTCAGCTATTGAAAAGGCAGATCAAATAATCACTTGCAATACCAGTAAAATATCAAGAAAAGCATGATTTGGACTCTCAACTTTTCTATTGCTGCTTTACTTATCAGAAGATAATAATAAAGCTTACCTATCCTTCTCCAGTTGAAATGCGTCATTGTCTACCTCAACTCTTGACAAAGATTCACTATTATGCCGATGAACAAGCTTCTCTGTTAAGCACATCTCCGCCATATCTGTATCGTCATCCAATAAATGTTCCAGCTCATCCCTCACCTTTGAAACATATATTATTTGAAACATATAAATATAGTGTCAAAATGGTGTAAAGCATATTAACACTTTAAATTGCACAGGAAACTAGACATGGAAGCCCAGTAACAAAACTGTGGCATGAAAGAACTCCTACTAAACACACCCAATTTTTTGAACTTAACTAGCCCTCACATCCAAATAAATATAACTCATTAAATGGTAAGATGTGATGCAAGTAACTCTATAGCATTGATTTCTCACCTTCTGCACACGCCCTGATATAGCAACCAAGCGACTCTTGATATGTCTAACGTGTTCAAGGTTAAGGGTGCTGACTTGTGAAGTCAATTTATCCAAAGCTGGATAAGCCTCTTGCTCCAAGGTCAGTGTCTGATATGAATGAATTAATATGAAAAGCCATGTAGGAGTTTTGTTGAATAGGTGGATAGAAGTTGCAGTATATATCAGAAAATAAGATGAATATGAAGAAGACCTTGTGAAGCCAGAAACGGTAGAGAAACACATCAAAAAATAGTAAATAAAAAATGAATCGTTTATATTGCACTATAGAACAAGTTATTTTTCTGTGTCAATGACAAAACAAAAGGATGCAATTATGAAATGCATGCTCTGTAAACACTGTGATAAATGCATAAGCGTATACTGCATCTACTTGTTCATACTAGTTAGGGAAATTTGAATAATGATAAATAAGCACTGACTGACCTAAAAAATTGTATTGGCACTTCTGAACAATTTATTTAAGGCATTTAAATATTAAAGCATCAGCATCTTCATGATTACAGCTGCTGCCTACTTGGCCTCAGATCAAAAGTTAAATTATAGATTGAGGAAATGAAGTTCACTTTTTGTTGTATTTTGCATTGAAGTTTATACAGTAACCTGTGTCAAGATCTAAACAATATGGAGTTAGATTTTTCTATTATCAAATGAACAGGGGTTTAAAATGACACAAGAGGAAAGATTTAATTTTAAAATCATTGCTAATCAAATTGTGTTTATCTATAGCTCATAGTTTACACCTATATAAAAATTGAAGGCATCTAGGTATTAATTTCTACTAGATTTTGTTGATTGTAAAACAATTATTTGAATTATGTATAAAGAAGCAGTGGCAAGCATTTGCAATATGTATGGCATGAAAAGTGGATTGTAGTCATTTTGAGAGTTTCCCAATTGCAACCCTAAGCATATATGTATCTGCTTCTGTCATAAAATTGATTGATGATGATTGTTGACATTCAAGGAAAGGTTGAATTTTGTTTCTGAATATAAATGAAAGTATGGAGGATAAGGGTACAAACATTGATGAAGAACAAGAGTATAGGAAATATGTACCAGCAAAACTGAAATGAAAATTATGCCCTTGAACAAATTGACAGTCAAGAAATACACTTGTTGGACAAATTCTAGAAATGGAGACAAGAAGATTAATGGAACTAGAGTTGTTTGGATGGCTTGAGTAGCCATTTTAAATCATGTTATCAAGCCAAGCTTTTGAAACATATGAGGAAACTTTTCCATCACGTGCTGGAATTTCATAAGAAAATAATACGGTCCACAATTTTGTGTAAGTAGGGCTTTAGAAAACAATCCAAGCACAAGCTCATAAACTATAGGTACGATAGATGAGAATGCTGAAATGAATGATTGGTAAAACCGAAAAAAATGGGTTAAGGAATGGGAATATTAAAAGAATTATAGGACTGCTACTAAAAACAAAGTGTCAAAGAATGATGGTGTGGACATGTACAACTTCGCTTCATGGATGCCTCAAAGGGTTAAATTTGTTGAAGGGGCTGGGAAGGAGGTAATAAACATGCATGCATTGGCATATACATGCACAGAAGCGAGTAACACCAGGATAACTTAGGAAGCAATATTTAGAAAATAACATCAAACAATCCAAAATAGCTAGGGTCAGAGTTTTGATAATATGACTTCTTGTTGACTTCTTGTTGTTGAGATATTATAACGGGTAGAGAAAAGATATACTCTGAAGACAATGTCTTATTAAAATTTATAGTGCAATTAACAGCCAGTTTGTTGTGCCATTCTAAATTGTAGTTGCAAAAAGGGATAGTTTCAAACGCATCAAATCAGAAAATGATACAATCTGATCTGTAATCAGATTATAGAGCAAATACTCATATTATATTATAGAGCAATCTGATCTGGTAACTTCATGCAGTACTCATATTATAGAGCAAAGCTAAAATCTGCAAGACTCGACAAAAGGGTGGGAAGAAACCCCCACCATTCATCTCAAGTAGAAGGAAAAATGCATACCTCAGCTTCAAGGCACCTGCAAACCGATTCAAGGCAGAATTCAAGTGCTCTGAACTCAAAGGGTAACACCTTACCACTGGACTCTGGAGCCTTCAGAGATTAAAACAACTTGTAATCAGTATGAAGTCTATTGGTCGAGATTTTATTCAAACAAAATGGTAGCTGAAACAAATAATTGATCATAGTTTTAGCCTAATCATTCATAAGCTTCCTCAGTTTAAAAGAAATAATTGATAATAGTTTCTTCATAAAAGCAGAAGCTCGCATCCAACTTCACCACAAAATTGGGTGAGTTTTCCTCCCTACCCATCAAAAAAAAAGAAAAAAAAGAAAAGAAAAGAAAATGCATTGTCTTTAGAGCTTAGTAAAGCCTTTCACCTTCCTGCTTTCCAATATTATGGAGACTTCCAATATTCCGGAGAGTTATAATAGAAATAACTGGCAATCTTTGTATCCCGTCCTCCAAGTCTCGAGTAAACTAACCACAGAAAACCGAGATCATTTTTTCCAAAGCATAACATCATCACTACCTGATGAGGAGCGCCGGAGGGGCTGGAGACCCGAGATTGAAGATCGTGGACGAACTGGGAGACCATAGGTTCCATGGAGTTGGGGATCAGCACCTCGGTGGCTGTGATGATGGCCTTTATGTGCTCCAGATTGACCACAATAGCCCTCTCCCTCACCAGAATCGTCGACGGATAGGAGAGCTGGGGATCCATAGCCCTAAGATCCCGAGCCGGAAGCCCCGTCCGCCGCATGATCGAGTGCTTCCCCACTTCCTCAACAAACGACCGCCCGGAGTCCGAGACCACCAGCCACGGCCGGCTCGTCGTGCCCTTCCGCCTCCCGGCCGCCGGGTGCGGCGGCCGCTGGCCGTGGTCGCCCTCAGGCGCCTTCATTTGAGACCTCATCCCCGATCGGAGGTCTACTACGATGCAGGCGTTCGCGAGGGTCGCATCTTTCGCTCGTGGAGTTTGCGTAGTTTTCAATCACTCTGAATCGAATCCAAGTTGGAGGCACAAAGAAAGCGCGATGATTTCGGACGCCGTTGAAGAGGTCCAGAAAACGAATCCGATTCCAAGCAGCACGAAGAGGGCGTGATCTTGGGAGGCCGTTTGGCGGGTGGAAGCCAGTTACTCCTTAAATTTTTTTTTATAGAGAAAAAAAAGGGGTCCGGTGGGAGTTGAGCCGTGTGCTGGATGGATTGGCTGGCACGGCGGGGCCACGGAAGATTGCGAGCGCGGGGAAGTCTATTCTCGCTGCCGTGCATTTCTGGACGGCATGACCGCAGTTTAGTGGCGTGAGAATGGCACCGATGCGTGTGGTCGACCACGTTGTCACGGGTTGCTTTTGTCGATGAGCCTTTCATCACGTCTACACGAACCATCGCTTGCCATGTGGTGAGAGAGGAAGCGTAGGAGAGATTGCACGTTGATTAGACGGATCGGATATTTTAGGAACATTTGTTGGTTTTAATTTTGTTTTGTTAAGATTTTAATTATGGGATGTTTTGAGATATCCTATCATATGCATGCACGTGTGCCAATAGCATGGATTGATGAGATTAGCCGTACATATCATAAGACGTGTAGGCGTGCGCTATTTCCATGCACAACGTGCTTAATTTACCTTATCGTAGTTGGTTATTTATGATTTTAAGCATATTTAATTTATAAGATTTAACCTAATTTTATGATACAGGTTTATCTTTTCTTAATTGTTATGCTTGCATGATGGTCTAATTCACGCAATCTACCATTTATTCTACTTTTTCTTGCATAAAAGGCCTAAAGTAAGATTTGATTCTATAAATATATTTGCCTATATAAGATTTTAATTATAATTAATATTGGAAGTAGATATGATGATGTTCGTTTGAATCTTTTTTTTTTTTTTTTCTTTTGCATACAAATCTATTCAGATAAAGATAATAGTTTAAACATTTCTCATACGCACATCCTTATTTGTCAGACAAAAATGTATATGAATATAGAAACAATTTTATTTCCAAAGAAAAAATAAAAATAATTATTTAATCTATATCTAAATATCGATGTCTACTTGTAATCCTATTTCATCTTACATAACAACATGAAATTTTAAGAAAAATTGGTATTCAATTAGTTTGTTTTCTATTTAGTTATATTTTTGATTCGGTTATAAAAAAGGTCAAATATCTTACTTATATATGTATTTATATGCATGCTTTCAATATCCAATTTGTATCCATATCTATTTAATATATATATTGTATTTGATTAGTATTTATATTCGTATTTGCCAAACAAAATAGAAAAAGGATATGGATACGCTAACATATGATCAATTTATACTTCATTACAGCTTTGAGCATTCTCTTCTTTGAACTCTTAACTCTTTTCAATTTGGATTCTAGTTGATTGTTGCAATACTATTCAAGGTTTAAATGCCATCTATTTCATGGATAGTTCATGAAATGATCATTGTGTCCAGAAAGAAAGTTATCAAACAACTCATGCATCTTATGAGAGAGAATCTTTCTCTAGAGATAGGACCTCAGGGAGTGCTTCAATTGATGACCTTTTTTTTCTCTTTATTTACTATTATTCTTGCTAGTCATTTTTTTTTCAAATTTATTTTTATTTTTAAATAAATTTAGAGAAAGGTTTATTATGCTAGCTTGAATCTATAATTTTTTTGATTTTTGTCTTTTAATTTGGCTTCTAAAATCCTTTTTTTGATGTTTCTATCAAGCCTAATAAGTTTTCAAGGAAAATTTTCAAATGATACCAAAACTACAAGAGGTTTTAGCTTATTTCTCTTAATTTATTTTTTGACATTTCTAGACTTAGACTTAATCCATATGAGGCATTATCGAGTATAGAATATGCATAGAAATTATTTGAAAAGAAGACAATAATAATTATTATGCTAGGAGTTTTAATATGCTTCATGATCAATTCTAGGATATTTACTTAGATTATACTTTTGCATGAGAATTTTAGGAGGTCTTCGAAAGGAAATATAGCATTGTTGTTGTGGGCAAGGATAAATATTTGATTAAAAGTACCATGATTTTAAGATCGTAGATGAAAAATTAGTTGTAAAATAAACCCATGCTCTTCAAGTCATTATGAAAGAGCTCAAACAATATAGGACCCACTGGTTGAACCATTCATCAGACTTGAGTTCCAATTTAAGTCCAACCTTATTGGAATTAATCACTCCAAGCACAAGAGCCCAAAGAAAAAGTCTGACATGCTTAAACCCTATAGAAAGATTAAAAAGAATGAAAAAAAGCCTATTATGTGTATGAAAAGTTTGATCATATGGCTAAGAATTGTTACCACAGGAGAGGTAAGCCCAACCAAAACAATAATCAAGCGGCGGTCTCCAAACAATAGGTCAATCTGGGGATCGATGAATCCAACAAGCTTATTGGTATGTTTTTCACAGCTTAGAAGTCAAGGTGGCATGCTAAAGGTTCACAAAAGCCTAATTAGTAAGCTGGTCTTATTAGACTTAGCTGTCCCTTGAATCAAAAAAGATTGCTATTACCAAATATAGAGATTTTATTCGAAAAGAATATGTCTGCGATGCTCTCTTTATATTGAATGCTTTAGATTCTGTTCTATTAATAAAATAGTTCTATCATGCTTTAAATATTGAATTATTAACTTATACTGCAAATGTCCTAGTCTTATAAATGGTAGTACTCTTAAAAGGCATCTATAGATTCAATTCCTAAATCTAATATTGATACGTTTATAAGGTGTAAAATTTGTGTACAAACAAAATAAACTAGGAACCTTTCAAATTTATAATTAGATGTTCTTCCTTGCTAGAATTAGTTCATTTCATATTTATAAAATAAATGGTGTTGTAACCAGAGGTGGTAAAATGTATTTTGTTAATTTATAGTTGATATGACTAAATATTGTCATGTTTGCTTTATTAAGACCAAATACGAAGCCTTAGATAGATTTAAGGCATATAAAACTGTGTATGAGTGAAAGTGAATTGAATGATATGCATCGGAATCCATTTTCATATTTTAATTTATTTGGATATAGATAGAAATTTAAGCATCCAACTAAAATATGCATTCATATCTGTATCCATCAAATGAGAACAAATATGGTTATAGAAACAATTATCCAACTAACATCTAAATATTCAATTATATTTGTAATCCTATTTGATCTTATATGGTACTCATACACTAGAGATATTGACTTAGGTAGTGGTAGTAAAGATCTCACCCATCAGCTGAAGATTTGAAAGAAGGCCAACATCTAAGATACTTTGGCTAAACTTGCCTTGGTTCGAGTGTAAAATATTAGTCACAGAGATCAAAAGCAGAGTGCAGGAAGAATAAGTGACCAGTTCAATGGTAGGAGAAATTTAGAAAATGAAAGAAAATCCAACAAGCCCATATCCATCCAAAGATGAGCCTTTTGATTGATGATTCAATTGAGCCATTAGTTCCATCATAAAAATTCAATCGAACTGGACTAGTGAAGATTATTGTGTTGCCAACTAAAGCCTTAAAGTCAAACATTTCATAGAGGTAAGTCACTTGAGGATTGTGAAGGAACACAAATAAGACACTTTCCAAGTTAACTAAATGAAATTTAGGCCTAAGGATGGCCAAACTAGAAGACTCAGGAATAGGTATTTGAGGATTGATAGGATCCGGCACACCTGAGTGTTCAAGTTGCTAGCATTCTTGAACCCTTTTTCTCATAAAATTAGAGCAAAAGGTCTTGAAATTCCTGGTAACTTTCTGGCAAGCTTGTCCCCTCGGAACTAAGCAGCAATTGCTGTCGTCTGATGCTGTGACAGAGATCATGAATCAAGATACGATCTCAGATGGGTTCATGTACTAAAGCACTGATACTATGAATACCTCACTGCGTAATCAACGGTTGGTGCTGCATTGTACACTGATACTATGAATACCTCAATGCGTAATCAACGGCTGGTGTTGCATTGTACCATCAAATATTTCAAGTACCATATCCACCTAGGCCCTATCCCATTTATGTACCATGCGGAAGTTGAGAACTAAAAAACTGAGGAACAAGAAAAAGAAAAAAGTTTTGGTGTTCAAGAAAACAATTATGCCAACTACAGGAGCCAAAGGCAAGAGAACCCATTATTGAATCTTTGGCCTAAAAGATAGCACCATAAGCTCTCGTTCTATAAAGAAAATATTAAAGCTATAGCAAGACTGTTAATTTCACACTAAATCTTAAAAATCTAAAACCTTGGCTTCAGAATATGATGCCTTTTAAATGTTAACACCATGAAAGATTCTATCCAGTCATTGATATTCAATTATCTTTCGTCTAGCCAAAGGAGAGTAGACTCATAATGCCTAGGCAACTAGAGAAACAAAACCTCTGTATAATCTTCAGGTAACAAGAGTAATTTTGTTTGAGATGGTGTTGTCATTCATGTAAGATATTAATGATAAGCGCAATGTCTTGTGGTTTGCACAAGACAATGGTCGGTACAACTCCCGATGTCTCCTCGTTGACGGATTGAACGTCAACTCCAGTACCAACATAGTTTTTCAGTAGTCAAGGTCCTGGAAAACTAGAAACAGGTAATGTGATGATTAATGTTGGAACCCGAGTCTAGAGCAAGTCTTTGACAAATTGTAATCCCAATTCATCGATCCAACAGTGTGGCAACGTCTTCACTTGAAGAAGATAGATGGTGTCAAAGAAAATAAGGTTTGTACACTGAATTTAATGCTTCTCAGTACTTCAGAGTTCTCTCACCAATCCAAGAACAGTTAGCGTGCAAGAAATCATCTAGCTGTGATCAGAGGGCCAAGGTTCATTCATCAGGCCCAAAATCATCATCAGATGCACTTTCCAGAAATGAGCCAAGAGACTTGCGCAAGATGTTGAAAGATTTGTCATCCTGGATGGCATTGATATAAAATATCATCATTGGAAAATAGACTGTGGAACATGGAATATATGCATAAAATTTGAAAGTACTTCACCGGAAAAAAAGATTATGAAATCATTTCAGCATGTCTATATTTCCAAAACAGCAGATAAAATATATCAAGTAGATGCTTTCTAAAGACGGCATATTAGATTAAAATTAAGAATTTTCATATTATTCTCTCTTTTGAATTGATGGTATCTTTTTACGCAGGTTTTATACAGAAACCTGATTTTTGTCTCCAGCATAGCATATATAAGTAATGAAAACTGTGATATATTAATATAAATTTTGCAAATAAAAGCAGATAAAACAAATAGAGAACAGGACAACTTCGCCAATGGCAGTCTGCTAACTTAAACATCTCTTATTCATGTACCTGCTTCTTCTTTTTCAGAGATTCTTCTGCTCTGGCTATCTTCTCAGCACACGCCTTCTCTAGTTCAGACAGACTAGTTTTTTCCTTCTTCCCTGAAAACCCCAAGAAGAAATCTATAGCTTTCACCATCCTCTGAGAGTAGTATGGATGGATTCCATGTAACTGGAAAAGAACATTGTTACTTACGCTGCTGTTCATAGCGGGCATATAGTTTATCCTTCTCATCTTCATATTTAGAAAACAATTCTGCAGAATAAACCAAACTAATGCTTAACACTTTGGAATAGAAAGAAAAGCATGCAACTTGAGTTTTACATTGAATGATCAGGGATTAGCAGAAAAATCTTGACCAACACATCAGACTAGTGGATAATGCATTCATAAAAAAAAAAAATGAATTCCAGGAATCGCAACATGGTATCCTTAAATTTATTGCTTAATTTCGGTCAAGCAAGGCACCGCCCACGGGGAACAGGACCAGGAGAAAATACCAGCTCATTTTGCAGGAAAGCATATCTTTTTTTAATGTCATTTTGTTTCAATATTTGATTTCTTCATGAATCCCAAAAGATGCATGGAAATTCAAAAACGCACTAATGAAATTGAAGAAGAGATGAGAGTGACTTGTGTCCCATTGTAGGACACAAATATGTCGTCTGAGAGCTCCGGGGCTTGCAACATATGTCAACCTATAAACCTTCAGTTTAAAAGAATTTTATCATCAATGTTAATAGGAAACTTTATACTCTTGAATCTCTGATGGATTTGGAACTATAGGTGCTCTACTTCTTTCTTTTTTCTTTTTTTTTTTTTTTTTGTATTTAAGGAAAAGGAGGACAGAGACCAGGATGTATTGAAGAAAGACAACAATTCCTTCAAATGAAGGCGATGGAAGCTACAGGATCCAAAGCAAAATTTCAACAATGAAAACGAAGGAGACAACAAAAGCCAATCCTTCTCTACCAACATCACCTGCTCAGGTTTACAGAACACTTTCTACTCCTTTGGAACAGACAACTTTGAAAAGGACAACATCATAAGAGTTCATTTGCTAACAAAAAATAGTTAAGTTTGCATGGAGATTCCCAAAGTGTTTAATGGAAGCTTTCAATTTTTTTTCCTTTCAGGAGAAATACAATGGGAATGCCACAATTCAGATTTGAATCTGGGACCTCTCGACTGTGCATGTGCTGAGGAGGGAAGCGCCAACCAGCGGATTCAAACCCAGTTGGCTGGAGAATAATGTCAGACACACTACAAATACATTGCAATGAATAGAGGTTCAAGTGCCTCATCAAGGAGCAGACTCGACTGCACTGACAGAATCATTAGTGAAATATGAGAAGCCATGTATCAGATGCTTTGACTTTATGAACTTTAATGTTCTTGATACTGCCACTTCTCTCACTCTTACCTCCTGATAAATACAGATTACAGCATATCTGACGGTTCAGATATTTAGGATAATAGACAGACCAGAAAGATTAAATGAGCATTTTATTTACTTCGAATGTTCAAGATAAAATGCTGATAGCAAACATATAGGTTGTGCTTATTTGAACTTACCTTTCAACTTCTGAATATGTGCCACTTTTTCCTTGCAGAAGTTCTCATAAGCTGCTTGAAACTTGGCATATTCATTCTTCAGAGCGGTCTCGCACTGCATTTCTTTCATGTCAGTAGACCATTACTAGTTAAAGAGTTAATCTCAACTAGTTTGAGATTAAGGCTTGTTGTTGTTGTTGTAGACCATTACTAACTAAAGCTTAATGGCATAATTCCTTAAAATGCTCTTCCAATATCAGTGTTATAATTCACCAAGCTATTGTTTAGCACCTCTTTGGAAATCTTTGAAAGAGCCTTCAGAATACCCTGCCTGCCCATGGAAAAAGTAAATCAATGCAAACAAAATGTGTGATTTGTGCAACATATTAGCAGTTCAGCATAGAGTAATTATCAAGTACATAAGGCGTTCACCAAAAACTACACTAATATGGCCACAACAACATACTGTGACATACTTCAAGAATTGCACAATCATTGTTCTGCAGCATTAGCCAATCAAAAGACAACATTAAACTAATAATTTCCAAAAGTAACACTACAAAAATTTCTAATTCTTCGAACCATATTCACTAAAGAATAGGTGTAAGATGTTTTTCCTTACCTCTCCTTCTCAGATTTTATCTTTTCATCATCTATGATAGATCGAATCTCTGAAGCCACGCTGTATGAAAGGCACTATTAGCGACATGTAAATGATAAGAAATAGTTATTACTGACATACAGATTATGCAATAAAATCACTGGATTGCAATTCAGATGCAATCAGTTGCTTTTTCGGTAATCTAGTTTAATAGCTCAGGATGTAGTCAGTTTAACAATAGCTTTCAACACATCACTCGCATCTCTAGTTTTTGGGCAGCACACATAATAGATAAGCAAATCAAAAGAACTCAAAATTAACCAGAATTATCTATTTTGGTTGGCAAGTATGGACTCAGCAACTTCTTTGTAGTCCACTGGCTAACATGCACATCCGGTCACTCCTGACTTTACCATCAAAAGGAGGTAAAAGATAATATTAAGTGTCATTTTGCTTGGTCTTCCTAGTCCGACAAGGTTTATACATTTGTTTTATAGTTTGTCCATATTATTACAAATAACCATTTAGAAATAATCGAATATTACAATCTACAGCCATTTTTATGTAAATAAACGAATCTGATGGAAGCTTCAAGCTGGATCCAATGAAGTGAACTAAAATCTAATAATTTTCCGCATACTTAACAGCAAATTTTTATCAGCGCCTAACTGTAGTTAAACAATAAGATGCAAATCACATTACGCAGCTGGCTCTGCACTCAACTCCTAAGTAAACATTTCTCTTTTTTCTTTAAAAAATCTCGAGTAACGATGGAATTTCAAAAAATAAAACCTGATAAAAACGCACTTTTTTCAGACCTCAGATCTCATCAAAACAGCAAGGATTACCTCCCGATTGTCTCTTCATTCCTCTTCTGGCCATCTTTCTGGGCTTTTTCTCTGATCTGCTGCAATGCCGTGAGAATCCCTTTGATATCACTGAAATCATAAATAAGCCAAAACGATTTCTATCACAAACCTCCAAGGATTCAATTCCAAGGTTATTAGGAAAAAAAATAAGCCCGAGAAGTGCGAGACCGGACCTGGAGAGATCGAGATCTTGGTCGAAATCAACGTCTTCTTGCTCAATCTTCCTCTTGGATCTAAGCGATTCGGAGCTCGATCTCCTTCTCTTGCCGCTCATGTTAGCTGCCGACATCGAAGATCACCCCGAAAACGAGCTGTAAACCTTCAGATCTCGATGAAAGAGCTCGGAAGGGCGTTTCTGCAGCACTAAGTTAGGTTTCGAGACGCTAATTCGCTGGAAATCGTCGAAGAAGGCGAGCCGAAGCGAGGAGGGGAGGGAACTGAAGGAGGATTCGGTGGCGCCCAATTTCGAATAAAAGGGTAGCGAACGATATCGCCGTCCTTTGGAAACTGTCGATGTATTTAAATTACGCAACTACCCCCAGGAACCACAGCCCGGGAATGGAATTCGCTTTTTCTGAAGGGTGTTTTGGTCCTAACGCGAATAATTTTGAAAGCCCCGGCCATCTTGTGCTATCGTTACCAAAACTTGATCTCGCGGAGTTGAGTCATCAGGACCGTCGATTGCTAGCTCGGCAGTTTAGCTTGTGCAGTTTGGGTAATCGATCTATGATGGACGTATCTGATTGACGGCTTAGATAATTGACGGCTTAGATAAGTGTCCTCTTTTATTAAAAGAAATACAAATCTTTGTTGCCTCAAACAAATAAAAAAGAGTTTCAAGATTAATTAGAGCAAACTTATTGACGACTCCAAGATTAGCATACAATGGTAAAATAAAATTTAACTTGCATATCAATGTAATACAAGAGGGAAGTAATGCAATGTTTATTTTGCTAGGCTACGTTATCAATTGCTAAGCATGGTTACAATTACACCACAAAAATAAAGAGGTTAAAAACGCAATCAAATTCAAGTGAACTTCAAGAAATGAAATTTAAGATGTTAGGATTCAGTTTAAGTTCCAAGGATTCAGTTTAAGTTCCAAGAATTCAATCTCGGATCCCTAACAGGACCCATTGATGTACCTTATCTAAGATTGACCTTAAGGAAAGGGTTTGAACATGTTGACTCTTTCCCTAACCCAAGTATCGTTGAACCCTATCAATTTTGATTTAAGTTCCAAGAATTCAGTCTCGGATCCCTTACAGGACCCATTGATGTACCTTATCTAAGAATGACCTTAAGGAAAGGGTTTGAACATGTTGACTCTTTCCCTATCAACAACAATATCTCTTTGATATCATTGTTCCTATTCTTAGAAGGAAGTTTCTTAGATTGATAGTCTTGATTGAATTAGAGATATTTCAGATTTAGGAAATTAAATTCACAAATGATCATGTGCTAATTAAGGCTAAAATTATGTGATAAGTTTCAAAGAGGAAACACAAAGTCGATTTAATCTATTATTCATACCTATCGAGTAAGTGGTAATTTATCTTCTCTAGATGCCTCATGCATATATCTATTTTTTGACAAAATATTGATATCATGAATTTTTTGAATGCATATTTTATTTTCTAATTTGATATATATATTGTTTTAGAAATCATGCATGTATGTTTGGAAATTGATTTTGAACCTCATTTAGGGCCATAGATTAATTCGATATGGATTGTGATCGAATGTACTTTGTTATGGGTTTTAAAACCCAACTGGCTTGTAAGAATGCCCTACTAATGAGGATCGTATACCTATGGAAACTCAAGCATAAGTGCTCGTAAGGATGACCTACTAGTGGAGATTGTACACAAATTAAAACTCGGGCATGACAAGCTATGGTTCTAAAGATGCTCTATCGATGGAGATTATATATTGATTGATAAGATATCAGGCATAGTTGTTTGGTCATGATGATTAATGACAAATTCGACTTATTGTTATGAATGATTTAAATAGTTAAAAAATTACGTAATTCCTCTTCCTTTCATATTGGACATGATGGTATTATTCATGAATTAAATATTTGAAAAGTTAAGAATCTCTTTTTTCTTATATCAGATATGATAGCATTATTCATATGCATGATATGTTATTTTAGTATGTTATATTAGTTGTTTAATTAGGATGATCATTGCTTACTGGCTGTTGAGCTCGTTATTTTCTTATTTCTTCTCTTTCAAATTTAAAGTAATAAATTTATTTAGACATTAATGGGGGAATGTTAGTTGAGCGAAAGAATCTACAGATTGATTTATCATCATTTTTTATTTGTATCGAGGAATACTTGTTGATAACAATGTAATTCAATTTTAAACACAATAAATTTTAATTTTAGTTCTGCTGCTTAGTTTTGAGATAATATCATAATGGATGTCTTGTATACTTATGAGGTCTCACCTTATAGGCATGCAACGGTTGGTGCATCCCTCAGTGTAGGATCTCAAGTCAGGGGCATGACAAAAATCCTCTATTTTATTAAACATTTGGTGTTCTGAGATAAGCATAGGTCATATTGGGTCAATTCTAGGTCAAAATCTAAAACCAACCTAATTAAGATTGGTTCCATGATTTTGGACTCAAAACTGATCTAATTATATCTTAGGACCAACACAGAACTAACCCAATCAAATTAATTCGGTTTCAGATCATTTCTAGAATAGAACAAATGTTTTATTCTTTTTTGTTTGACATATGTCTAATATCTAATGGCCGATTTTTTTTCTTAATTATGTTCAATAAAAAGGATATGCATAGTATTTATTAACTAATTTGATACTTAAGATTTTTTAGTAGAGATGGTAGATAACTTATGAAGTATAAAAAAAAGGATAATTGATTCTTGTGTCAGAATTGAGGCATTAAAACTTGGAATCGAGAACCAATCCAATAGAGATCGATTCTAAGATTTTGAGCTCAAAACCAATGCTATTAATCCTTAAAACTAAACCAATCCGACCCTATCAAATGGGGTTGGTATCAGTTCTTGGGTTACCCTAATCCGTTAGTCAACCTTAGTATCTTCAGCCAGTACCAAACCCATCTCGCTATGTATGCCAATACACACAAGGTTGCTTCATCGGTGGACCTAGTATTTGGTTTAATATCTAGCATCCCTTTCCTTTCCTGAGACATCCTTGCATCTTCTAGCTCCAAATGAACCCTTGGCCTCACACATTATTTCGATCCTCCCTTCAATCCCTTCATTTTCTTTCTTAAATCAACTTCACTTCACCCATCACCCATCAAGGTGAGCACCTTCACCACTGGTACCCCCAACTTGGAGTCTTGCCATACCATCATTTTGCTATTAGGGAGCTTTGACTTGAATGTCTCCGATTGGAAAAGCTCTTATAGCTGTCATTTCCCCCTTGCCATTTTGAGTCCTTGACTCTTTCTTCGGCTTCATGCACTACAGTTACTGTGGTGCCACCAAGCTAGCTTTGCTATGAGCACAAAGAGTCAGGCAATGCTACCTCGCACTCCATCCATCTCTAATGGAATCATCCTTTCCCTCAAGATAAGTCTCCTCTTTTGCTAGCCTCTTTATCATTTTAACAAAATTTTCATGATCCATACCTCTTTCAAGGAGGCAGACTCAACCATCACTTGCGCTATTGTCATGAATAGTAGCCGTCGTTCATGGTGACAGCCTCCATGATTGTGGCACCACTTGAACTATGGCTTGCCTATTTATGGAGCACTAGCTTCTCTTCATGATCCATACTTCTTTTAAGGAGATAAATTCGACCACCACTTGCACTATTGTCGTGGACTAGTGGCCGTCATTCATGATGGCAACCTTCATGATTGTGGCACCACTTGAATTGTGGCTTGCCTATTTGTGGAGCACTCTTAAACAATAGCCCATTTGAATTGGGCTTTAGCTTTAGACCTATAGTTTTTTTACTCTAGTGGCCTTCTTACTTTTGTTGGGGTAAACCAAAAATTTGAGCTCTAGGTTACCCCCCTTTCCACCCCCCACCAAAAAAAAAAAAAAATCTACAAATAATTACGAGCAAAGTTACATATGACTACCGCTGCGATCTTCAAAATCCTGTGCCTCCTTCATAATTCCATCGGGAATCTCCTTTAATCTAATCCAAATAGCGGCCCTTTTAATAGGAGTCTTTGATGTCTTAAAGTTTGGCTGCTATGGTTCTAAAGTTAATACCTACCCTCCAATGGTCCATGGGTCTTAATTTTGTTTAAATTGTGATCTTAATTTTTCCACTCCTTTGTTTATGACCTTCAGGCCATCAGTCTCTGAAGATGAATCGCTTGCTACTGCTGCCCACGGACTTTTTGCTTCTTTCCAAACTTCCTTGACGCCAACTTCATGCCTTCGTTCAGAAGTTAACTTCTACAGATGGGTCAACTGCTCTCATCCTTTGGAGGAAGCCATCTCCTGCTCCCACTCGATGACAACAATCTCGTTTTCAAAACATTGATTGGCACTAATTTAGAGCCCCACTCACAATAGTTCTCTTTTCTAAGTAATTTCCCTTGATGACAAGAGTGTCAAAAGATCACAAAAGCTTCCTGATTTTTTTTTTTTTTTTTTACTTTTATTATTTTATTGTATATCTTCCTTTTAATTAATATTTTGTTATCTGAACCCTTTTCAAAGGTTTTGATAAATTTGTCATATTTTTTTTTTTTCTAAATTCCGAATCTTATCTCTATTTTCAGAGCGGCAGCTTCTCGAATGGCAGACTTTGGCGTAATAGTCCGTAGAAAGATTGGTTAATGGTAAGAAATTCAAAAAGCAAAGTAGGTAAAATATAGGATAAGAGAATAGAATAATACAACAGACCTTATAGGATGTCTACCGTAGTGACCATTCCTGAGCGAGGATAATATTTCTGGGCCATTTTTTTCACCATGGAGGTGGTGACAGATTTTAAATCCCAAGTCCAAGCTCAAAGCCGCATTATTCCATTCGGGAAGTATTAGACCGGTGCGAACTCTTCTTCCGGCCCATCATCAGGGTTTACGCGGTCAGCTCGCCGAGCCAAACGCAAACATCCAGTTCGTATAATCCACGTGCACTCCATTCGGTCTCATCTAGGAAACTGGACACGTGTAAGCCACTTTGGAGAAGACCGCCGTGTCTTTTGTAAGCTTGCTGCTGCCTTATCCCTAAAGGCACTTGGTCCGACCCACCAATTATGCTCGACCAAACCAACTATGGACCGGGTCATATCGAACCTTCTCACCCTGGAGCCTTGGCCAAAAACGAAAAAATTCTTCCATCATTCAAAATTTCCGGCGTGTTTAAAACTCAAAAGTACCACTTGGGTAAACGTGACTCCAGATTTAAAAAAAGAAAGCCCAGATTCAAAGCAATGAGGCAGGCACTCCTGAAAACGGCTTTAGAGCATTGAGGTGCAGCACAGCACAACCTCGCTGTCAGTTCGCCATATCCAATTCAAACCAGTCCCCTCTCCATGGCCCTCGCCGTGGCCTCCTCAAGATGCTCGTGGCGACTATCTTCGTTGCCTTCGTTGCCTTGACGTAAAAGTTTACGCCTCTAGTTTTTACCTTGACGCAGTTCGATCTCTATCAGCACCCTAAAAGCATTGCGTCGTTTACTTGCGGTCTTTGGAGGGCAGTCGTTCCTAGTGTTGGGAAGTTCAGGTGTGGAGGAATTTGATAGGAAGAAGAAGGAAGGATTTTTTGATGTTGAAGTCAGGATCTATGCTTGGATGAGGTATAAGATTGGATGGTTCAACAGTAGCCGCTTTGGCAATAAGTTCGTGTAGTTTTCTGTGCGTTTGCTTCGCTTGCTTTCTTTTGTTCCAAATGCGAGTGAGCTTGTAATCATATGCATCGATCTAGCTAGAATAAGGAATGAGATCACTGTTATTCTTAGAAAATCTCTCATGAAGAAGCAAGGGACCCATCGATTCATATCACAAAGACACCACAACAGCTGATTGAATTAGCGAAGCCACACGGAAGACGGAATGTGTCAAGAGAATAAAGTGAATATATGATCTGGAAGAGTTTAAAAGCGCCCTCAAAGTTTGTCATCATCTATTTGGAGTTGTTGTCCCGGCATAATATAAACTATTGAAGAAATTAAGAGCTTTCTTTTGGTAAACAAATTAAGAGCTTTCGTGGCACAGGATTCCACGCTACTGCTCCTAGCACATCTTGAATGTTATTTGCTGATTGTATTCTTCTAGAACAGCGACCAAAGACGCCCATTCAATAGCTCAATTTGCTATCCCTCACGATATTCCTCATATTGGGATACCTACTGACTTCAATGCATTCTCTCTTTGTCTGATCTACATGACTCCTCTAGTTTACTTGCTTGAATGGAATTACCTACTGGCCTTTTTATCCGAAGAAGGGAAGAAAAAAAACTTTTCTTTTCTTGAAAAAATAGCTATTGGGACCGATATTTCACACTCGTTTGGTTGCAGTTTCGGATAAAATCCGGGCCGAAGGTGTTTTTGTTTATAGAAAAAAGAGATGGTCATAAATTAGGGATTTCTGCTAGCTAGGAATAGCTTATAAAAATTTTCTTAGAAGAGATATGCTAAGAATGTTTAATTTGATCACTATTCCTGGCTCGTCCCTTTATTAAAAACAGTTTGGCAGCCCTCTATTCCCGAGCAGACTCTGCTTTAATTATTTTATCATCCAAAGACGTAGATAAACTATATCAAAAAGTCGAGAAACCTGACAGCTGGTCCTTTTCTGGAATGTTTTAAAAAGTCCTATTATTTTCATTCAAAATTTATGCTATTTTTCTTCTTCTCAATTGAGTTGACTAAAATGAACAAATGTAAGTTGTATTGCACAAAAAAAGATAATTCAGAAAGAATTTAATTTACAATAAATTGATTGTGATCATGTTATTGTTTGGAGTTATTATGAACTTCCTAAAAATTAGCTTTAATCCTAATAAATTAGAAATCATGTTATTTTTGCAGAACATTATTAATTTCTTCTCTATATAAGCACATATAGTTCTGATCTTAGATTATCATCTTTAAGTATCATCAGTGAGAGAGTGAGAGTTTGAAGAGAGAGATGAAAAGTTTTAGAGATGTGTTCTAGTTTCAATTGATTGTACATAGGCTTAGGGTATTATTATTATTATTAGGGTATGAGAGAGAGTTGAGAGGGTAAGTTAAGGATAGGCACTTAACTTATTATTATTTTAATATATATATTTTCTCTCAAATATACTTGGATTTTGGTTCAATGCATTTGATTTACATCGAGAAAAAATATGTCGTTTTACGTGACATCAAAGCCATAGTCTTGGAGATTGGTGGTTTGAGTGTTCATACCGCAATGTGGTTGAAGAGTTTCCAATAATTCATATTACTTTAGTGTAAGCATTTGGACTCGTCTTTGGTGATTGAATAGATGAATCATCATGGCTAATGCTATTATCTTAGTATAGTTGAAGAGTTTCCAGTAATTCGTAGTGCTCCAGTATAAGGGTTTGGACTCTTATTTTTGATGATTCAATAGGTAAATCATTATGATTGATGCTACTACCATATTTCTTATTACCAAAGATGGCCCAAGTATGATGAATCCTAGTAGAGCCTCTATAATTAGTGATGGGTTATTATGAGGAAAATGAGGGAGGGAATAGATAGGAAAGAAGTGGAATTGTCTATGGAGAAAGACTTTATTACAAGTTCATCAAAATCTAGCCATTCATTACAACATAAACATACCTAAATCTCAGCGTATATAACACGATTTGGATATTGTCCTACATCTATCTTAGTAACTTTGCCTATTATAAGTTCATCAAAATCTAGCCATCCACATAGTGTCATACAATTTCATGCATCCTCTGTGATTGAATATGTGAGAGCTCATACTAGTGAATATTTAATTTCATATCAACTATATATTGAGAAAATCTTATGCATATATACAGGATAAATGGGCTTAAATAATACCTTCTTGAGAAGTCTTTTTAGATGATGTCCTAAGTTGTTACAAATGGTATCCAAGCAGATCCAGCCCATGAAGTAGGGGACATTAGGCTTTATATATGTATGATTATATTCAAAATTTGGATGTATATTTGAATATGGACACTTAGCAAGGAGAGAATGTTAGGGCTTGAATGGAAGAAGTATGTAAGAGTCGATGCTAGCATGTATTTAGTCCTATATCAATCGTATTAGAAAAATCCTGGATACTTATATTGGATCAAAGATTCCAAATAATATCACTTTTGTCATGCCCCAAACCTAGCTCTATTTAAACAAGTGACACAATCACGCATCTTATAAGATGTGGCCCTAAAAAACATGCAAGACCTATTTTTTTTCTTCATCAATTTCCACAATAATAATAAGATATGTAATCATTAATATCCAAATCAACAAATACCTCAAATATGATAAAAAAAGAATGGTTCAATTACAACTCTCTTTATCATAAATAATATAGCTATTCTAAATTAGTTAGATCTTTACTTGCATCCATTTACATCGCAGTCCTACTTACTCATCCTATGGCTCTGAAAGATAAATAAAATATTATGTGAGCTAATGACACATTAAGTAATCTTTATCTTTAGTTGGATCAAGAATATCAAATATTAATCACATAAAAAAGCAATTTTACCAAGCTTAAGATACAATTTCGTAAAAGCATGCATATTAAAAAATAATATCAATTTCAAAACATGTATTGCATTTATTCAAAAAATACCTTTTTAAATTTTTAAAATCCACCTCTTCATAATATTTAGTGACTATGGTCACGATCAAGCTCATGACAAGTTTTGAAAGAAACTAGCTTTTTAACATAAAACATGCCAATGAATGAACATGTACCAATGATTAGCTCTGAATAGATAGGCTCAAAAAGAATTTAGCTTTAATTCATACAGATTAAACTTGTTGGTGGTCATATACCAATGATCAGCTTAGATTGGCTAAGCTCAAAAGAGACTAGCTGCTAAAAACAAAATATGCTAACGAGTAGCATGTGCCAATGATTAGCTCCGACTGGTTAGGTCTGAAAGGAATCTAGCTCTAAAATTATGTGTAGCCAATGATTAACCTTGATAAACAAGTTTGAATTATAGTCAGATGAGACAACATGCACAATATCTATTTTAAACAAATTTTAGAATTATACAACCAAAAAATTTATGAAATTTTATATGCAAACTAATATACTTATGTTCTTTCAAAATTAATATTATTTTCAGTGCATCAAAATTTACATCATATCCAAGTAAAACATGTCATGCTTGAAAAAAATATATCATATTTGATCCAGATTTTAAAGCAATGTTGCATCAATCAAAGACATACTTATATAGATCCTTAATTTTAAATATACTCGAAATAAGCAAAATAGTTTTCATAATATAAAAAATATATAAATAGTTTTTGTATTTTCAATTTAAAGTATTCATGCTGTTTTTCTAAATAAATAAATAAAGTTCAAAATCTGGATTTTTAATAAAAACATGAACATGCCATGATAAAATGCTAGAAGTAGAAGCATTTATATCTTTCAGATTAAACTACTCATATTCATATATACCTGATTAATCCTTTAATTTTGATGCTCAAAGGCTTCAACAACCTTCACCCTTAGGACTATTGGTTTAATACCAAAAGATAACAACTGATTTATAGAAAGATTTTTAAAGCCAATAAATTTTTTACTTCCATTAGAAAACCCAGACTAATTTCAAATAAATATCTAAAAATAGATCCATAACTCTCTTAAGACTTTTAACTAATCTAATATGAGCTTTTACGTGAATTAAAACTAAATTTTTGGATAAAAATATCAAAAAAATCATCCTTGAATTATGGACCATAGAATGATATTTTTGCAATTTTTTGGAAGTCTATTAGCATTATCATATATTTATTAAATTACTTATAATTTTTTTATTTGACCTTCATTTTAGGTATTTTAAAATGATCTAGAAAGCTAACTCAATGTTAGACATTATGAAGGTATATTTACTTAAAAGTTTTTATTATATTAATTTTGATCAAGCATTCTTTCTATGCGATGTGCACTAAGTCAAGGTATCACATTCTCCTACACCCCCCCCCCTCGCCCAAAATAAAAAAAGAATTTTATCCTCAAAATTTAGATATTTATATTTTAAAATAATTATGGTTACTTCTATTTATGTGTTATCTTTCAATTACTATACTTGAAATTATAATATTAGATTTACAGTATTTTTGCTTGGTACGTAACTTTGAATAAACCCTCATAATAAAGAAAAGTTCTTATGTATGTTCCACTCAACCTACTTCTACCCATCTTATTATTAACAATTCCAAACTCTAAAGATCTAAACATATGCTCTAATGTCACTTTGTCGTGCTCAAACCCAGTTTTGCTTAAATATGTAACATGATCGAGCATCCTATAGGATGCGACCCTAAAGAATATATAAGGCCTTTTTTCTTCATCAATTTTCATAATAACACAATGTAACATTATAAGTATCCAGACCATTGAATACCTTAAATATAATAATAGAATTGCTCAATTTCAACTCTCTTTGTACTTCAAATATCTAGAATAATATTGCTACTTTAAACTATTTAGATCCTTACTCGCATCCCTTTGCATCCTGACCCTATTCATTATATAGCTCTGAAAGGCAAATAAAATATTATGTAAGCTAATAGCTTAATGTCTCTTACTTTATAGAGGTAGAGGAAAAGTGAAAGGAAGAATTTTTAAAGTAAAGAAAGGTAAAGATGGGATTGAAACTCTTTATTTTATTTTGAAGTCTCATAAAATATAAAAGGAGAAGGAAGATTTTTTATCCTATCCTTGTAACACCCTAGACTCGGGATAGATCTAAAGCATCCGCCGCACACTAAAAAATAAATTTCCAGCATGCAAGATGTCATATGTAAAATAATTTCACATAATTACTTGAGATAAAGGGCCCGTTTCTATGCTTATGTCATGATCTCTGAAATAAAATAATAATAGAATTTTATGAGCTTTCGCTTAGTAAGTAATACAAAGTATAAATTAATGAATCAAGCAAGTAAAGATTTATAAAACTTTTTATGAAACAATGCATATCATTAATTAAAAATTAAAAAATTTCAGTTCATGTAGCTTCGCATATTATTAATTTACTAATAATTATAAATTTTAAGGTATCTTTAGCTAGTACACAAAATTTTCATATAATATTTTTTATGTTATCATATTCAAAATTTTTAAGTCATCAATAATCAATAATTTTGTAGTCATCATTCATTAATCAGTATATATGTCATTACTTATTAACGGTATTATGTCATCAGTTTTCACATCATCATTAATTTATTCTTTATAGTTATAGACTACGGTTACATTTATCCTCATAACAAGGTATAACACCATAGATCCTATGGATGGGGGCCATAGCACCATATTTAACCCTGTAGATGGGAGTATATCCTTCATATATATCTCTCGTGGAGGTGGGTCTCGGTATCGGTTATCAGTCATCAATCATTACATAGTGGATCGAAAGCTACATATTTTTAAATATATTTTAGTATTAATAATTCTATATTTATTAATATTTACTTATTCATATCATAAAATTCTCGTAATAATAATAATTTTTCAATATTTGTAATAAACATGCTATATAGAATTTAAACTTTTAATAACATTTAAGAAATAATTGCAAAATCTCATTATTTCAAAATAACCGATTATATAAAAGTTTAGCAATTATTTCAATTCAAATAATTATTTATTAACTATAAAATAAATTTTCGACAATCCTGCAATATTATAAAAATCCTAATTTATGGTCAAATTACTTATTAAAGTTTAAAATCCTTTTAGCAATCATGATCAATTTATAAAACACTCTAACTTATGATTAGATTACTTACAGAAGTTTGAAATCTCTTTGAAGAAATATGAACAATTTATAAAATATTCTAATTTATGATTAAGTTACTAAAATTAAAAAGAACAAATAAAATTGGTAGAAACTAATCCTTACACTTTAGGACTCTATCAACCTTCTTTATCCTTCAATTATCACTTTTATCACTCTTTTGAACTATTGATTTGTTATCAAAAGATCCCAATTGAACCCTATTTATAGAGAAATTTTTTAAGTTCCCACTCTTCATAAGATTTTAATCTTCTAAAACCAATAAACTTCCCTATTCTTAAAGGATAATGATTTTTTAAGAAAACAAAAGAGATAAATATCCATTAAATATTTAAAAATAGATTCTTAATTCAAAACTAACTTATAAGTCATCCAATATAATTTTAAAATATAAAAACTTGGATAAAAACCTCAAAATCATTCTTATCTCAATCAATGGTAATTTTGTAATTTTTATAAAGTTTGTTCATTAAATTGCTTCTAACTTTCTCAATGTACCTTTGATTTGAATGATTTAAGATGCGTTAGAAAGTTAAACCGAACATCATAAATTTATATTTCATCAAAAATTTAAATTATATTATTTTTTATATTTTTTAAACTTAATCTAGTTAAATTGCATCTTGATTTAAAGTAAGCTACCCAAAAGGATTGGATCTCACAATCCTTGTTTTGTTAAATGGAGAAAATTAAAGTAAAAAAATGAGTTATAAATTTAATATAACAAATATATTCTTATTTGTTAAGGCTTTATTTTAAGATAGATCAATTTTCTAAGATGAACCACTCCTTTTGTAAGAAGGTTAGTAACACTTCATATGCTGGCAAATTCTTGGTAGCTTAGCTTCATAAGGATTTGAATACAATAGCATTTGATGAAATATCAAGTTCGTCGGCCATTTCTGGAGAACACTTTTGATAAATTTGATGCTAAGCTCTAATTCTTAAGTGATTTCCATCTCCAAATAAATAAGGCAGGTTGAAGACAATTCAGACACGTAAAGTATAATGCTGTACAAAATGCGTATAGCAAAGAATCAGGTGCTTTGAAACGACATAACATTCAGAGTCCGGCGAGTTGAATTAATGAGGAGGATTTTTCTATCTCCACGGGACCGGCACCTCATAACAGCACGCAACGTTGCAAGACCGGTGCTCTCGAAACCAAAGTTTGCTTGCGAGAGGATAAAAGACTAAGGAAAGAGGCTGGCACACGGACCGCGTGAAATAAAGATAGACGCGTACTTCACAAGCACAGCATAGCGCGATGTGGACCATACGGTGCGAGTCTTATCCACGTGGATCTCAGATTTAAGCCCGTGGGTGTGAACGAAGGTGTTGGTAAGCATTGGATTATTGTTTACCTGGTCAACCAAGGAGATGATTAAAAACAAACTAACGTCTTCCGTTGACGAATGGCGACGCCTTGACTTTAACGCATCCGCCACCTGCTATCTCCGGACTTTCTCATCAACTTATCACGTAGGTATGTTTCTTAAGTCGATCCATCTAATTGGGCCCATCAGTTGACACGTGTTCCGGAAATTTAATTTATATGCAGACATAATATGACACATCAAATCTTTTCACCCAAAAAAAAAAATTAAATTCAGCTTGTTTATTTAATATGATGAGTCGTTACAATAAACATCAAATTCTCAACCATTAAATACTACTCTCTCTCTCTCTCTCTATCTCTCTCTCTACCTCTAGCCATGTGATGTGCATAAATACTAGATAGACCTTGTGTAACTTTCAAATCAACTACAAAACTACTAGTAGTCCAAGTATTTCATATTACTAAATCAAAAGAGATTTAGAGTTGCACAAGAAATTAAAAAAAGAAATACTATAAAACTGGAGTGGTTGAAAATCGATGTTCTCTTCTTGGAGTGTCTCACTTAGTTTCCCAATTTGGAAGGATGTAATATGATAAGTAAAATTACTAGGTCTAATCCAAGCCACTTCATTTGACAACAGGTGGGGACACGCATAACTCATCTTGATACCATTCTTAAGTCACATTGGAAGCAATAAATTGGAGTCATTTACACAACAATATTTGCATACATAATATGTGGGACAGAAAGGTATTGGACAACCAGCAAATCCTCCATGTTTTAAGCTGCAGTGAAAAGAATATATATATATATATATATTAGAAAGCATTTTTCTTTTTAAGCAAAAGGTAGCCATAGGAGGAAAGTAAGTGCCATCCCTTAGGAAAAGCAACATTATTGCTTCATGAATTGCACAAATTCTTTGTCATAAATAAATGTGATTCACGGAGGCAGAGGAATACTTGGTAAAACTTCCATGTGGCCCCTGGATGCACCTTGTAATCTCAATTTTTTAGTGGCATAAACTATTTATTGAAGAAAAATTATTTGGTTACGTGATAAAAAATTTGTTAGATCAATAAAGAAACGAAGAGGACATCATCTTTTTGTTTCCAACCAACTCCGTGTGCAATTGAATTGCTACCAAACTCCACCACATATCACCGATTTTTGAAATTTCCTAGTTCCTACAGTTGAATTCTCAAGGGGATTCACACCTCGAGGACGAGTCGCGAAGAAATGCTTTAGTTTATCCATTGCCTCAGCAAGCCGTGTTGCCGGTTTTATTAGCGAACGCGCGCCCGCAGCCTTCTCTTGCGTCAACTGCGCTACTTCAATCCTGAACTTTTTGGCGCGACATGACCCCAAACGCGTTAACGACTGACACGTTTCAATTGCTTTGCCCTACCCGCCGGCAAAACCGCGGCTTTTGTCAAAGGAAACTTCTACTCCCGTTCCCAGGCCACCCCTATAAAAGGCCGAGCCCCCCCCTCCATCTCCCTTCACCAATTCACCACCTCTTTCTCCTACCACCAAAGACTTGTTCTTCTTCTTCTTCTTCTCTCTCTCAATTGATCGATCGATATCAATGGCGGATTCGAAGCAAGGCTTGAACGGGGCCTACTACGGCCCCGCTGTCCCTCCCCAGCGCAGCTACCGAAGCGTCGGCCGGAGCTCGAGCTGCGGCCCTTGCTGCCTCCTCTGCAGTCTATTCAAATTCCTCGTCTCCATAGTCATCATAGTCGGCATCATCGTCCTCGTCCTCTGGCTCATCTTTCGGCCACACGAGCTTAAAGTCTACGTCGACTCCGCCTCCCTCGCTGAGTTCAACCTCACCGGCACCAAGAACCTCCAGTACAACCTCAACCTCACCATGAGCATCCGCAACCCCAACAAGAGGATTGGCATCTATTACGACTATATCGAGCCCCGAGCCTACTACGATGACAACCGGTTCGACTTCACCACCGTCCCTCCATTTTACCAGGGCCACAAGAACACCTCCATCATCTACCCATCGTTCAGCGGCCAGCAGACGCTCCTCAACTCGGTCGCCACGACTTACAACAGAGAGAAGGGTGAGGGATATTACTACATCGATATCAGCATCCACTCTAGGCTGAGGGCGAAGATTGGGATCTTTAAGTTCCGATATACTAAGACCAAGATAGATTGCACCCTGAAGCTTCCCGTGCCCGGGAGCTCTTCGGCCTCGTTCGAGAGGACCAAGTGTGACTGGGACCTCTTCTGATCATTATGTGCGCGAGCTAGATTTTATGAGAGGGATTATTTGTTGATTTATTGTTCTTTTTGATGTTTTTCCCCTTGGGATGGTATCATATATAGGGATTGATGTCTTGTTGCTTCCATATTTCCTTTTTATATGTCTATGTATTCATGGTTTATATGATTTAGTATTTGATATATTTATAGAACAGCGTATTTTCCTTGTGAATAAATTGATAGTCTGGTGGCGTGCTTGTTGATCAATGTTTGATGACATCCAGAAGAGACGACTTGGCTTCCCATCGACGCATGTGGCCTTTTTTTTTTTTTTTTTTTTAATTTTTTTATTGTTCTTTTTTATATGTCTATGTAATCATGGTTTATATGATTTAGTATTTGATATATTTATAGAACAGCGTCTTTTACTGTGAATAAATTGATAGTCTGGTGGCGTGCTTGTTGATCAATGTTTGATGACATCCAGAAGAGACGACTTGGCTTCTCATCGACGTATGTAGCTTTTTTTTTTTTTTTTTATTGCTCCACCTGCGGTTTTTTAAAAAGATAGATTCATTGCAGAAACCACTAGTGGGGGAGGTGATAACTAGGACTGGAAATTTGAATCCAACCACTATTCATACCAAAGTCTATCAGTGATTCAATAAATTACTGGCAAAGAGTATATGTAATATGATTTCATATTCGCGAAAATGCTGAAAGGAACGTTTTCAGGCTTCAGGCCAAGCGGTGATAGAATATTAATTAAGTGACAAGGGCTGCTCCTCCAACCACCGTCGATAACTACATATGGCACCACATATAGCAGTTATGCTTTTCAAAAAGGAGAAAGGAAAAAAAAAAAAAAAGCAGTACGCGACATCATGTCATTTCAAATTGTTCGTCATGGTGGAAAAATAAGTTGACTTTTGACCTCATTATATTCGTATTTGTACGTTTTGTCTATTGTTTTTTCTCTAGTTCGCTGTCATTAGACATGGAAGGTTTTTTTTCCTAAAGGAAAGTCGTAGGCATAGATCATAGTTAGTTAAACGTTTCATGCCATCTGTTAAGGACCTAAGCTACATGGTTTTAAAAGTTCAAATATAAATTAATTGATAATAAATAAATTTAAATTATAGCACTTAAAATTATTATTATTATTTTTTTCATTCTATATAAGATTGTTCATGCATAAAATATCATAATCTTCCCTTCCTTTAATCAGACGGCATACTCGTTGCATCAACTTTATGCATTCAAATTGGTTCTGATACTATTTGTAACATTTTAAGCCCATCTATTAATTCAATTATTTTGTTAGTAAACTGAAATAATGTGGTCTTAAAAACTTGGATGCAAGTTAATTGGTAGCAGGTGAACTTGAATTATAACTCTTCAAACTAACCTTTTTCTTTTTATTTTATGTGGGACTATTCATGCATGTGTGTTACAATCTTTCCTCTTTAATTAGACGACATTCTCGTTGCATACTGTGAGTAATTCTTTCCTTCTACCTACTAATTTTATACATCCGAAGCAATCCTGATACTATTTGTAATATTTTAAGCTCATCAAGTTCAATTAATCTGTTAATGGGTTCATTCTATATTTAAAAATTTAAGTGCAACTTAATTGATAACAGATAAATTTGAGTTATAAATTTATAAATCATTCTTTTTTTTCATTTATTATGCAACTATTCATGCACAATAAATAAAGTTGTCTCTTAGGTTGAGGAAATTGAGGAGGTTTAGGTAATAGATTTGAAGAGAGAGGATGCCCAACCTCGAACCTCAGACAAGTCTATCAAGGGGAAGAAAATACCCCTCTTCATCAAGCCAAGAAGAATGATTGGTGGTGTAGGAAATTGCTGCGCTTGCACCCACCAACATTCCCTGCCACACGGTGTGCAAACTCGTGTGCAACAAGCAAGCCCCATGACTCGGCCAGAGCCTATGATGGCGAGGGCAAATGTTGCCGTTAGTGGCGCACCATGGGACGGATGGAGGTTAGGCCGGCTTTAGGTGTTGGTGAGCTGTGCTGAGCTCATATTGGCAGGCAGTCAGCGCGAGCTCAGCCTAGACCATTCGTGGCCTCATTTGGAGGCCCAAATTCCACCCAACTTCATGTCCTTGGTTCAACCCGATGAGTTAAAGTTGAGCTTGGGCTGAAACAAAACCGGCCCAAAGCAATAAATCATAGAAAAATCCTCTCGTCTCTCTCGATTTATAATTAGGTATTACCATAAATATCCACGATGAGCATTTGAATACTTTCTAAAATGATGGCTGGCAATGCATAAACTATCGAAAAGAGTTTAAGCTGTCACTCCTATCGACCACAACTAAAAGTTCAGATCTTGATCCGGATTTAAAATCAAATTATAGAGGGCCAATCTCTCAATCACCACTGCTTGTGTATGGCGCAAATGCCCTGATTGGGAGACCCCACAATAAACATGGATTGGCAGGTTGTGTAGGGCATCTTTCCATCATGGTTATCATGCCATACATAAGCAAACATAAGGAGTAGTCGTTCGTGTTTTTGTATCATATTCATATTGTGTCGAAATTAAGGTATAACAATATATGGATCAATATGAATATGATAAAATTAATTAATCATGTCAAAAATCCAAATACGAACGTGCCACAATTATTACATGAGTAACTGCCATGATATATATAATCCATTTAATAAATAAATTATATTGAATTAGTACAATAGGACTTACACAATATAAATAAACATAACTTGCTTAACACGAATAGATATGATTTGATCCACTTAATATGATATACTTAATATATCATCAACTAAATGAGTTTTAAACGGATCATATTCTAATTAGCGGGTCAATCCATGACACGATACAATTATTTCATGTTATAATCATATCGACATATTTATGATACAAACTCACTTAAGGTTAATCTAAATTCACTTATTTCGTATTGAATTGGAGTCGTGTTTGCATGTTGTGTTCAATTTTGCCACTTCTAGCAGACATGATTAAGAGATTATCTTTCATCATTCCTATATATGTATCTCATATAATCTCTTCATTTAAGCTTTAGCGTCATTACTAAGTTAAGGAATCAAGTCCTATCAAATCCACTTATAAAATCACGACCACAATATGATTAGCATTGAAAGTGTCACTCTTACAATGTCTGCTGCTCCTCAAGTGAGCCATGGATTGGATTTACTCCAATACCATCACCTAACTAGAAGATATCATTTGGTTCCTTAGCCTTTCTCTCTTACACACAAAATGCATAATGATATAAGATTAAATGCATGGCTGCATGGTCTCTTGTAAAGTGTACATGGCATCCAGTGCTACCCATGCATTATTCCCCTAAGTTAACTGTTGATAAGAAAAACCAACCCTTATTCAACTCATTTACTTGAGGTTTGGCAATAAAATATTTTCCTAAATTATTTGCAAAATTTGGTATTATATTTTTTTAATAACATATATGAGACATATGTTGGTTTATACCTATATGCATTAAATATTGTACTAACATTGGGCTAGGATGGGCTTAGCTAGAAGGTTTGCACATCGTTAGCTGGAAGGTTGGCCAAGGCTATCTAGGGTTCTCACTTTCCAATCCCACCTGTCCCTCTTGACTACCAATCGATCACCGATGATGAGTAATTCTGAAATGCACATCATTCGAGACCATCACTTTCGTTTAGATGAGTAGTGATTGATATTATGAGGCAATGATGAGTGGTTCATCCTATCTCTTTTTTTTCTCAATTAGTGATGGGCTTCCAATAGCGATAAGGGTTGACCCATAACTTGATCTAATTCTAACTCGATTAGATTTAACCTAATTTATATTTGAGGATCCATAGCTTGAGTTAGGTTCAAAATTTGGACTTAATTTAAATTTTAGATGGGCCCAAGTCTTATAGTTTTTGATTTTAACCAACTTGACTTGAGCCATATATTATTTGAGTCACACTTAAGTTAACAAAAAAAAAATAGGCCTGACTAAATCCAAATTTGATCTAGCTTGAACTAAAAGCTCAAATCATAAAAATCTTTTTCTCTTTCACTCTAACTATTTTTATTAATTCAATGAATGAATTCTAATTTAAAAAAATTTCTCTTTTTTCATCTTAACAGTTATATCTTTTTATATCTAATTTTACTTAATTATTTGTAGACATTCATATTTCGTTATTTATTTCAATGGATTTTTATTTATAATGCCCTCAGGTGTACTGCTATTAAATCATATTTTATAAGGTTAAATGTAATTGATTACTTGGATGAAGTTAAAAGCTTTTGAATGAAAATGTAAATTTAATATATCTCATGTTAATTTTATTTTAAAGTTTTTTAGTGATTCTATATTAAACTACCAATTATTAAATTTTATCTATAAAAGAATATTAGATTCTTGACTCAAATGTAAATATAACTTGATCTACTCTTGACTCTATTAAGAACTTTTAGGGTTAGGTCCAAGTCATATTTGACCTTGATCCTACTTGAATAACCCATTAGATTTAAATCTTTTTCATGGACCCAAGCTAATCTGACCTAATTTACAAATAGTTTGGGTTTGGGTCTGGATCCAAAAGCATAATTCAAATATGAAATTAGATTGAATTAGGGTTAATCATATCTCCATCTGACCTAACTTATTTGCAACCATGAGACAAGAGTCAAAGATAATTGTCATCTCATCAGCGGTTGTCACTGGTGGCACTTATATCCAAACAAGTGATGATTGGGATTGTGAGGTGGTGACAAGTGGCCGGTCCCATCCCATCTTTCCCGACAAATGACCGGTGATGTGTAGCATGAGACAAGCATCAACATCAAGTGATTATTGGATTAATATTTTTTTTCCAAATGATTAGCATATGTTTTACAATTAATTTTTATAATAATTATGGCTTCTTATTTTTAATAAATGCTTTGTAATTTTTCATTGAATCTATCCTTTGTGATCATGTCATTACTGCTGGTTTCCATGATGAAATTCTTCTTAAAATCTGATTTATATATGAAATATATGGATGTACTTAACTTCATATTAGTATTCATTTAAAATAATCGTAGATATGCTTAATATCCAATGCATCCCGACATCTGATATACTTAATTTTTTATTCATATCCATATTTATTTAGAATAAATATGCATATATATTCATTGAAAATGGATGGATATATGCATATATACATGTAGGCATGCATGCTTGCATGTGCACACAAATGCACACCAAAATCTAATCCATTATTAGCCTACTTACATTTCACCATGCCTTCATCCTCATAAATCGTGCTACAAGATTGTGCATATTTACGGAAATTTTATTGTATTTTTTATATAGTAGTTATATAGTGGAGAAAGAAAATGGTTTATAATAGGTTTGGTGTTATAATGGCTCATTATAATACAAATAAAAGTTGTTATTTACATTTATTTGAACTATTTACATAAATAAAATGATATTTTTGAATTTAAACTTTTTACAAAATGCCGTCCAAAAGAGTTAAACTACCTAAAAATAATTTCTTATTAAGAATAATATTTTCAGAAATAGAAAATTTATTTTTACATTTTGTTTGTTATTTTCTATGATAAAACTAGTACAATGGTCATTTTTTAAATCGGAAAGAATTCAAAAATCACACAAACTCCATGCTGTCTAGCCATTTCAGCAGGTGTCTCATGCTGATGGCTAAGTGATAGAAAAATGGAGAGATCCCATTCAATATCTATTTCAAGAAATAAGGTATTCATTTCTTGCGAAATGTAGAATATGCGATTAACTTTTGATTTCAAAACTCTAATTTGAATATCATTAGCTAAAGAATTAATTTACAATAATAAAAAGAAAATACTGGAAATTATTAGTTGATATTTTAATATCACGCTGGCTGTTATTTTGAAATCAAATATTTATATTGATTGAGATAATATGAATTAAGATATGATAAAGAAAAAAATGTCAGCGGCCTAAATCGATGCAAACCAACGTCTCGGTCAACATTATCTCTACGGATTATTAAACCAAAATTAATGGTGCCACATCTTAATCTAATTAATTCAAAGATGGTGTTCTGCTTACTTTATTCATATGCCGTTTGGAACCATGAAGATATTTATTAGTTTATTAAATAAGGTTATAATCTATAAATGCTTTTATATTTAATCTAGACAACTTAATTCATTTTTTTCTTCCTTTTTTAGGGAAACAAACAAGTATATTTGTTTACCTGCTATAAGTGAAAAATAAAAGACTATATTTTCTTTTCTTGATTGGCATCTCACTCATGAGAACTTATTCTTCAAGAGAGATCGGAGCTTCGAATTCTGAACATTATTAAAAAAAAATTATTATTTAATTGTTATAGCTTACTTCCTCATGTTTTAAGAATATAACAAGTAACTAAATATCATCATAATGAAATATTGATATAAGCAATTCTATTAATTTTAATATGCAATAGAAAGTCAGGAACATAACATTCTTAAAACATAGGGACTAAACTAAAACAATAGAAAGTCAAAGGACCAAAATAAATTTTGAATGAAAGTTTGAGAATAAAAAGTATATTTTAATCTTTTTTTAAACAAGCTTTAAGAAAAAAAGATAGTAAATTAGGAAAAATAATAGAACGAATTTCATATTTAGTAGTAGAACAAAAGAAGATAATAATTTTTATTAAAACAAATTGTTCCTTAATCAAATCAAAATAATAGAAGCAATAATTTTTAAGATCAACCAAAACATTCACCAAAAGTCTAACACAGCTTAACTTGTCCAACTATAATTTATATTATATCATGTATAAATGATTTATTTATTCATATATTTATAATTTTATAATTTTGAGGTTTTGTCTTGCACTGAATTTTAAATAAAATTCAAAGATGAGGCTTGAGCCTAACCTAGGCCCAGAACTTAGTTCGGTTCAAAACCCAAATAGGGTTAATCTGATTGAATGAAAGTAGACAAGTCCCACCCAAATGGACCTTTTTGTGCACTACTAGTGAGAGGGCTTTGATCGTTGAGATGTTGCTCGTTGAGGATAGGAATAGAGAGATTAGAGGAAGGAAGGATAATCTTATGGTGGTGCTCTGATTGGAATCCAAGAGGATCACGGGTCAATCCAAATAAAAGGAATCAATAATATTATTTTGTCATACTTAGCCGATAAGTTATTATTTATAGGGTAAAACCTTAGTTTTTTAAATGAAAGTTAAATACAAATTTTGAAAGAAAATTTCTAATAGAACTAATGCATAATTAAGGAAATAAATCATTATATATGATCAGAAGTTTTCTTAATAGGTAGATGAGAATCTTATAGATTTGAAAAGATCTTCGTTGGAAAGAGAGGACTGGCTGTCATGTTGAGAAGGAGCAGGAAACAAAGACGTCAGAAGAAATTTCAGAGATAGAGGGCGATGTGAATTAGATTAGATATGTTGAGATAATCTCAACAAAATATCCTGTCTTTTTTTCTACCATAAAAGTTTAATTCAAAGGCAATTTTGGCCTATAGTTTTCAATATAAAATTTAATTTACCTTACAATCATTTTAACTTAGATTGAGATTCTAGCTTGATTGTTTTCAATTTATTTCATTATGTTTGGAATTATTTAAACCAAACATAATACACAACACAACCATCAATAAACTAAAACAGCACCTTCAAAACAAATAACGTGCATCAAGCGTTACTCACTTTCAAACAGCTCCGAAATTTAAGTTTCCCATATGTACTTGTTTCTTTTTCTTCCATATATACTTGCTTCTTTTCTTCTATAATTTAAGTTTCCTATTCAGTATTCTTTGTAAAAATTAATATAGAATGGGCAAAATAACTTGGCATTCCAGAAGAGAGAATATTATTTTCTTCGGTTAGAATATCTTGAACCTAACCGATGTGGCATGGGAATGAGAAATTGGATTAGATGAGATCACTAACATCAGAAACAAATTCATTTAACTTGAAAAATCACGTTTACACCACAATTTTATTGTCATGGCTTTCAAAAGAATACACTGCACTTACTGGCCTTAATAGGACATTCCTTGCGCGAAAAAGATTACAAAAATGTAATTAACTTAATAGATGTTAAGTTTCTTTAATATATAATTTCTATTGAAGACCAATTTACTACTACATATTTTAAGTGTTCTTAAGAGGCTTGGTCATGTAGGAGTCAAATCCCATAATTCCATAAATAAATTATGACAGCTTCACTCCATCAATCAATTAAAATTCAAATTAAAATTAATATCTAATTCTACGTTAAAAAAAAAAAAAAAATGTAGTTTTTCAGGCACAATAAAACAACTTCCAATGAAATAAACGGTATCAATGAAACAAAATCCAAGAAGGGTCATTGTTCCTTGAACGGATTTATTAAAAAGAAACAAGAAATATATTCTCTTTATTAATTCCAATGGAAATTAGGATCAAATAACTGACAAATCAAACATGCGTTCTTCTTCACCAGGACTTGGCTTCAGTTGTCTTGACAATGCTTAGAAAGACAAAGAGACAAAGTGTCGACCTGATTCCATCTCCTCTCGTACGAGCCATCGTGTTCCCATCGGCTTTCGGCGGCGTGCAGAGCGGCGGCGAAGCACACGACGTCGAGAACGACGTCACTTCCGCCTTGCTGCGACCTCCCTCTTCTTTTAGGAAGTCCTGCTGCCATACGATGCTGTCTCCTCCCTCTCCTCCTCGATCGTGTACAAAACTCTAGTCGTCTCGTAGATCATCTTCCTCCTCCTCCCCTGCACGTTTTCGTCCTCCTCCTCCTCCGCCGGCGATGGCTTCAGGTGCGACTCTGGCGTGGAGTCGGAGGCTGGCTCGAAACGGGCCTCGTTCTTGCAGCAGGGGAAGTTGAGGATGACCTCTTTGGATTGAGAGCCTTTGAATCGGTTGCTGGGCGGGACTGCAGGGTCATCAGCAGAGGAACTCCGATGGAACCTTTTGCGGGCCCAGAGGACGCAATGGAGAATGATAAAGAGGGCGAGCAGAATGAGGACGCTGAAGACGAGGAGCGCAGCCCATCGCCGTTTGACGAGGTCGATCATCTTCAAGTGATCAGGAGAAGAGATGCAGGGTATCAAATCGAAAGGATCTTGTTGGCACGCTGAGTTTAGCGTATCCTCCCTCCTCCTCTGACGTGCCCTTCACCACTCTGGCAACGGCCGTAGCTTTATACCGTCCCAAGTCAAACCAGAGCCGACGGTCAGGCGGCCACGGCTAGCCCCTTGCCAAAGAAAACTCTGAGGCCAGCCATCGTGGCCTGACATGACGAGCACAGGAGGCCCGGCCCGCCTTCTGGCTGGCCTGGATCTAAGGCCCAGTTCACTTGACTGGCCTAGATGCAGCTGACTCTGAGTCAACTCAGCGAATTGGATCTAAAATGACTCAAGCAAGGCTGAGTTGAATCACAATGACCCAATCCTAGTCCAATGGAGAAAAAATATGTTGAGAATTCAGGCATTGCTAGACTTTAGAGAGAGCGGCGCCAAGAAGGAATCAGAATCCTAGACCTCCCTCAAAGCCTCTTCTATTTAATCAGTAATTCATCAATGAAATCAAATTGCCATCATTCCTCTCCAGTTGAGTCACTAGTGACATTTTTTTATGCTAGCCCTAAAATCTCATTAGAAATGAGGCAAGCAACCTAATCCTCCTTAGCCATTGATTCCTCTACTTGTTGAGATTGCCGCTGACTAGGATCCATTAAAGAACCATTGAAAATTGGTAGATTAGACTTATTTTCCCTATTTTTATAGTGCCAACTAGCAGCCACTACTCTCCTCCTTCCCTTGATATTAAAAAGAGGGTAATAGGGCAATCAAAGAGGGTAATAGGGCAATCAACCGTTCTTTTTTTCCTCCTCTCTTCTTTCTTGTCTCTCTTCTTTCTCTCAACTCTTTCTCCTCTCTCTTCTATTATCTCTCTTTCTCTCCCTCCTTTTTTTTTTTTTTCTTACTTAAAAAAAGGTGCAAAAACCATGACATCAGGTAAGGGGCCACAATCTACCTCTGTTCTCATTTTTAATGTCTTAGGCTCTAAAGCTACTTTTCTTATTTCTAAGTGGGCATTAGATGGACCCTAACAAAGAGTCTCTTCTTGTTCATTTTAGTATGCAAATCCCTTTCTCACCTGTATTTCTCTAGTCTCTAGTCTGCCAATTTCCTTCTCTCCTATTCTCTTTAGTATGCTAGTTCCCTTTTCCATATTCCTTTCAGTGTACCAGTAGTAAGTCTAAATTCCATTGGCATGCCCCTTATGTTTGTATCCACTTCGACCTTTGCAAGGTAACACTAGATCCTATGCTTGGCTCAAAGCCAATTTGCTTATTAGGTCCCAATCTATAGGAGGTACAATCATTATGTTTACTTTTCTCACTCAATATTGAGGCTTGATGGTGCCTATTTTTGTAATCCGGGTCTTGCAACTAAGTAAAGTCTTAGAATTAGGAAAATAGTTGCATGTCTCTGAGCGTGAGTGGTTTTATTTGAAAGGCTATAAGTGCCTCTAGCTCTAGTATTTATCATAGCACACTCATGTTTTATAAAAAATCTATGTTATTTGACTTTATTTATTATTTATTTAAAAAATAACATGAGTATTTTAAATTAAAAATATGAAAAATTAGTTATGCATGTTTCATTATGAAAATTATTATGCATATTCCATGTATATTTAAAGTCATACGTGTCTTTGAATAGATGCAATATTATTTTAAAATTATGGATTAAGCATAAAATATTCCTTTTGAGCATAATATTGAATTATAGATTGAAAATTTTGTTGATTTGAAAATATCTTAATATAGTATCTTATAGATATTATGCTTGCTCTCTAACTCAACTATGATTTGGACTTAGCCATTGGGGTAGTTATAAGTCATATATGATTCAGAGCTAGTTTTTTTGGGACTTAGTTAATTTTTGCTGATCACTAGCACATGCTACTTGTCAACATATTTTATGTCACAAGTTAATTTCTTTTGGGCCTAGTTAGTTGGGACTGATAGCTAATATATGACCATCAACATGTTTAATCTATGTGAATCAAATTAAGTTTCCTTTTGGGCTGAGTTAGTGAGGGTTGATCATTAGTACATATTCATTTATCGACATATTTTTTGTTCGAAGCTAGTCTCTTTCAGGCCTTATCATAGGGTTGATTGTAGTTGTAATCACCAAGATTAGGAAGAGTGGATTTAAAATGATTCTATGAATAGCAGAAGGAGAGGAAAAAAAGGAAAGACAAGATAAGTCTTCTGAATTGATGCATTTAAATGTTTTGAAAAATGAGGTTATATTTTGCTTTGTTTGCTCTCTATTAACTTTTATTCTAGAATTAATAAATTATTTTATTTTACAATGGATATACATATTATATATAAATCTACATTCGGTATACTTGATATGCTTGATCCAATTAGAGAAAAGTTATTTATTAAGCCGTTAGCTCACTATTCGAGGGCCTATGATTCATGTAGGAATGTTTGGAATATTACAACTTGATTGCTTTCCAGTTTAGAATAGTAATTGACAATACCATTACATTATATTTTGATTTATTATCATAGAGACATTACCTTATAGTTTAATATATCAGAATGAATTAGAATTTTTATTATGTATGTTAGTTTTTATTCACTATTGCTCGATAATTTGTTCTTGGATGGCTTGTACATATGGTATTTGAGAATTTAGGTAGGCCTGGCATATAGGTTCAATCCTAAGGGATATTTAGCCATTTATCATGCCTTAGTCCAGGGCATTGGGGTTGGGGTATGATAAAAATGATATAAGCCTTCCCTCCCAATCATCCCTGACTTAGAATGACCGTCGCAATATATCTAAAGACTCTACTAATGTTCTAACATTTTTCCTTCTATTGTTGAGGAGAACTTTGATCTTGCATCCCTTACACTTTACAATTTCCTAACCCATGCTTTGTTTGGTTAGAGAAGAGAGTAGGTATTGAATTTCTCTGATGAAGAAGGTAATTTGTTAATGAGACTAGTCCTCGATCTTAAGAAGGAGAAGGTGATGCTTGATGCAAATTAACCTCTCTAGATTGTTACTTTTTGAGGCTATATAATTATCTTTTGTGTTTATTTGTTGTTTATTTAAGCATATTTGTCCTTGTTGCGCTTCATCCCTTATATTGTAATTTCCTCTCTGTGTCTTGCTTTATTAACTTATAATTGTAATCACTTGAAATATTAGGGTGTAATGACCCATCTACGGATCAAGTGTGTGTGACTTGGTTAATTCATCCTATTGACCACATTGCTATCTAAGAATTTAAGATGATTATTAGGCAACCAAGTCAAGAGTTTGCACTATCTTCTCACCAAAGACATGGAGATTCCTTTATATTCTTGTGCTCTCTATAATCAATCATGAACAATCATTGGATTTGTTGCTCTTTATAATTATAGGTTACTAGACCTGGGAACTTATGATTATTTTATCTTTCTTTTTCAGAATATGCTCAATAGCTGCGTGGAGATACTATTGGGATAATACTTAGATGTACAAGGAGAATAAAGAATTTATTTTTTAGTTTTGTTAAAATTTAGTATTTTAAACAGTGGTTTTGTAACTAAATATTTTTATTACTTGCGTACCTTTTTAATTTTTATGATTAGAACTTTATATTGCTGAGTTATGATATCATGTGAGATGCCTTGTATATTTGTAAAAAACTCCTTATGAGTATACGGCAGTTGTCATGGCTTTTAATTCGAATTTTGGGTTTGGGGCATAGCAATAGTAGAGTTTAAGTGCAATTAGTTTGGGCAAAGATCCATCCAAAGAAAAAAAAAATAATAACTTATTTTCACTCTAAGAGCAACAATAACTGCACACCTCTAAATATTATGCTTTCTTCAATAAGAACTTGCAAAGTTAATATAATATTTGTACCATCAAAGTGATGCAAATAATAAAGAGAGTTGAAGTCAAGTCCACACCACTATCATTATTGATGACTACAGATTTGTTGGAGGTCATCTCTTTTGACATGCTTATGGTAATAGGACGCAAGAATGAATAAGATGGATTGGAATGGAGAGGAAATATAATGTTGGATATTCTACTCTGTTAATATGTGAAAATTGATTAGGAAGAATGACTTCAACGCTTTTATTATATTTTTTTGAATATATATAGTATCTTATGATGCAAATCCCATAATTTCTGGGATAAATGATGATATAAATATCATAATCTTAGAAATAACCATAAAGTGTGTACAATTTGAACGCAAGCAGCAACCGAAATAGATTTATAACATATGACACTAGTGTAAGAACCAACATGAACGTGAGATGATAGTCAAATTAGGTTTATACAGATAGAGTATTAGTATACCTAAATTGTTAATATGTATCTTAAGCATGCTTTGATATTATTGGCATGGTTGGATCACCAATATATATATCATCAACAAACACTAATAGTATTGGTATAGGTGGATTGCTAATATACATCTTCAGAGCATACTAGCATTACTAATACAATTGGATCGTTAGTATTATTGATATGATGATTTAAGATATAGCATCAAGGTTATATAGTCTAATGCCATGGATGATGAAAGCTATTAGCAATCTTTCTTATATTTGGTATATAGTTTTATAGCATAGCATTTTGTAATTTGATTTATTTTGTTATATATATTATTTTAATATTATGTTGATATTTTACTGTATATCGATATCTATATATGCAAGGATATTTGCTCAGCTAGAAGCTTATATCATATTTATCATATCTTTTACAAAACCTAAGAATTTGTTGGCTGAGCAACATTTGGGTTTGATTGAAAGAGATCTTGTAGATAGCTCTAGTTGTAAGCTGGTAATTATACAACTAGTTTCATTTTGAAGATAATGCTATATATGTTGGTGCCATGCCATCATTTGAGTTATCTTTGATGATGATGAATGGGCCTTGAATGCCCTTAAGATCCCACTCTAAAGATATGAGGTCATATCATGATCACGGACCAGGTTGCAGGATCAAGGCGTGATATTTAGAGAGATTGCGGTATGGTAACTGCAAAAGAGGAGAGTAATTTATTTTCTAATCATGCAATTAAATTGAGCCGATCGGCAAGTTGGTGCAGGCAAAACAAACAATAATTTGCGTCGACTACCTGACACATGCCGCCATGAAGCCCGCTTCAGCCACCTGATCAACTCCCAGACCCAGAGTCTTAAGTTAGGGACCATGGAAACAGAGACAGGCACTGGGAACGGCACGCATAAAGGGGCTTGGTAGCCGGCAAGTAAGGTATAGAGTAGTCAAAAAAGCGACGGAGATGAGAAAGAGATGAGATGGGCTTGTTAAAAGCAACACTCACTTTCTGCCTTTCATTCCTCCTTCTGCTGCTTCTTTTTACACAATATCAATCTATCAAAGCACGATCAAAGTCCCGTCTCCATCTCTCCTCTCCTTTTAAGACCCATGAGAATGGGGCTCCCCAAAATTCCCTCTCATCTTCTCCATTTGCTAAGCAACTCATTACTTTTTCCCTACTGATTCCATCCCGGTTTCTGTGTGGGTGCACTTTTGTTATCTTCACAAGATCAGTCATCAATTCGATCATTGCTTACTTTGCTTAAGACCCTCATTTGAATAATAAAAAGTTGGACATAGATGAAACTCTCTGGGTGGTACAGTTCCCATGATTTATAAGAGTGCTTAAATCTACGGATGTAAAATCCCAAAGAAAATTCTCCAAACCTGTTGGTTGCATTGATCTTTAGTTCCAGCAAGATGTGGCATCCTCTAAAATTCAAGAACTTTTGCAACTTTGATAGATTACAGATTTTTATCCACATACCTACAAGAAAACACTGTCCCTTGTCATGCATAAAAATTTTCATATGAGCTCCGCTTTTGCCTATTTTCGTCAAGCACATTGTTCTTTTCTAAGCCATGATATACATATGATGAGGCCGGATGGGTCCCCGAGAACAGGAGGATATGATGGCTGTAGTTTCAGCCAAAATTTTTTCTTAGAAAGAAAGGCGAAAGAAGTGAAAAATCAGAATTCTCATTTTTCATTTTGAAATCATATTTATTAATCCAACCATATGTTATCCACACACAACTAACTACATTTGACTTAACTCAACAAACTATCAGAATTACTCATAAAATACTAATCGCATAGTAATGATAATAATAAGGAATTAAATTTTAACACTCCCTCTTAATTCCTTATTGTGACATTTAACAATTCTTTGAAGTACTGGAACTTATCTCTTGAAAGTACTTTAATAAAAATGTCTGCAACTTGATCATTGGAGCTGCAATATTTAATTTGAATTTTTTTCTTCTCCACTGCATCTCTAATGAAGTGATGCTTGATGGCAATGTGTCTTATACGGCTATGGTAGACTGGATTTTTAGTCATAACAATTGCTGATTTATTGTCACATAAGATTGGAGTAGCTTCTTCTTGCTTCTCACTAATATCCTTCAAAATACGCCTTAACCATATTGCTTGTAAAGCTACTAATGATGCTGAAACATATTCAGCCTCAGTTGATGATTGTGTCATTGTTTGTTGTTTCTTAGAAGCCCTAGCAACTGCTTCTGAACTAAGAGAAAAAACATACTTTGAAGTGCTTCTCATATCATCAATACATCCAGCCCAATCACTGTCACAAAATTTCAATAACTTTGCATCAACATTCTTCTCATACCAAACATCAAAATCAATAGTACCTTGGATATATCTCAACACTCTCTTAGCAGCCCTAAAATGAATTTGAGTAGGTTTGTGCATAAACCTGGACAACAAGCTTGCTGCATACATAATATTAAGTCTAGTAGCTATCAAATATAATAAACTTTCAATCAAGCTTCTATAGAGTGATGCATTCACTTCTTTGCTTCCATCTTCTTTGCTTAGCTTTTCATTTATAACCAATGGAGTGCAAACTGATTTACAATTCACCATTCAAAATTTTTCAAGAAGAGTTTTTGCATACTTCTTTTGGCAAATAAACACTCCTTCTTCTTGATAAATTTCAATACCTAAGAATTGATGTAATAGACCCAAGTCACTCATTTCATATTTTTACTTCATCTTCATTTTAAAATTAGCAATCATTCTTTCATTGTTACCAGTAATCACCGTATCATCAATGTAGAGAGAAATAATAAGAATGTTAGATATACCTTGCTTTTTAATGGATAATGTTGACTCATTCTTGCTTCTTTGAAAACCTTTGTTGTTGAAGTAGGCATCAATCTCACTATACCAAGTTCGGGGTACTTGTTTGAGGCCATACAAAGCTTTTTTTAGCTTGTAGACTTTTTCTTGTTCTCCATTTGCCACAAAGCCTTGAAGTTGCTCTACATAAACCTCTTCTTTTAGAGTACCATTCAAGAATGCTGATTTTACATCAAGTTGATACAATAACCAGCCATTTTTAGCTGCCAAGGCAATGAGAACTCTAATTGTATTATGCCGAGCCACTAGAGAAAATGTCTCTTCAAAATCAATTCTAGGTTGTTGAGAATACCCTTTAGTTATAAGCCTTGCTTTGTTCTTTTGGATAGAACCATCCAGATAGAATTTCATTTTGTAGATCCACTTCACACCAATCACTTCTTTATCTTTTGATCTTTTAACTAACTCTCAAGTTTTGTTCTTCTCAATCACATTAATTTCTTCTTCCATAGCTTTCTTCCAAGTCTCTTCATTGATTGCTTCTTGAAAACTTTCTGGCTCAACAACACAAAAATTGCAACTAGCATACACATCACTAAGGCTTTTCATTTTCCTTGAAGGTGTACTTGATGATGAATAACTAGAGCTTGATGATGAACTTGGACATGTTTGTGAAGACATTTGTGGTGCATCTTCATGAACATTATCTTCATATTCTTTAATTTCTGGCATTTCATTGAAAATAATGGTCTGACCTTAGACTTTGTTCTCTTTCCAATCCTATGTATCTTTCTCATTAAAAATAACATCTCTACTAATAATCAGCTTATTTTTCTTCAAGCTGAAAAGTCTATAGCCCTTTGATTTTGAGCTATAACCCACAAAAATGCATTTATCACTAGTCTCATCAAGCTTGCTTCTAACATTTTTTGAAACATTAGCAAAACAAATACATCCAAAAACCTTTAAGTGATTCACTGATGGCTTCTTTCCACTTCAAGCTTCAATTGGAGTTTGATTAATCACTGCTTTTGTTGGGTATCTATTCAACAAATAAATTACAGTAGAAACTGCTTCACCCCAAAAAGACAAAGGCAGCCCCTTCTCATGAAGCATTACTTTTAACATCTCAATAATGGTTCTATTCTTTCTTTCTGCTACTTTATTTTATTGTGAAGTGTATCCAACCGTTAGCTGTCTATTTAAGCCAATATCTTTACAAAAATTTTTAAATTCATTTGAGTTATACTCACTACCTCTATCACTTCTCAATACTTTAATCAAATGTCCACTTTGCCTCTCAACAAAATGTTGAAATTTTTTAAAGATACCGAGCACATCTGATTTTTGTCTCATAAAATATACCCATGTCATTATAGAGAAGTCATCAATGAAGGTTAGGAAGTATTTGTTACCTTTATGAAATGATGTTGACATAGGACTACATACATCAGTGTGAACAAACTCAAATGGTGCTCTAGCTCTCCATGCCTTCTCTTTTGGAAATGCTTCTCGGTGTTGCTTCTCAAGTGCACAACCTTCACAAGCTTCTTTTAATTCTTGTATAAATGGCAGCCCATACATCATATTCTTCTACTGAAGATTCTTCAAGCTTTGAAAATTCAAATGCCCAAGTCTTCTATGCCATAACCATGACTAACCAAATCCATCTTCAAAGCTACATCATTCTTGTAAGAAAAAGTGAGAGGAAAACTTCTATTTTTCTCCATCTTGATCTTTACTACAGTTTGATTTATTTTATCAAAAATTTTGCAAGAGTCTTCTTCAAAGTGAACTGAGTATTCATGGTCTACAAGTTGCCCAACACTTAGCAAGTTTTGCTCCAATTCTGGAACTAGCAGCACATTATGGATGTATCTTGTTCCCTTCTTTGTTTCTATAGTAATTATACCTTTTCCTTTTACTTGAACTAAGGCACCATTACCCATCTTCACTTGAGAATTGGAAGTTGAATCAATCTCCATAAAAATTCTTTCATTATTGGTCACATGATTGCTACACCCGCTATCAAGAAACCAAATATCATGCTTTCGCTCCATAGCTGCTTGACAAGTATAGAACAGATTGGCTTCACCTTCTTTTTTTTCAGTGAAATTTGCTTACTGATTTTTCTTCAAGTAATAATCTTTTTGGATATGATCAAACTTTTTACAATATGACATTGAGGCTTTCCTCGAAACCAATAATCTTTCTCTACATGGCTTCTTTTTTGACAGATTCTATATTTTTGTTAAGTGCACTCCTTATTAATTTGTCTTGTAAAGTTACCTCTTTCTTTTCCTCTTGAGTTGCTTCTACCTCTTTCTCTTGTATGTCTTCCACCTCTTGAAGATTCTCCCTTAGAGTCTTTGTCATGAGGTTTTAAATTAACATTGAGCTTAGATTGAAAAGCACTCTCAATTGATTTTTCAGAACACCTATTCAACCTTTGCTCAAATGCTTAGATGGAAACTTTTCAATACTCAAAGATTCAAGATCTTAGTTTCTTCAATAACAGCAATAATAGGATCATATTTTTCATGCAAGCTGATAAAATTTTTTTCAACAATTCTTTGATCAGAAATAGTATCTCTATATATTTTCATTTGATTTACAACCTCCATGACTCTAGTGAAATAATCCTTCAACAACTCCATTTCTTTCATTTTTAAATTTTCAAAATCTCTTCGCAAAGTTTGAAGCTTTACTGTTTTAACTTTGGAAGTGCCTCTATACTTCTTTGGAAGAATATCCCAAGCCTCTTTTGCTCTTGTTGCATTGATAATTCTTGAAAAAATTGTATCGGTAACTCCTTGTTAAATTAAGTTAGAGCCTTTGCATCTTTCTTCCTTTAATCCTTCAATTGCTATTTTTGGGCATTGGTCAAAGCAATTGTATCCTTCTGTTCATCGTATCCATCTTCCACATACTTCCAAAGATCATATGATAAAAAAACTATTTTCATCTTTACAAACCAGAAATCATAGTTTTTTCCATCAAAAATGGAAACTTGTGATTATTGAGCACTTACAGTTTAATTGCTTAAATTTGCCATCTCCAAAACTTGAGACTGCTTGGAGGTATCCTCACTCAAGCCTTTCGTCGAACACTTTGAGAGTGTGGGATGACTGCTTGGATGTATCCTCACTTAAGCCTTTTGTCGAATACCTTGAGAGCATGGGAAGAATACCTTGAGAGCGTGGGAAAACTGCTTGGACGAAGTTGGGCTTCGATCTTCTCTGTTTCTCATTTTTCGATTCTTGAACTATGACCTCCTCCCCTAATTCATTTCTTGGGCACAATCCAAAGTTGAGGAAACTTCAAGCACTGCTTGAGAATCCTTCTCTAGATTCTTTTTTTTTAGATCAATTTTCGGAAACCATGCTCATTGGCTATGCACGGAAGCGCGGAATCTTTTTCTTAAATACCGGCTACATCTGTTTCTTTCTTTTATCTTGATCCGTTTTGATGTTTCAGTCAAACGCAGAAGGGGTGCACCACGTTGCTATGTGAAGGAAGAGATTTGAGCGGTGGAGACTCAATTTCAGCGGTGGAGGATTGTCGGCGAGGCTCTGATACCAGTTTGATGGTTGTAGTTTCAGGCAGAATTTTTTCTTAAGAAGAAAGGCGAAAGAAGTGGAAGATCAGAATTCTTATTTTTTATTTTGAAATCATACTTATCTATCTAACCATACAATTAACTACATTTGACTTAACTCAATAAACTATCAGAATTACTAATAAAATATTAATCACATAATAACGATAAAAAAAAGAAATTAAATTTTAACAGAATAATGATAATTTTTTGTGAACATAACGATACTGGCTTCAGATGTTGAACTCAATCAGAATACATATCAGATCACACTGCATAGAAATTAGCATGCATGCGTTCAAAAGTAGGTGGTATTATTTATGAAGTTGCATGCACATGCAAGGGCATGCATGAACTCTTGGGTGCATATATAAATCAAATTCGCCTCGTTATGCCTCAAAATATGATGGCAACTTGTTCTCGAGGATTGAAAGAACATGGAGGATGCAAAATATATCGTTATTGCCCATTCATGTGAATTATTTAGTCAAGAGTAACGAAGGAGACGAGAACACATTTTCTTTTGTTTTCTTGAATAGCGACGGGAGCGCCACCCATCAAATTATGTGTGTCAAACCCTATGCCATCATAAAGTACTTTGCTTTTCGCTTTTCTCTGCACAAATTATTTAAACTTTGTGTTTCTTCTCTGGATGGAGTGCAATAATAGCCGTATCTCATAACTTCTCCCCAGCTAACTGAACTTAAAACTATTCATGATTATGCTTCTCAAAGCTCTCTCTCGTTTTCCTTTCCACCAGATCATGAAGCCAGTTCTATATTTATTTTTTTTAAACAAAAAACTCAATTCAGTACATAAAACCTCTTTTTATTCCACATGACGAGTAAGAGAAATAGAATACTCGTGTTTTCTTACGTTTTTCAGGGAAGAGGAAAGCACTCTAAGTGAGGCTTCTTCCTTTTCAAGATTGGAAAAGAAAAGTGGAAGAAGAGGTAACGCAAAAGCGACGGGGCATACATGAACGTTGGAATTTTGAAAGAAAGCAAGAGCATGTGGGAGGTGAGAAGTTCTCCTTCCTTTCTGCTTGAGACAGCCACCTACCATCAAGACCTAATCCTGTCTCAAAAAAAAAAAAAAAATGCTATGAGGACCAATTCTATTACCAAAAGTCTTTTCTTCAAAGTTGGCACACCACATGGTGTAGAGAATTACGCCAGAACCCCAACATGATTGAGACCAACCCTAAATTAGCTCAAGGCACATGGCGTACCAGTTGTGAAGAGAGAGCTTGGTAGCATGTTTGGGACCGGTAGCATCTCTTTCGCAAAGCCACAGACGACAAATTCCCTACTTACACCGAGCCTGTATAATATTTGGTCTCCAGGACAGCGAAGATTATCTTTTTAGGATTCTAAAGCACCAACTTTAAGGTCTAAAGTAAGGATGCTTATCTTTATTTTTGTGTTAATCTTTTCACCTCCCACTACTTCCCAAAGATGAGAATGTTGGGTCACGAAATCTAAAGCAGGGGAAAAAGGATTCCTTTTTCTTTCAAAAACGCATCACCATGCATGAAAAGTAGCGCCCTTTTTGATATTTCTGAGGGAAGATTCTGCTATTGCCTTCCAATGTGACGTCTCCTTTGCAAAGCTCCGAAGAAAAGAATTAAATTATGAAATATACCTTAGTGCATTTCCTTCAATTACTACCTCCTGTTCGAAAGTAGTAACATACTCATCAACTTTTTGGTTTCTGCCTCCGTGTAAGCTGTATGGCTCAAACCACCTTTGGTTTTGGAATCCTTCTCGCTCTCCGATCGAAGAAGACCGACTTTATGCCCTTAATATCACATATTCTTTTGGAAATAAAAAAAAAGAGAGTTCATTTTAGATCATTTCATATGAACATATCTCTTACTATGAAAAATAATTGAAACAACTTGTCGGCACTAGATATGGCTATAGAGATCCTGCCCATCCACCCAAGAAAATAATCTCATCCCGATCTATCCTTGTGAACAAAATTTTTTGTGAACAAAATTTTTTTTTCACCTTCATTCTTATTGCATGGAGAATGATAAATCCCCACCCCCCCCCCCCAATCTTTCTCCTTCTATTTTTACTTCACCCTTAATGATATATACAAATTTTTAATAAAAATTATAAAATTAATAAATAGTTGAAAAAATTGAACATGATGAAAAAGAAAGATTAAGGCTAAGAAAAAATATTAATATATATAAGTAATTTTATACATATAAAAATATATAAAAATACTATACTACTTTAATATAGGAGCAATGGACAGTGCAAAAAGGTGGAGATATACTTATTCTTATTTTCATTCCGATCTTATCAGCAGGTAGGGATAAAAATAAACTTTATTTCTATCCTTATCCCATAAAAAATGAGAAATCCCTACCTTTAACGGGGCAAGAAGTAATGGACCTCTATTTTATGAGTTTAAATTATTATTCCTAGTTAAAATTTCAACTTCAACATAAATTTCACCGGAAGGAAATATACCCTTACATTTAGTAGCATTCTGATTCTATTTAATATGGGCGTTCTCTCTTGCCAAATAATAAGGTATAAGGCAGCCTAACTTCCATAAAGGAAATGAGTTCTCATTGGTAGCCATAAAGACAACGAGACAGGTGCATGATTAAAGAGAGTGCTTAGTGAAAGTAATAATTCATGGGTTACTATGTGCCAATAATGCGGCAGAAAAAATGCACTGGCTACTATTGTTAGCCATAAAATATGTTTCATTGATTCGATTAAGAGAAGTGGATGAAGGTCTTCACCTTTACGTAAAAGGGGCTCAGCAGTGGCAACTGTAGCCATTTCATAATACGAGAAGAAAAATTTGATGTTGCAACAGTGATTGCAGAAGACTAATGAACTTTTTTGCCTTTTTGAAGAGAAGATTAATGAACGCTTCATAACTTACAGAACTTGCTAACGCTTGCGGTGCAGTATCCTTTTGTTAGGATACAGTGGTGAGGAACAACAACAATTTCAAGTCAACTTCTAAAGGTAAAGATAACAGAAGCAATAACCGTCAGAGAGGACATAAAAAAAAAAAAAAAACCCATTAGTTCATTTCTCCAGAAAGAGAGGAAAAACTACTTAATATACATTTGTTCCCTGAGTACAGTATCCCATTATGTTAAGCCACAGCTCTTTCCTCATTTCAAAATTCAGAAAAAGGTCTCCAGGATTCAACATGGAAGACAAAGAACCAAGATCTTAACACTGCCCATGAATCACATCTCCTCCGGCAATTTAAAAAAGAACTTTCGGTCCGCTGATTCAAGAAGCCCCAAACCATCAAAGGACCAATCTCCATGATCGTCAACAGCGCAAAGATTTAAATCTAAAGAAACACTTGCATTAGTATCTTTCTCGCACACTTCCTTCTCTTCAAAACCATTAAGCTTTTGCTTAATTGGAGGAGACCAAGATCTTGATTGCAAATCAAAGCTTTCGCAACTAAAGACAATAATAGCATCACTAATACTAATTTCCTCACCGTTGCAGTTCTGTACTCTTCCTGTCTCAATTGCAGTCCCAATACCCAGTTGGGAGTGGTAGTCTACTTGATCAATGTCTTCCATCATGATGACACGATGTGGATTATCATGGATTGCTCCGATGAACATCTTGAGATAGCTAGCGCTTGCTTCCGATCTTGACCTTTTAGTGCGGAGATCAACCGTGGAGTCAGGCCTTGTTGATGAGAAGGTGCTGACTCCAATTGAAACAAAGTTGTTGTAAGAACCATAGACAATGCTGGCTAACTCTCTGGCAATCTTATCTTTGCCTTCAACATCGCCACCTTCGAAGAACAACCATGTCTCTTCCTTGGTCCTGGTCAATCTCAACTTCTCTTTCCTTCTTATCATTCCTGATCTGCATTGGAGGATGGTGCTTGCAATCTCAGGGATGATGTCCTTCTGCCATGGGACCTTTTCCTCCAATGCGTTGCAAAGCGTCTTCAGATTTTCTGCATTGAGCTCCTTAAATCTACAGTGGTACTCTATTTCCATGGAATCACTAGAAGTCATTTTAGGGTCTGATCCAATATTATGGGATGATAATCTCTGCTCTCCCGGCTCCTGTGAGCCGTTGTTGGTGCTTTTTGGCATCCAGAATTGGTGTTCCCTCCATGAGGTATCTGTGTTGATAGTGACTGACCATGCTTGGGGGGTTTGGTGCAAGCCGGAGTGTTGCTGGTCGTATGGAGAGATGGGAAAGGTTGGAGAGACTGAAGGCAATTTTAGGGTTTTCTCAGATAGGTGGTGCTGGTATCCGTGGGCTGAATTGCAAATGTTGTTCCACTTCTTGCATAAATCTTTAAGCTGGAGATAATCCTACATAAGAGAAAGCTCTGGATAGAAGTTTGTACTTCGATGACTTCAAATCCTAGTTTAAATGAACATGGATAGCACAATTACCTGATCATTACTTGTTGCTCTTCTATTTTCCTCTTTATATTGCTGAAGCCATGATGGCAGTCCCGAAGCAATTAAGCCATCGGTAGCAGTGATAACGCTGTGGAGGTTTCGAGACTCGATCTCGAACTTAGCAGAACAATCAGGACAGCAAGCTAGCTGGTTTCCAACTCCATCTTCTGGCAAACACCACCAAGTCCCGACGCCACCTATCTTGCTCCCACACTGACTTTGGAGGCCACTGAAAAGACTTCGGACAAGAGTATAAGAATTTAAGATAATCTAGCAGAATAATTTCTAAACATATCAATCATCAATAAATAACTTGAATTCAACGTAAATTCTTAACTAAGAGACTCCTAAACATTAATCTCGCCCTTCAATGGAAATACATAAACCTCATTGGTCTCACTCATTAGATGTCAGATTCAATTTGCAAAAACATAGGACTTCATAAAATAAGTAAAGAAAAAGGAGAGGAGAAGTGGAAAAGAAAAAAGAGAATCACATGGTTCAATTCTTTATAGCATTAAAAGTCACGATTCCAGCTTTTTTTCAGAGATTCATCAGAAAACCCACTTCGCAAGGAACAACCTTTGCTCCATTTGATTCAGCAAAAGGGAAGTAATCTTGTAGAAAGCAGATATCATATAAGAAATACATAAATACGGAGAAATCTACAGGATAATTAGTCTCAAGAAAAAAAAAAATATAATAATCAAGTTTGTACCTGTCATAATTGAGGCTTAACTCTAGGCTTCCTGGAGCAACAGTGATAGGCTGAAGATCCCAAATAGCTTCCAGAGATGGTTTCCCAATCCTGCACTTCATGTAAGTCTGAGCTGTTGCAATCCCCATGAGCCCAAACTTCAAAATTCCATTCTCTCCTTCGATCCCATCGCACACCAAGCTCCCGAGCTCCATGATCACATGGTGTAAAGGGCAATATAAACCTCTTACTTTCTCCGCACAACTAGCCCCATATTCAGCTGCCCACTTTAGATCTCCCAAGTATAGAATAATTCTTTTTCCCCCACAAGAACTCTTCACAAGGCGCCTCAGCTCCCCGATCTTTTGATCCACCTCCTCCCTCGACATGTGACTAAATGAATAGAGTGGAAGAGTAATGATCTTTATGCTCCTCAAAGCCTTATCAGGAACATCTCCCTTCTCGATTCTATCCATCAGCCCCTTAACAACACTCTCCGAGGTGGCTAAACACTCTCCTACTACCACGACAGTCTTCTTCCCATTCATCAGAGTCTCCATGACACTCATGACGTCCTCTCCTTCTACTTGATCCAAAGGCTTAGTTTTAGTCGCTAGGGTTGGAGTCAATGGACTGCTGGCTTCCTTGGGAGGGTTAGGGTTAGGATTAGGGTTGGGAGCACAGATCTCCAAAGAAATGGTTTTCTCTACGTTGTTTTTCACTTGGGTACTCGAGAAGCCAGCCTCTCTCATGACTCTACTCACGCTAGGATCATCTAAAATGGATATGATGAGCTGCTCCAGCTCTATCTTCACTGCAAGCAATGGCTGCTGCTGGCTCTCGACGGATCCGCGGCGCTGCTGGGCCTGGGCCCTCTTGAAGGCGGCGACGAGAGCGTTGGAGATGGATGGGAGGTGGTGGTGAGCTGGGTGGGGGCCTAGGAAAGGACCTGAGGAAGGGGAGGTGGGAAGGCGGTTGAGGGCAACATTGAAGCACAACTCGAGGGCCTTGCACTGGAGGGGTTGAGAGTGGGACTGAAGGCAAGCGGCGCGGAGGAGTCCGACCGGCGAAGAGAGCATTGTGGTGGCAACATGGAGGGGTGTCACTTGGGCATGGCCTCGTTGCCGAGCCAAGTTCACCGCCTGCTTTACTATAGTTGCTGCTTCTGGAGTCAGGGATTGCACTATGCTACCTCCTGCTCTCATCTTCCTGTAGTTTTCTCGTTCTTGCCGTTGCTGAAGCGGTTGGTGGTAGAGATAGCAAATGGAGACAAAAACCGAATGACTGACTGGTTGCTGGAAATATGAGAAGAGGGGAAGTTATACCATGAGAAGACGGGAGGAGAAGAAACAAGTTAAGGGTGTATGAAAGGAGGGAAGGCAGTGTGTTGGCGTATACGGGTTGGTTTAGTCTAGTTGGATGCGAGTATAGATCTGGCAATCTATATGGATGATGGATGTTGTTGTCTGCTTTTCTTCTTTTTCCCTTCTCTTTTCGGCTTGGGTTACCTGCTTTTTGGGTGGAGGAATGCGAAAATTTATGGCGTAATGTAGGTTTGTGCTTTCCTTGCGAAGGTGGGTAAATCAAGTCTAAAGTCGATCGACTGGTGGAAAGGGAAAATACATGCGCTCCAAGTAACATGTAAGAGAGCCCTCTATCTCTCTCTTTCTCTCCCTCTTGCGTGTGTGGGATAACTCGATGATAAGGTTTTTGTCTAGTCGAGGCGGTCAGGAATACCACCAAAACCGGAGCATCCACCATTCTTAATTACTGTTTCAGAATCTAACATCATCTAACTTGGACCTTTCGCATTCCATCCTTTGCCCCGCTAAGACGGATTGAACGTCTACTCACAACGTGGGGTGCTTAAAAGAGTCGGGAACTGTGTATGATTCATTCTTCCAAGACTCAAAAAGTCTTTGAGGAATAAAGCGTTCCACTGTGCCTCTCTCTCTCTCTCTCTCTCTCTCTGCACCCACGCACACGCAAACAATTATTCCCAAAAAGTTCGAGGCTTTTGAACATCACGCAGTTTCCATCGAAACCCAAGTGATAAAATAATTGAGCTGCTTTCGAGATGGCTGGAAATTGAATGACAAGAATGCGAAAAATCGGATATTGATATTCCTACTCTCTTCTTTCAATAATCCTTTTACCAAATCCTCCAACAGTGGTATGTAAGGATGGTAACCTTGGACATGACCCATAAACATAATGGTATTCAAAAATCCATTTACCAAATCCTCTAACAATGGTACGTAAGGATGATAACCTTGGACATAACCCATAAACATAATTTGAACCCAAAATGAAGTTAACAAGTTCTATTTAAGCTTGATTAGATTCGTATTAGAATCGAATTAACCTATTAGACATGATGAATAAATAAATCGAATCACGGATTGACCTATTAACCCAAAATTGATCCGATTATTAAACGAATCAATTTATATAACTTAATCCATCAATCCGGATATGACCTACTAAATCTATTTATCTAAATTAATATTTTTTTAATTAATTATTATTTTATAATGATGATTATATGCTTATGTAAAGATTTTATGCTTTATTCTTTTTTTTCTTTTGAATGAAAATTTTTTTTGTTTGTTCTTTAGTTATGATTTTTAATATGTAAGTATTTTATAAGTGAATTAGTATTAAACATGTTACACAGATTATATAGGTTACATGAATTTTATATAGGTTATACGGATTACACAGGTTATATGTGTCATACGGGTTATATGGGATATAAAGATTAAATAGGTTACACGGATCATACTGTATAACTCGTGTCATACACGAGTCAAGTTCACATTTAGATTTCTAACTTAAGTAGGTCAGGTTTCGCTTGACCCATTTATCATTATACTTTAAAGTATTTTCAATCCATTCATAATTTATTGACATGGTTTGCCACCCGTACATGCACAACACGTCTAACATTACAAGAAATATTACCTCAGCATCTAGCTCTGAGTTAACTGATGACCATTGCAGCTCATGCAAATGAATCATCCAATAAAGTGGAGTTAATACACCAGCAACAAAAACTAAACTCTAAAGACAAATAAGATCAACCATTAGAGAAAATATCAAGTCCCATATCCATAGCACTAATTATAGAATTTTCGTGCTGCATAGGGACTCAAAACATGCAATAATCTCGACTCACCTAGCTAGGTACGAGTAAGAAATGGTTAAAAGAGATTTATGAGCTTACACACAAATAATTATCTATGACCACCACCACTATTATGGCAGCCATAACGACCATCATGTCATGGTATAACTTTGACCACCATATGTTCCTGTCAAGTAATACTTTCTCTTTTAAAACTCTCCCAAGTAAATCCGTTCCGCCTTCCATACCATCCTTGCTATCACTCCAAATATGCCATCAAACCTGTCATGGTTGTGCACTGCCAGAATAATGCTGCACAATCAGGGATTCTTGAAGATGTACTTTTATTCCGCTAGCACCATGTAGAAAATTATCTTTCTTTTTATAATACATTAAAATAGCCTCATATCAAATAAAAAAAAAAAAATTGAAAAGCTTATAACCCAAGTTTATCTACTACCAATTAACTTACGTTCGAATTTTTAAAGCCACATGAATATGACCTGCTAATAGACTAATTGGTTCAACAGGTGAGATGTTACAAATGATATCATAACCGATTCAAGTATGCGAAAATGAGTGAACAAAGAGAAAAGGGCTATTTATGAAACAATGGTGAGGTCCCACCATTGTATGGAGCCATTCATACAGCACCAACGATCCTACTTAGTGTAAATTCTAGCTAATTTGTAGCATGTGACGAGTATGTTATATAATGAGGCAGCTTGTAATACTCCAAAATAGTTTCACATCGGAAGGAAAAGAAAAGTTTAAAGAGCTTATAACTTAAGCTCCCTATTACCAATTAATTTGCATTCGAGTTTCTAAGGCTATATAGTTTCGGTTCATTAACAAATTAATTGGATCAGTATTTGAACTTAGGGCATTACACTTTTTCTTTGCATAAAAAAAAGAGCAGCAGCTTCTCATTGTGTAATATTTATGCAAAAATACATGTTGCTTACTAAAAGAAAGAACTCTCTTCATTCCTCCATCATCATGGAATTCACTAATTATCATAGAACAACATATCATAAGGCACCTATCAGAATCAGCAAGAAGGAGAAACTAAGAAAACAACTAGAAAATGGACAATATTCTTATTTACCCATCTTATCTGCCCTTCAATGAAGAAGAAACAAAAGAACATGAATAAAAAGAACCCCCTTTAAAAAAAGAGTACTAGAAGAATAAAATCTGTTCATAATATTTGAGAGCACACATAAAATATGTTGGTAAAAATGTCCAGTATTTCATTCTGTGGAAACTTACTTAGCCTTCATGATATTCTATAAAAGTAACTGCTTTTCTTAATACAACTTTGTTTTACTGAACATATAAATATTCACTCGTGGATGTCTAAGTTTCATACTTTTGTAAGCCCATGCTCTACGATCCTTCACTCTTTACACTGACAAGAAATTTAAGGTTTAACATGGTTTTTTCCGAGAATTTGTCATAACTGAAGCTACTTCTATGTTGCTGGAAAGTTTTGTGCAAGAATATGTTGCAGTAATATTAAGTATTTCAAATTACAAGGCTACTTTTGTTGCCAGAGTCTTAGTTACAGTCAAAAGTTCAGATCACAGATGGTCTAAAGACATACAAAGCGCACTCTAATAAGTAGAAAAGCAAAAGCACCTGCAACGATGCAGAAGGAATTCTTAAAGAGATTAGGAATAACAGTTTAAGAAATGCAAGAAAAAGCAAATAACTGCCTCTTTTTCCCTGTTCTAATGGTTGCTAACCAGGAAGTCTTGATACGCCACCCAAAGTTTGTTAAAGCATGAAAATAGGAAGGGAGAAAAAATAATTTTTTGATTTCAATAGTCAATATCTCCACATCTTACTTCAAGTGCTGAATCAAACCTATTCGTTTCATGAGTCGTTCTTTGAAGTAAGCCTTTGGAAAGCAAAATTAAAAGCAGTGTTTGAGTTGACGTCATTTTGATGAAGCCTCCGTTAAGCAACTCTTTAGTAATGTCAGTCTATTTGTGGCCCTGGGCCCAAAAGTATCACCCCTGACCGCAAGAAATATGTGCAAATGAAAGAGAATACTGCAGGTGTTTGCCTGTAAAAATTATAAAGAAAAAAAAGAGCAAAGAAGAAACCTGAGGTGATGTCCCTTTTGGATGTAAAAGGTGATGGGATTATCTGCAGCATCATTCTTTTCTATAAGAAAGTTAATTAAGAGTATTATTACAGGCAGCAACAAGATTTGGATTTGGGTGTCATCTTCTTGCATTGCTTTTCTTACCCCTCTCTCCCCACCCCCGGCCCCCCGTAGTACAAGTATCTCCATCCAAAACTCAAGAATAACGAGGCATTTGGTTCGTAAAATCTTTCAAGATTTTCAACAATCTTTTGATAATAATATCACATTCAACATATTTAGAAAAATTAATGAAAAAATTAAGATTGCTTTAAAAATTAAATTGTTACATTTTTCACTAAGAGATTAGATAATCTCATATTGCTAACAAATAAGACTCTTTATCTTTTTTTTTTTTTGAAAGTACCCCTCAAAATAAAACATCTTGTAAGAGAAGCAAAGCCCATTTAATATAATATGTTATATTAAAATTTTAATTAATTATTTATTATATATTAATATAATTAATAAAAAATTATTATGTTAAATTATATATAATAATCAATTATTTCAATGTAATTATATCTATATATTTACTATTATAAAAAATTATAGTATTTTTATACTAATATATAAATAAAATTTAATATTGTATAATATAATATAATGTATAATATTAAATTTATCATATAACTAATATAATTTAATAATATTATTAAATTATTATTGTAATAATATTATATTATTATTTTATATTTTATTTATTTATAATATATAAATAGTATATATTATGAATATAATATATTTTTTATATTATAAAAATATTATATTTTTGTTAATATAACAAATATATAGTTGTTATTATTATTATGATAATATTATATATTTATTATGACACTATATATAGTATATTAATATTAATAAAAATAATATTTTGTTATATTTAATAATTGTTATTTTTTATTTATCATATAATTAATATAAATTAATAATAATAAATTATTAGTATTGTACTAATATTATATTCATAATATATATTTTATATTATAAATATATTAATATTTTTATTAAGATAATAAATATATATAGTTATTATTATTATGATAATATTATATATTAATTATAATACTATATATGTAGTATCATTAATATTAATAATAATAATATTTTGTAATATTTAATTATATAAATAGCTATAGTAATTACTTATTTATAATAATATTATTATATTGTACTTATATATATTTAATTTTCATAATACATTTTTAAATAATTATTTGTATTAAAATATAATATTATATACTTTATATATAATACTATTAATAGTTCTTTGTATTATATTGTATAAAAATAATATAATTAATTATTATATTTTATATAATTATATAAAAGTAATAATATAATTAATTAGTATATATTTTGTATAATATATAATTATTATATTTAAAAATATTGCTTTACTTCTTTTTCTTTTCAATTTGGAAAATAAGGGTATTTTTAAAATTTTAACTTTTTTTTATCTGAATTTCTAGTAATCTAGCTTATCAATTAAATATGTTAATATGAGATGCCCAGTAATCTGCAATCAGAATATTGCATGAATAAATGCAAAAATCTTATATGCTCGAGTATTTAAATTACAAGAATCACATGCCTAGTAACGTGATGAAAGTTAGAATCTTGCAATTTATGAACCAAATACCTCCTAAGGCTCTCTTATGTGAGACTCGACCCATCACCAGCCAGTTGCCAATTCAACTTAGAGGCATCATCCTCCCAAAGATTGGCAATAGCTAGAGCGCATCACTCGACAACTGCATAGGAGAGGCGTCGCCTGTCGCACCTTAACTTTACTAGGCCGATAGGCTGATAGAGGCGTCTCCCTGTCACCAATGTGGTCAAATTCGATGGGGGCAGTTCTCCTATTTCAACTCCCCACTGCCCCCTCTTCTTTCCCTAAGCAAGCTCCCTCCTCCTCCACCAATTTGGCTCTCTTGCTCTTCCTTCGCTCTCTCTTGATCCTCTTCTCTCTTTCTTCTCCCTCATTTTTTCTTCTTAAGCGGATCTAGGACCAAGGCCTTACTCTCGTCGAATAGCCATCTGGACCACCACTGGCCCTCTCTCTTTTCCTCCTCCCCTCTCCTCCTTTGGCTCTCTCTTCCCACCCCCCTACATCACTCATCATCCAATGTGGATGTGTGGATGAAGGAGATCCATGGAACAGAAGTAGCACCATGGGCCACCCCTACTCACACCAAACCCTCATCTCTCTCTTCCCTCTACCTCTCTCTCACCCTCTCAATCACTAAATGCCATCGTTCTATTGCCTGCTCACACCTTCTCCTAGGATGCGACCAAGCAAGGGCAGCATTAAGCAGAAGGACAACAATCGCCCCACCACCTAGCTACCCAAGCCCCTCTCTCCCTCCTCCTCTTCCCCTCTCCACCCCCCCTTTCTCTCTCCTTCCCTCTCTCTTCCCTCCCCTCCCTCTCTCACTCTTGGGTCAAAAGGTGAAGCAAGGGATGGTTCCCAAGTTTCGCAACCCCCCTTGCCTCCCCAAAAAAAAAATCTTTTTATTTTAGTCACTTTATTTTATTTTATTTTCCTCTAGCATTTTCTCTCTCAAAGCCTCTAGCATTTTCTCTTTATCTTTCTTTAGTATCTCCTCTCTCTAACACACACTCTCTAGAATCTTCTCCCCCTATCCCCATTTTCTTGCTCTAAAATTCTCTTTAGCTCACTTTCTCTCTCTAGCCCTATTTTCTCTTTGTACCCTCTCTAGTCTCTAATTTTTATCAATAGCCTTGTTCTGATCCAGATTATCAGTGTAGATGGGCCCGTAGCCTAATTTTGGAGAAACCTATCTTGAGTTACCTCCCAATCACTTGATAGAGATAAAGTTTTGCCCCTTTAATTCTTATTATTAAATCAATAGGCTACAAATAAATTAGGTTTATTATCGAGGATAAAAAGTCAATTTTAAAATTTAGAAGACTAGAAATTAGGACTTATTTATTTATTTAAGAAATTATGGATGAGGTTTATTAATTTAATTTAAAATTAATTTGGGTGCGGCAAGCATCCCTACAGTTTGAGCCAACATCTTGACTAATAGTATTCCTATCTGAGGTAAGAAATCCCAAACACAATCATCCACATGATTTTAATATCTATGCCCTATATTATTGCATAATTACCCATGTTATTATGAATATTCAAGAGGTATTATTATCATAAATTATAAAATTATAAAACTTAATTTCTTATTTAAAATGTTGTTGATGATGAGATAATATAAAATGGAGAGTGTGCAATTAGACTAGATGCATGAGGGTATCTACTGTGGCACTAATCACTGTCTAGTATGGCATCGACAAGTGTGGTGCTAAGTATTGCCTAGTGTGACATCATCTACTATGTGGTATTGATCATTACCTAGTATGCATCATCTAGTGTGGTGCTGATTATTACTTACTTTGGTATTGCCTAGTTTAACATAAGTGATATAAAGTTTGCTTGTCACAAGCTATAGCATAGTCATGACTAATCCATTACCAAAACAAGATGAATTAATTAAGAAAATAAAAAATAATGGGGAAAGGAGGCATCTAGACTCATCATATAAGGGTATTGCCTAGTGTGGCATTGTCTAGTATGGTACTAATTATTTGCTAGTATGATCGTAACTAGCTCAAATGCCAAAATGTTGGATCCAAGAAGTAATAATAAATAATAAGTCTAAACTTATTATGGATTAAGGCTATAAAATTTGGTGCATGCATAAATCATAATTTGAAATTATTATGGATTTATTGAATCATAAAATTTGGCATGTGTCGCCTTGCTATTGCTATTATAAGCTATGAAATTTGCATACATGGCATTGTTATCTTGATTACGTGATCATAAGCTATGAGATGTAAATCTCATTGCTATGCTATATTAATTGATTATGTAAATATAGATCTTAAATACCATATATTGGTATATGAAATTATTGACATTGGTGTTATCTTAATGGCTTATTTTTTATTGACTATATAATTACTTATATATTATTATTGGTATGTATGGTAGGAAATCTCTTACAGAGCTATTAATATAATAATATTATTATATTTTTCAGAGCTATAGAATGCTTCGTACTAAAGTTCAAGTTCGAAAATTTTAGTACGAATATAACTAGCATTCTGTTTCTGACACTCTTATGTGTTTGAACCCTATATTTTGGATTGATAAATTATTAATGAAATATTTTGGTTTATTATTGTAATTGCTTATATTAATGTTGATTTAAAATTGAAGGCCTTGCATACTTTCTAAAGTCATATCTTAAGGATTATACAGCAATGCCATGTGGTCAACCCAAGCAATAGGTTGGCACATGATAAAATGTATCAAAGCTTACATTTAGAATTCCACGGGTTTAAAGCGTGAGTGTAAGTAGGTAAATTAGATATTCACTATGATATTTCAATATAAGTAGAGATGTATGAATTTGGATATTTAGTCAATTTTATCAAAGTGGTGTAGTAAAAATGTAGGGGGTCCATAATAAGAGGGTGAATTGGGTTTTATAAAATTAAAGACTAAGTGCTAAATATATGACAAGTGAATCAATTAAAATAAAGCACAAGTAAGAATCAAACTACAACAAATCTAAGGGAAGCAATTGCAATAAGATATCAAACTTAAATCTAATGAGAAGTAACTGCAATATGAAGCTAATCCAAGAGATATCAAGCTTAAAAGATATACATAGGATATCCAACATATGAACAATAAGGAGAAATTGCAAGTAAAGTAAGTAAGATATAAAAGAGACAAAGATTGATAGTGTTTTAATATCTCTTGCTTGCATCCACTATCCAAGACACCTTGGATTTTCACTATACTAATCTTCTTCAAATTAGATGAAGATTAAATCCTTATACATCTTCTTTTATCGGGCTTAAAAGGAACCCTCTCAACTCTCTTTTACAAGAGAAATAATAAAAACACTCTATCAAAGAAAGAAGTTATACAATGAAAGAAGGCCCAAGAATAATAATTTCTTTAAGATAAACTAATGATTTCTAGGTGCCCAAAACCAACGCCAAAGTTTCCAATTTATAAAAGAACCTAAGAACTAGCTGTTGGAACTTTGGAGTAGCTTAAACGGCCAAAAATCCAACTGTTATAACTGTTAGAAGGTCAGCCTGTTAACCAACCCTAGTCTAAGTTGATCGTTTGCCCAAAGACCAAAAGGTCTATTTTGGGTAAGCTACTCTTCGATCGACCACAACTCTAATCTAGTCGACTGCTCATTCTGTGTTTTGGATTTCTTGATTTATTTTTAAGTTAATTTTAAACCAAAACTTATGTAATGATTCTTAAACCTTATGGAATCACTCTCTTACCAAGTTTAATGAAAGATGTCCTTAAGAAAATAAAAATTATAAGTTGAAGTTATTCCTTTGGATATTTTGGAGTCATTTGATATTTGATCTTTCATTATTCTTTTCTAACTTGGACTTTTTGCATGTCATTTGAGTTTCTTATAAATTAAGTGTATACTAGATAAAATTTTGTTCATGATTTGGCAAAATCATGAATTGAGTATGTGCTGAGAAAATTTTGCTCATGACTTAGCACAAATCGACCATCGTCTTATTTATCATCATAAACTCAAACATATTATTAGTCCCTCAATCAATATCTTGTTATCATCAAAACATATATAATTAAACCCTTAGATTTAACTGGTTTGACCCTTGGTGATGAATCCTACGATGACTATTAGTATGGTAGATATCCATAACTAAGAAAATAAATTCTTATGTTCATGTCTATATAATGTATATATTTATTCTAAATGATTTATATGAAATTCTTTGACATCTAAAATTTGAGTATTTTGAAGTGCCATAATTTGAAGATCATTATCGAACGCATTCTAGAGGTATCCATGTGGCCGAAGGATTCTAAACTAGCATGCTTACTAGCAAAAAAGATTAATAATATGATTTTAAAGTTTATCTATGGATGAATAAAATAGGCTCATATAATTAGAAATTTTGGATCGCTAAGGCTGAGTATATTGTTAGCATAATTAAGTAGAGTTACATTATTAAAGAATGCAATTTTGTGATACCTATAGGTTTATATGTGTTATTTAGTAATTTTTTTTAAGTAAATTTGAAGAAATCATTGCTCATTATATTGAAGACTAGAAAAAAATTTATTATTCAGTAATAAAGCTATTAGTGATGTGAAATAACTTATCATGAATTAAATTGCTAAGAAAGACAGGATGCAATGATTGATATAATGATTGTAATCAAATTGAAAAATGGAGGAGGATATAAATTAGCAAGATGGAGATTTAAATTTTTAAGAAGAGAAAATCAAATAGTATTCTAAATGGAAAAAAAATTATTATGAAAGAAGTATTGGTAGCTAATAAAATTAGTCAAAGCGGTGCAGCAAAAGTATAGTGGAATTGAGACAATTTGTATATTTATTTAAGTATATTTACAAGTTTAAAATTATGAAGTTTGAGTTTTAAAACATTAAGAAATAATTATAATTAATGTTCAAGTTTCGATTGACTCTCATGTAATAAGGTAAGTTTCTTTTATTTTGTTGATTATAACTGGCTTGGATGAGTAGTTAGAAAAATGTGTCTCTATTGATAAAAGGGAGATTTTGATGATTAGTTGTTAAACAAAAGTTAAAACTAATATTCAATCATTAAAGAAAAATAGGACGAGATAATTTATAACAATGTCTGTATAAGCCTAAAGAAGATTTATTTGTAGAAAAAAAAGAGGGTTAAGATTTGCATTGAAGAGGATATTCATAGGCTAACAATTAGAGGAAAATAAAGGTTATTAGATTTTTTAAGTTAAAAATTAACATACCAGACTTTTTTTTAAAAAAACAAAGAGAGGAGATAATACTTTGCGTAAATAATGATGTAAAATGTATATATGGTTGATTAAAATATTAATTGATATTCATCAAGTGACATGATTTTAGTGGATCAGAATAATAAGTATATTGATATATGAGTAAGATAAATAGAAAGATAAGTAATTATGCTAAAAGTTTGTTATATACTAACTTATTTGATAATAATAGTAGCTATTAGAGAAAGTTGAGATTATGATATGATCTGTCCATTTTGATTGGAATAAGAGAGAGAGAGGTTATGTAGGTCACCGAATAAGAAATTATGGTTCTATGATGATAGAGATAATCAAGTAACCTTTGAAGTCTATAATAATTAAAAAGGATAATTTCAACACCTTGATTTCAAAGAGAGGCTTTACAACAGGAACTATTTTTTGAACATGTAAAGCTAAATATTATAAGATAATCATTTGGAGAAGATTAAAACTAATTGAGGTTATGACCCCTCCCAATTGCAAAAGTTCTAAAGAATGGCTAAGACTAGTTCATAAATAGACTTTTAAAAATCATAGTGATAGATTTCTAATGCTTGATATCAAGCTTTGTATATCTAATGATACAATTGTTTAATAAATTTAAGAAAAATTGCATAACATCTTAAGGCTTAATTAGAAAATAGTTTGCTTTCTACATTAAAATGAAGAGCCAATTAAAGAGGACTGTTTTGATTAGATTTTGATAAATATAATAAAGAACTATGTTTAAAATTGATAAGAAAGTATAAAGCTTTTGGAAGTAAGTTAAAATTTATAATGCTTCCTTTAAATAAAAGGTAAGACAAACTATTTAGATTCTGAAAAATATATTAATAGTTGCACTATAATCTAAAAGGTTCTTAAGATAAATATTTATCTTTAATGAAATTTATTATAATACTGATCACTAGGTAACCTTTGAAGAATACCTTATATGATGTTCTATAATAAAGAGTTCTGATTCCTTATCCATTAGAATGATAAAGATTGTTGACTTTGAGACTGTGAAAAAAAAAAAAATTAAATTTTAAAGTAATCTAGCATAGCTTAAGTTAGGCAAAAGGTTATGTCTATGTGAGATAGTAGGGAAAAAATATATTATTATTATTATTATTATTATTATTATTATTATTATTATTATTATTATTAAGGTCTTAAGTGAACAAAAAATTTATGATTTTTAAGACTTAGGATAATCAAGCCTTAGACTATGGAAAGAGATGTTAGTAGAAAAGCTTATGGAGTTATTTGTCATCCAGATACTGAGATTGCTATTTTTGTTAGTGCGCATCACTCGTCTATATGTTTGTGAAAGCTTGAAGTTGTCCAATAATAATATATATATCCTTAGAGAAATATCTTAAAAAGTAATCCATGCTTATCAGTTCCTTAATGTTGTTAAGAGTAGATTGATGGCAATCATAATTTTGTGTACGCTTATTTTGGGGTTCGATGAAAATGATTTTAGAGGAATGGAGGGTATCTTCTAAAAGTTTAACTTGATCTTTATAATAGGTTGGTTAGCTTTATCTTCTTTCCTTTCTAAATGCACACCCAATTCATATTGTGAATCGAACAAATTAATTTTGAGGCACCGTAACATCTCATATATTAAGGTATAGGGAAGTAATCAAACCAAAGTGAAAGCTACTTAGAAACTTGAAAAAGAAATGAGAAAGAAATACTCTTAATCATTTAAAGATTAAGGTTCACAATGATTGATTCATAGATCTATTATATTATGGTAAAATTTGGGTTATATAAAGGCCAAAGAGGTGTGTTCAATAATATGAGTGATAGAAGTAATTTGTGACTCTTATATGTTCATTGTGTGTTTTTATTATAAATTGAGAGTAAGTATTATATCTTTGATATATAATTTTGAGGATAAAATTCTTTTGATGAGGGGAGGATGTGAGACCTGCCCCATTGTCAGCCTGTTGCTAGTCCAGCTTGGAGGCATCATCCTCACGAATAGTAGCAGGTAAAGTACGCCACATGACAATCCTGCAGAAGGGGCACCATCCGCCATACCACAACTTTACCAAGCCAGGAAAGGTTTCTCTATGGCTAGCATGGTCTGATTCAAGGGGCCAAAGCTCCTATTTCAACTCCCAACCACCCCCTCTTCTTCTCCTGAGCGAGATTTTCCCTTCTCCATTGAGGTTCCACTAGTTCTCTCCCTCTTCTTTCTCTCTCTCCCTCCCTTTCTCAATCCCCTTCTCTCTCCTTTCTCCCTTATTTTTTCCCCACAAATCAATGCATAGGAGAAAGACATATAGCTCACTTCAAATTTAAACATAGTATATGGACCACAAATCCAATCATGCATTATTATTCAATAATGAACTTGACATTAATATGTAGAACCCCTTCACCACTATGCAAAAGGAACACTAAGTAGGTGGTTGTGGGAGGTACATCCAACAAATGAAAAGGAATAAGCTCAAGTTACACTTGACATACTTACAAAATAACACATTCTTTGAATTGGATAATGGGGGTCTTAAATCGATAATTTAAGTCATTACATATGATCTACTATCTCTAAATTGTTTACACGTTACGTAATTTGAAAATTCATATCCTATGTATTAAGTGGTCAAAAATTGGATAGTTTAAATAACATAAACCCATATATATTCTTTAACAACTTGATTCATAGGCTAGATGTTTCAACTTGCATAATTTTTTGATAGTAAGTAGTTTTACACAAGATTTGCCATCTCCATACTTGACTTCATATGGGTACCATATTGGTATAATGTTGGTACATTTAGTATGCCGATATGCATCAATACTGAGTCTCAATTCAGTACCAATATGATATAGCACGCTTAATAAAGGATAGTACGCACTAGTATGTTATACCATGTTTTACATATATGTAAGTAAAGAGAGAAAGAGAAAAAGTTAAACTCAAATGCTTTTGAGAACATTGATCCTCTAACCCTTGTGAAAATTCGTAACGAACCTTTCAAATCAATGTTCAAATTATTGATCATGATCCGTGTTATATAAAATACCTAAAGATAAAAACTCATTTATTTTTGAGGCATCTCATGCACAAAGCTAGAACAAAAAGAATGGTAATAAATAGCTAATAAGCAAAAACATATCACAGGCCATTATTATTTATTTTAACTCCCATACCATTAAAGTAAAACAGAATATTAAAAAATAAATCTGAATATAAAAAATAATTTGAAATGGACAAGATATTTATTGCAACTGCATCTTCTTTCCTAACATTAGGTTGCTCTAGTATACAAATACTGCAATATTCAATTGTACTTTCTTTTCCAATGTGTGGTAATTTATAGTAGCATTGCCATTCTTACTATGTTGTCATACTTGATTGCACCTTCATTATTTTCTTTAGTTTTTTGGGGCTGAGATATTTCAGAATTCAGGCCATAAAAAAATTGATAGAATCTATAGGGAAAATTTTCAAAATTTAAGATTGTCTCTATTTAATATAGTATAGATTGGATCATTGCTTACCATTGGTTCCTAACCTTGGCCAAGTGCAGATATAGTCAACCACAACCGTTTGATCAAAAACATGATAATAACCTAGTGTTAGTTCCAGCATGAATTTTGCACATAGAAACCACATTGAGAAATTCACTTTGAAAGATCTTGAAAATGGAGGAAACTGGAAACCTAAGAAGTTTATGGTCCTGAGAAAGGATCAAATAACTTCCTTTCATCCCTCCTGGTGTTGATTCATGAAAAAAATGTGAGAGAAGATATCATAATTGTCAACAAAATCAAGACACCCATTGACAGAAGTTTCTAAGACATCTCCATGTCATTCTAGAAGACCCAAGAGTCCAAGATAATCAAAGAAATTTTCAGAAACAAGCTGCTTAATTGAAATTAAAGAATATGCACCAAGGCAACACTAAATAATGGAACCTTGGTTACTAGTTTATCTATCTAGAATTTTAACATAAACTGCCATAATCCTACTTATGATGCTAAAAACTAAATCTTCCCCCTTGGCCATCCTCCCACGCACACAGCAGCAATAATCATTGTCATTGTCATCATCTTTGTTGTTGATATTTAAAAAAGAAATAAACTCTTGCTTTATCAAATATAAGTATATCAAAATTTACTTAGCTGAAGCGCTTCCAGCCTCTGCCTCTCACATTTCCATGGAATTAAACTAACATTGGTGATGATGGATAACATAGACATCTGCACTTAGCAAGAAACTTCAGAAACTCGACAATGGGTAAAAAATTAACAGGTAAAAGCCTGGCGATCAGGAAGGTAATGAACCAAATCACATGGCACTCTGCACAAGTAAACTCACTAGATTTCACTATTGTAATGTTACCACATTCTTACTCCATCAATAGCCACGTAAAAGATAGCCAGAAGATTTTCTTATGTTTAATATTGATGACACGTGGGAGGGAAAAAATTTTTAGCCCAAGCAAACATGTGAAAATTCAACCAACAGTATAAAATTAATCTAATTTATTATGATAAAGCCAGATCACTAGAAGCTAAGAAGAAAATCAAAGTTCTCTCTTTTATAAGTATAATCATAACTAGACTATGAGAATAAGGTGAGGCCACCAAGTCCAATACCACCATTGACCATAACCACCAAGAAGAAATTACCTATATATGGATGGTCCAACCTTCTCTCAATTTTTTAAGTGACCATCCAACTCATGGCGACGAGAAGACCAGTGCCAAAAAGAAGCAGACCCATGGCAACAGAAGTAAATAAAAAACAAAGCAAAAGTGCCAAAAAATTATGCTATCTTCATTAAAAACATTCATGAGATTGTAAAAGGTTAAACATTATAAAACTACCAGTACAAAATAGTCTAAGAAGCCATAAGATAATCCAAGATTGAAATACATCCAAATGAAAGGAATATGAGAGCAATGTAGAGAGAGAGAGAGAGAGAGAGAGAGAGATGAAGGAAAATATAGTAGTCCAGCCACAATCCATAAGTATAGAGAACTCCAATGCAAATCAAAGACCTGACAGATTTTTATCAAATTCTGAAGCAAAAGAAAGCCGCTAAATCCTACACACAGATACCTCTACTAGTTCATTTCTGGGGTCAGGGCCTAGAAGCTTTATAAATCCCATTAGTTGCAAATCAAAATGTCTAAAATTGGCAATATGATCAGGTGTAACATTAGAGTAACATGTTAAATTTCAGAAGTAGTTACAGCAGATGTTGCGAGCTCTTCCAATTAAACCGAGATGTTCATCTTAGGAATGACTTGTGAATTTACAAAAGATACCAAGCACCATAATTTCTGGTGGTTGCTTTAGCAAAGGATCGCTTGATATTGATTTAGTGCAATGACAGCACACACTTGCAGTCAAAAAAAGACAGCACACACTTGGATAGCATGAAGTAGAATAGACCAAAGGGATCATTTGACCAGTGCACTAAAGGCATCCAAAAAAGCAAAAAGGTGCATGGTTGCTTCATTGCCATGTGAAAATGACCAAGATGCCCTGTGAATCTTCCAATTCCATGTGACAAAGCCAAGAGAATTTCTTGATCATTTCACCATATGTGTAAGCACTCCCAGTACAGTATTCCTAACCAGCCCCACCAACCCATTCAAACCTTGTGTGTAATATATACATACAATGGGTGCAAACATACACACACATGCATATGCACATGCATGCACAGACATAAGCATGCAAGCCGTAAGACTAAAGCCTCAATCTTGCCTGTGCAAAATCATTGTTGGCCTTTTAAATTAAGGATGCTTACCTTTAATCATGATCTACAATATTTAAAATGCCTGACAATAAAATGCCATCTGTCTAGGAGGTCTCTTATCAATGCATCATGCATACATAAAATGGATGCTAACAAAAGATTTATTGTTGTAAAATATATAAAAGGCTGATAAATTGAGAATCCAAAGCATGGGTCATGATAAATTGAGGTTTCAATCCTACTAGAAATGTTCTAGTATAACTTGACATAAGTATGTCCCTACATTGATGAAAGTATATAGCGTCAAATCCTAGGTTAGTGTAATGAAGTTAATCTTGAATCATCATTCAAGGAATAAGTTCCCAATGTCCCTAGAATTGATTAGCAAGTTTTCCGTCCATTTAAGATAGATGCGCATCTGCCAAAGAAAGTTTAATGATAGAACCTAATCTACCAAAAAGTGTGAGCCTGCAATAAACAATTAGAAGAGTCCTACCTGATCGAAGAAGAACCTATTTGGCTGTCTGTTATAAAACAATCAAAAGAGGAATTTGAAGGACTTTTCCTTAAAGCATGACTCAACAATGCTGAAGAGCTTTAAATCTGTAATGTTCCTATTGATGGTGACACGTGTTGTGCCTTTAACTGCAGAGATGGGCAAGCTGGGCATGCTTCTCCATCATAAGACTTGAATCTAAGCCTCTTGAATCTAAGCCTCTTGACTCTTGATCCATTGTAGTCTCATGACTAACCAAAGATGACAAGGGTATAAATGTGTATGTACTTTGTATGTACTTATCGAACAATCTCACCTTTGGCTAAAACACACCACAGATTAATATTGACCAAACCAAGATTTTGTGAGGAAGACTGTAAACAGAACAACAATATAGGAGCATATGAGGAGATTATATGAAGCATAGAAGGGATGTATGAAAGGATAAGAAGCACGCCTTGCAATGTGTGACAAAATGACAAGCAACAGAAAATATGCTTTGTCCAATTGTTGAAGATCTTATCTCTGCAATCCATATAATATCTTAATTATCACCATGAAGATGCATACCCATAGTAAGACTCATCATTTTTCTATAGCATGCATACCCATAATAAGACTCATCTTGTTTTTTACCCTTTAATATATTCTAGGTTATAGGACAGGCATAACTCAGTCGTGTTCTGTTGGCAGGTGTTCAGTGTTCAACCACAGAAGGTTTTTCCCAAGTATTCAGCATGGATAATTCTATCATTTCCATAAAATTTCTGGTGCCACGAGCACTACTATTCTTAGTATACCATAAGGAATGTGCATAACATGCAAAGAGTATGTACTAGTGTAATAGCATATCAAGTAACCAATTTAATCATGCAAAAAAAAAAAAAAAGAAAGAAAGAAAGTGAGAGATGAAAAGAGCAAGGAAAAGATCATGCAAGATGAAATGCAAAAGGTATAGAGGTTTGGGCGCATAACAAACAAAGGATCCAACATGAACTGGCTAAGGATGTGCACATTTTAAGACTGATGGTCCATGAAATTTTCATATGTACAAGCCCATCAATATACTAGCATGGATGTACAAAGTCTGGTAAGATATTCCGCAATCACAGAAAGCTTCAAGTGAAGCTCCATGGAGAACAATTATGACTCTTTTTACATTGACCATTCAAAGAAGCATAAGCAAGAGCCTAGACAGCATTATTCTAAAGCAAAAGATGTTCTTTATGCGAACATGCAACCTTAAGCTTGAAGAAACAGGTGAAAATGACTTAGATATTTTTTATCATGAATAGATATTAATTTGATCCTTGGAAGCTTAAAGCCTAAGTTTGTAAAGGACCATCAGCTATAATAATCATGTCATTTATGTGCAAAGCTATGGCACAACCTAGCAATATTTCTGGAGAGGGAGAAACTTTCAGTTATACTCACTCCAAACAAAGCAAGTCTTTGTCTTTATTATCGTTTTAGTGTTTTTTGAAGAATAAGTAGGGGTTGAAGTGAACCTCTTCCCACCAGTTTATTAATAAAGATTCGTAACATACATATTACATATTATCAATTAGATATGGAGATAAGATATATACAAACACCAAGTGAGAGGTAGAATCTTGAGCTTATCAATAAATTCCTGATGCTGCTTAAGAATTGAGGCATCACAGAGATTAAGGAGAATTGATTGACAATCCTTATCAGCACAGTGCTAGAAGAAGCCTGCTGCTGACAAAATATCCTATTGTTTCTTTCAACCAAATCCGCCTGCAGGTAGATCATACAAGTTGGTCCCAAAACCAACCCTTTATCCTTACGAATGCTCTTCCTTCTCCAAATCATCCACAAAGAAGTCAGTGAAGCAGTCCCTTTAGGCTAGGCCAAGAAGTGAGGGTCTTCCAAATAGATCTAGAGAATGGGCAGTGTAACATTAGGTGATTCAGTGTTTCAGAATCACCATTGCACTGTGGGCGACCTCCATTAATAGTCCAGCCATTTAGAGCTAAGACATCTTCAGTATGCAGTTAATCTTTAATGGCTAACCACATAAACACCTTGAAGTAACAGGGACCCTCGCTTTCCATTAAGATCTATGAAATGGACTGACCAAGCAGCCAGAGTTAAGAAAACAGTGCAAGGATCAAACTCTGAAGGTGCTTTATTGTATTACCTCGCACCCCGATATATCATCCAATCTTGAAGGTCTTACAGAATCTCAAACACTCTGCAGAGACAGGAGTTCAGCAGCCTCATCAAGGCTAAGATGATACTCCACAGTAATCTTCCAACAAAGGTCCCTCCATGACCAATGACAAGTGAATGTGGCACTAGGATTGGAGATCTTAGCATACAAATATCAGTTAAAAATTTAAAGTGTTCATTTAAAACTACATACAGCTCACAGAGATCAACAAAAATGATGTTTGGATGTCTTAGATCATGTGGTGGCTTCACACATTCATCATATGGAAGTTGAACATGAAGAAATGCATTGTTTTTGCTAAGCTGAAAATTTGAACACTAATGAGTTTTAACAGCAGCAATGAATGCCTGGACAGAAATCATTTTAGTCATAGGCACATGCCAGGTGGAAAATTGGATTTCCTGCTACAATAGCCATCGAGGCAATATTGATGATGCCTCCTAGGGTGCTCAAGGACCAGGTCATGGAGAAAGGAGAAAAAAAGTAAAAAGGATCTACTATATAGGATCTGTAATTTGCTAGGGTAGTGTCAGGATTCAGGAGCGAGAAGCCACTAGTAATTCCATGAACTGAGGCATAATTAGGCTCATTTTTTGAAACCTATTAACAAAAGCATGAATGTTGCTTCTGTGTGCTGCAAAATCTGATGTGGTAAAATAGGCTAATGTCAGTGAAGAAATCTGAAGTTATAAGATTTGAAAGACCATCAGTATTCATTCAAATCCAAAAAGCTAGTGGCAGCAAAAAATTTAATTGAAGCATGTTGAGATTTCTATGTGCAAACTAAAGAGCATATTAGCAGAACACAGTAAAAAAATGGATCAGCATCCAGTTTGTGCACAAATCTGAAACAATGAATACTATTCACAGAGCCTAAATTTCAAAAAGAAACAATAAGTGCAACTACTGTAAATGGCACTATAAGCAAACAACAGCAGCCAAGAGAATCAAGGAAACAAGCTAAATCTGTTTTTCTTCATTCAAATGATCTAATTATATTTTTTAGCTTTTGTTTGATTAAGCAAGCATTCGAGAGGAACCCTGGATCTTTCAAGTTCTATTGACTAGCCCCACGTTATGTATGCACAGACATGGAGTTAGCTTAAAATGATGAAATAAATGGCCAGTAATCTAACCAGAAGAGTCAAGAATTAGTGCATTAGAAATTAAGACAAAGTCAACTTGCACATCTAGGTACTACTCTAATGTGTAATTTTACGGTGTTCCTCCTTTCCTTGATGACCATGAAAATTTACCATTTTGCTCCAAAGCATCACGTCTTGGGATCACCTTGTCGAGCCCTGGCCCATTATAGTAGATCCAAGAACATACCTTGCACCCCCTTCCTCGCATTATTTTGTTATTCTCCATGCCGTCTTGCCTTGATATATTGGGTTGTGATTCTTCAAGCCGTTCTTTCTTATCCCGAGCTTGTTTGAAAGAGGGGTTCATGGTTGCAATATCATTCGGACAAGTAACTTCGCAATTTCTTAGAAAAGCTTACGCATAATATCATCACATTGTATCCAAAATTAATCAAAAGGAAATTCAAGAATATGGATCAAATGTAAGAACTCTTTACCCTTGTCGAATTAATCAAAAAGAATTTCGAGTTTCTAGATGTTCATCGAAAAGAGATTCCGCTAGAGAGTGCAACTTTTGTCTGAAAACTTACTCGGATTCTTGGAGATGGAATCGTTTAATCAGTCCGGACACGAGGGGGCTCGGGCGCCGGAAAGAACCCTCCAGAGGAATCAAACGGGAATCTTGACCCCCGCTGCTTTGGGTCGGCGCGATCTGGCATTGTTCGCCGAACGGTTGAACTTCAGTTATACGGAACAAGGGCGGCTTGAAGCCCTGGGCTCGGAGTTGGCCTTCTCCCGGCCAAATTGGGCCAGCCTTCTTTATATGGGCTGGGTTGGGTGGGGGAGGGGTGGGCGGCCTTGAGGTGGACGCCATTGCCAAAGGCAACAGTCAAATATTAAAACTACGTGCTCATGCGAAAATATAGTTCGTAACGAGATAGAAAGACAAGAAAGTTGTTGAGGTGGAGGAGACTGACACAATTTTGATTCTTGTGTGTTCATTGGTCTCGGTTGCTAGCTTTGCTGTTTAATTCTGGTGGTTTGGGTGGTATTGGCCCTGTTTTGATCGTTTACAGGGCTTGGAAAGCTGTTAAAATGGAGTAGTAGTTCCATCTCTTTTTTATATTTAAATAGTTTTAGACGAATCTTTGTTCTTCAAATAAAATTAAAAAATAAAAGAGAGAAGGAGAAAGAAAAAAATATTCTATGCGCAAAACTATTCAAAAGGGAAGTAAACCTAGGTTTCTAAATTTCAAGTAGATTTACGGGTTTTTGTGGCGTCATTTACAGTTTTCGTTAGCACTACACCAAAATACCCGGTCGACCACCATTAACTAGCTTGTGAGAAGCATATCATTTATTATATTGGCAATTGAGCTACGCTAGGTTAATGCAAGATATCTAACCAACACAACTCTATTCTTATAGACACTCTAACATAAAATAGCAAGTTATTCATTCGATAAAGTTTAACGTACATAATTACAATATAATCATAAATAAATAGATAGACAAACTGATAAATAGATCAATAAATAGATAAGCTTGGATCATAACACCTCACATATGTAGCAAAATGCAAAGGTTTTATTCCAAATGGCATTAGCCCATTTATTGCAAATATATATATATATATATATATATATACAAGTAAATCTTTATTCAATTCTAGTTAAGCCTAAATTGGATGATGAAGGTTTCATGACAGTGATCCAAGCTATTAAATTTAGAATTCAAAAAAATTATATGATTTGAAGGCCCCAACTTATATATCAAGTGGATAAAAAAAATTTGGTTGTTTAAATAATATAAAATAATACTTTTTTTTTTAACACTTGATGCATGGACTAAGAGTCTTCAAATCATAAAAAAATTTATGCTTAAATATTTTAATAGTAGTAGATTATATCCAATGGCTTGAATCAATAATATGTACTCTCTTTTATCTGAACTGGACCTAACCAAATTAGAGTATATATATGTTTTAATGTAACTAAGTCAAGTGTATGCGTATGCTTTCTCTCTCTCTCTCTCTCTATATATATATATATGTATATATGTATGTTTGTATATATGTACGTATATATGTATGTGTCTATTCATTCCTAAAAAGGTATATGTCTAGTATATGCTAAATACTGGTGTATATTATTTGAACTATTGCATATATAGAAAAATTAAACTTTTCTCGAATAGAAAGAAAGAAAGAGAGAGATACTTTATTATTGAGTGTAAATCCATTGTGATCTTAATTTTATACAAAGCACAAGCATTATATATGCCAAATGCTCATGCATGCATTTGGGCACGCACACACATAGATATACACACAACATATATGCAAATGGGGTTCCATAATATAATGTATTAAATGTTTTATGAAAATTTTAATAGTTCAAGAAATAAGTTTTGATGAAGTATTATCTTTACACCAAGTGGAAGCAAGAATTGTAATGCCAAATATCCTAGTATTCTAAAGTAAATAATAAGGGATGTTCATTAAAAATCTATAAAATTAATGCATTCTAATCAACATATAAAGATTCCATCAACACTCTAAAGTTTCTTCCTAATAGTGATTAACATGGTTATAACATTCAAGTGCAAATTAAACTTTGGTCAATTCTTTGCCCATCTCATTATGATTAAAATAAATTAATATTAATAAACAATAATTTCTAAAAAAAATAAAAGGATGGATAAAAATGAAAAATTTTATAAAAATTTCATTAAATGTGTAACATGTATGCTACAAAAATGATAAAAATCTCATGATCTATAATAAAAAACAAAACAATATGCATTAGTATCTCCTACAACACATATTCGACAAGTCACTTTAAATTCCATTATGAATAAAATAAATTAATATTAATAAATAATACTATCTAAAAATACATAAAAGGATGGATAAAAATGATTAGTTTTGTAAGAACTTTATTAAATATGTAACATGTATGCTACAAAATTAATAAAATCTCATGACTTATATTTTAAATTAAAATCAAAACAATATGCATTAGTATCTCGTTCAACACATAATCTAAAGCTATTCAACAAGCTACTTTAGACATCAAAGATGGGACTTAAGATGATAAGTTTTTATTAATTTTTTTTTCTTATAAATATAAGTCTTCACTATTTGTAAGATTAAATTTTAAGATTTTATATTTTATATTTTATATAAAATCTCTTTAATTCTCCATGTGCTTTCTGCACTTAACTCTAATATTTTTTATGGGTATGCGAACCTACTGCTCATCATCCATTCTATGTGACCGGATATATATAAGGAATTGGGTTCACCTGACATACTTTTGTAAGATTATTTTTTAAAAAAAATCAGACTTTCGTCCACCGTTCAAAATCTTTTTATAAGCCTCCAATCCCTTTTATATAATGTTCTTCTATCTTTCTCTAATTACGATACCATCCACGTACGTTAGAAGCATGATGGCAACGTTTTAAGGAATTGTATGGAATTTGTCACGGCTGGTCGTAACCGAGAACGTTGCGTCGATTCTGCGAGCGCCGCATGTCCGTGGCTCCAGCTAAAAAAGCACGCACCCTACCCATCTTCAAAACGTAACGGAATCCAGCAGTGGACCATCCGCTCGCAAACAGACACATGTCTCATAAATGACCCACCTTTGTCTACTCTTCGTCATTTCTGGTTCTGCTACCCCCGAGTGGAAACCAACTTTGTTAATCAATCATACCTAATTTCTTTGTTTAATAACAAGATGTAAGAAAAATTATTATTATCGTTCCACTTGTGGTCCAATAACACCGTCGTTTTCTAAGCACTCATGCCAGCACTCATGCCAGCATAAGGGCCAATGAAAAAAAAAAAAAAAAAAAAACGAAAAAGAAAAGGAAAAAAGTAAAAGAAAAGGCACGCTTGTGGAATGCGACGAGGCGAGCAGCTAAACCCGCACCCGTGATAGGGACATGGCTTCTAAGCATGTGACAAATATTGTCCTAGGTCTTCCTTAAAATATTAATAGAAAAAGGAGAGCCCTCCAATGGCTGCCTACGTTCTTTCTCCCTTATCATCGCACAGCGAGGCCAAACAATGACGGCGCCATCCAGTGATTTTATGCTGAAGGGACATTCGGCATGAGACTAGGTTGATCAAAAATTACTTCTATAATTTTTTTTTTTTATAATAATATAAAAATATCTGTTGCAAAGTTAATCTTTTTTTTATGAGATTAATTTTTTTCTTTTTATCTTTTAAATTGTTAGCTAAAAAATTTATTTAAAATTAAAAATTATTTAAAAACATAAAAATATTAAAATATTAAAAACTAATAAAATATCAAATAATCATAAAATATTATTTCATTTCATCTTTTTTACATTAATTACATTAATAAAATATTAATCATATTTTTATTTTTTTATTAACTTTGTTTTAAATATAATTAATAATAATATCTGTAATATTTCACTTACCATTTACAAATATAGCAACAGAAAAAATTTTGATCGCTTAAAATTTGTAGCCAAAATAATTATATTTGTAATTTTGAATCTTCATCTTTTTTTTTTTGAATGTCATGCTAAGCATGCTCTAAGATGAAGTAAACCAACATTCCATCAACTGAGCCATGCCTGATCTCGCTTCAAATTGCACAAACTTCAGCCGTTTAATTCAGGGGAAATTATTATTTGCTAATAAACAGTGGCATCTCTGAAGAATCTTTGGAGACCAACAATCCTCAAGGTTTCACTATTTCAATTTTCTCTATAAATGGCCAAAATTTATTTACTGTTATAATAACTGCAAAAATTATTACTCGTCGTATTTGACATGATTTCAAATGGTTTAATACTTGCATAACAATTGTTAGTATTATTGTCTGTGATGGCATCGTGACAGAAAATAATAGACACTAATGAAAGAATAATAGCATTATTGTCGGACTCACTTTTTCACTTAATCAAATATTATTTCTTTCAAACGATACCGGCAGGGAAAAGTGGTTTTTAATTTAAATTTTAAAAATACTATTTTATTATGATAGAGCTGTGATTTGATTCATATTATGTATAACATAACAAATCCCTTCCAAAACTCAGAATGGCTATCATCTTGAACAGTCATGACACTCAAGCCTAGAGCATAGATTTACATGCTTTGTGTCAATTTTAGCTGTTAGATTATGATTTAGGTTCCAGAACTTTTTTAGCTTTTGGTATATAAAACACTATTATGATTAAAAAAATTGTACATCTGATGTGCAAGTTAATAAAAATAATCTTTATTTTATGCCGAATTTCGATTCAATATTGATTCAGTATGATATATCTGATACAAAAATATTTGACAAGGGAGGTGCGCAGATTCTTCTAAGGGAGCAACTAATATAACTAAAATTTATTAATTTAAAATGTAAGTAGCGTTAGTATGACTACAGTAGGACGACCACATGGCATGGAATCCTTTGGGCAACACTCTTACTGACATAATATGAATTCAATACAAAATTAAGCATAACAAACTGGCATCAAATTTGAGAATTAAATTTACAAATATTTACTAAAAACTAGTAAATATTGCTCACATCCATGATTTTGGGACAAGTTATGCTGAACTAAATAAGCCTTTATTTAAGCCAAGTATCACGAAACATGGGCTGCTCGTTAATGGCTTGCAACACTAGGTTTCAAAATAAAATCAGAAGAACATCTCGCAAGTTTAAGTAAAACACTACATGTGGCATTATAAATAGCCCGCTAGAAAGGTGAGATTTTACAAAGGCTGGACATTGTCTACAGAAAGCATCGAAAAAGAAAAGGCCGACCCACCCACCAAACCGGGCCTGTTATCATATCCACCTGTCCTCGAACCAAGCCAACCGATCAGAGCCATCTGATTCCGATTCAACGACCCTGATCCATCTTGATATTCCCATCAATTAAACAATTCCAAGCAACTTTATTCCAACCTTTTCCGAAACAAATGTCACAGCGGTCATTATTAATAATTAAGATTAATATTTTAAGTAATTAAACCTTTTGGAAGTTAATCTCACCGTTCCGAAACCCGAAAACCGTTAAGCTCCGATACACGACTGCCGCCGGAACCCCAACCGCTCCCTCTCCAAATCGTAAACCATGTAGTAATTCTGCTGCTGAAAACTCCCCAGAATGATCGCTGGGCCGCCAGCGACGCCGCTGTCGGAGACGATCGTAAGGCACAACGCCGCCGCCGCCGCCCCGGCCTCCCCGACCAAGGCGAAGTAGTTCTCCAGCGGGAGCCGCATCTTCGCCCCGCCCTTGAAGTGGAGCACCATCTCCGGCAGCTGTAGCTTATCCGCCGCCGCCGCCGCCGGAGGCAGCGGGAAGCACGGCCGCAGCCCCGTCAGCGCCTCCACGGTAGCAGACCGGTTGAACCGCTGGGCCAACTGGTTCGTGAACGCCGCCGCCACTGGCTCGAACACCGCTGGCTCCATGTAGGTGAAGGTGGTGCCGGAGTCCACGATCGTGCCACCATTGCCGTCGGGGCCCGGGACGAGCGCCGAGTAGGGGATCTTGACCTTCTCGCTGCCGACGGTGATCTTGCGGAGCCCCACGTAGTAGTAGACGGAGAAGACCGATCGGTTCGCGGCGGAGGGGTTTTTGAGGAAAGGGGTGAAGAAGACGGCGTCGGAGCTGGAGTCGCGGGCTCCGTCGAGGACGACGGAGCCGCTCTCAGCGGGGTCGTCGTCGAAGCGGCGGGAGATGAGGCAGTAGGAGAAGCGCTTGAGGCCGAGCTGGACAGGGATGGAGGGGGCGCCACGGCCGAAGCCAGCGATGCCGCCGGCTGGCTGGCGGTCGGAGTATACGGAGCAGCCGACGGCAAAGTCGGTGGCGGTGCGGCCAGGGAGGGAGAGGGTCTCGGAGAGGAGGAGGCCGGCTGTGGAGCCCGAGCCGTAGATGAGAATATAGGGCGGGCAAACCTTGGGGCAGTCAGAGGGGGAGGAGGAGGAATTCTTAGTGGAGGAGGGGCAGTCCTGGCAGCGGGAGAGGAGCTCCGGCGAGTGGATCCAGGAGCACTTGGGGTTCCGGCAGCCGGCGAGCCGGGCGGAGGAGGAGGATTTGGGAAGGAAGACGGCAGTGGGGCCGACGGGATTGGCCGGGGAGGCGCAGCGGCGGCATTGGTAGGACTCCGTGCAAGGAACCCAGGTGAGTTGGCTGCCGGTGTCCAGGAGGAGGGGGATCTTCTGTGGAGGGGTACCGAAGGCGAGCGTCAGCGAGTAGCCGCCGTAGGAGTGGGGGAACAGCGGGTTGTGGGCCGGGTGAGAGGCAGATTTGGGATTTTTGAGGAGGGAGGCGCGGAACACGGAAGCGTTCGCCAGGCCCGCGAGTCTCTGGAACGGGTCCGGATGGGGAGCGAGGGAGAGCCGGTGGAGTGGGAGGGACACGGGGCCTAAAGCGGAGGAGGAAAAGAGAGGGAGGTGAAGAATGAGGGAGAAGAAGAGAGAGAGGAGGATAGAAAGCGGAGGAGCCATCGAAGCCGAGAGAGAGAGAGAGAGAGAGGCAAAAAGGCGAAGAGGTGATATAGGCAGCGGGCGGTATTCTTTGCTTGGTCGGTTTGCAGTCGAGAGGAGCCAGCGGGACAGCAGGCGATGGGTCCCATGGTGAACGACCATCATGTCAAGATCAACGTGCAGGCCATTTCAGGACCCCTATCGTTTCTCATTGAACGGTGAGTAGTTGCCGATCCGGAGAGAGAGTGCAACGTAAACCTACATAGCCCCTAAACGAGCAGCGCAAATCCTGACGGACTCCTTGATGGGTGGCCGTTAGGGGGAGCGTACCCGTACACGTTAGGATAGACGTGACGTGGTAATGACGGGGAGGCCACTAAACGATGCTTTGTTTCTGGACGCCGTAAAAGCGCTCGCGGCGATGGATTGCCAATATCCAACGGCGCAAACCTTGAGCTTGAGGAAGAGGAGCCGAAGGAGAAAAGGCCAGCTGGAGAAGGCCACGGATGAATCATAAGAGAGCGCAAGTGCCAGCAGCCAACCGTTGCCAAGTAATAACGCTGGCAAGCTATTTCCTGGATGTTGCTAGAGTACCTCTCGTGTACATGTTCAGAAGTTTTCGGGGCCAACCCGTGAACGGGGAACCAAGTGCGGATGCTTCAACTTGGAATAAATTTGGTCCTCAATTACGGGGTCCACCTATTCTGTTCCGTTCATCTTTCCCAACGGTAATAATAAAAAGTCCTGTGCCTCCATAGCATTTAGTGTCCCAATGTGAATTGGCATGTTGACATGCCAACCACTATTATGTAATTGGGCTCCCATTAATGAACTTGTCTTCATTATTTTTAAATGGCATTTTAGCCTCCAATTGAAAATCAAAGTAGGTTGCAATGACCAAATAATCACAACTCTTGGCATGATGAGATTCAAATTATCCCTAATGTAATCTATCAAAATTTTGCATTTTTTATACTAAATGATTAAGGCCTAAATCAATATTTAGATTAACTACCTTTAAACCGGTTATATAATAAAAATCATGTACTTTAAAGACCTCTAATGCATCCTTCAAATCATATGAATTTTACCATATAAATGGTTTAGAAATAGTATACTACATTCAATAATGGCTTGAATCATTAATATGAAATTCACATAATGTAATACAAAAATAGTATAGCTTTTTTAGAAAAACGGATGTAACTTAATTATGTACATTCCTAATATACTTATTTTTTTTCCTAATATTAACAACTTCAAGTTTTAAATAAATATAACTGCTTATATAAAAAATAAATAAAAATAAAATTAGTTCAATACACATAAGAGCATCAAAGGGTCATGCTTAGCCACGTGCATATCCAAATTTAAAATACATAGACTAAAAGGGAAAGCAAAACCTAATATACAACCCTATTCTGATACCCAATAATGGATACAAAGTTAATCATAATAATTGAATATTCATTAAACTTTGTATCCAATAATGGATACAAAGTTAGCATATCTTTGGGCCTTTTTTTTTTTTTTTTTTTTTTTTGAAGTTACTAGTTGTACTAAAATTATTAGTTCATAAACATGAAAACTATTAACATCACATAGAGAGCTATGCTAAGGGTATGCGTATTTACCCCTTTTGTTTATCCAATGAAAGTGGGTGGCTCGGGCGCCCTAACTCTTTTAAAATTTTTCGTTTCCAAGTACCCAAGTCCAGTAAACTATATCCATCTTCTTGACCCAAATCTAATGTTTGTGATTTAGTTAGGTGGCCTTGCTGTTATGAGTCTTAATTGCCGTCTTTAAACGCACAAACATTTAGTGGTTGAGATGGAGAAAGTTTAACAAATTCTAGAAAACAAATGCAGAATGTTTTTGATGGCTAATATAGTATATTTAGTTTTAATTAATAGATAATATTAAAATGTCATTAGTGATGAATATAACAAGAATACTGACACAAATACTATAATGGGATGACCTATGGATGAGAAAAATGTTCAGGATAAAATGTTTTTATCGCTAACACATGATGCCAAAGAATATTGGATGGTTAAGATTATACCTGGTAACATGGAGGGAAGGGACAAGTGAGGCAAAGTAGGTACCAAGTCACACGGGTTTTGGTTTTGTACAAATGTGTCCCAGGAATGCCATTCCTTGTGGACCTTGTTGTTTCTTTGGATCACACCCTACACAGTAACACATTCTCATCCTCTCAACTTCTCTAGCCCCAGATTGGCACTCCAGTGGCAGAAATGATAAGAATTTTATTGAGCTGATACCTTTTGTTGTTGCACTTTAAACATTTCAAGATGATGTGGCTCATATTTGCTGGCTCCATCTTGTAGACATTTTATTTATTTTCTGCTGCACAATTAAGTCAATCTGTTTTGAATTTGATTTGGCCAATGTACTCCTTTTATCAAACTATTACTTGACTAGTTCGATGAGCATGTGAGTTGCACGTCCAAGTGAAATTAAGTGCCACCATGGATCATTCTAAAACACTAACTGCAATGTTTGTAAGGTAGTCCAGCCTCTGAAAAAAATTTTAAGCTGAACCAGGTTAGTTGGTTCAACCAAACCCCAAAGACCGAACCATGCATCATTAGGCTCAATTCAATGGAACCTAATCACTAGTGGCACCTGAATCCGTTTGGATTCAGCCAATCTGAATCAATCTTGGACTGGCCAAGACCAATTAAACCAGTCATGATGAATTTAATCAGAACCAGAACCCAGATTCTGGTTCAATTCCAGTGAACCAGAAATAGATCAAATTAAAAATTAGTGAACCAAGTTCATGAAAAATTGGTTCAATCAGTGAACCAGAATCATTAATTATGGTTAATTAAGGTGGGTTAATTCAATTTGAATTGTAATTGGGCTAACTAAACCTAAACAAGTAGATTAAATTCCAATTAAGGGAATAAGTAACTTAATTAGGATGCAAATGATCTAATTAACTGATGTAGATTTAATTAATGTTATTAGAAGAGTTTGAACTTGGAATAAAAAGGGTGCTAAGTTAATTACACCTTAGCTAAACCTTAGTTAAGCTCACTTAAATTTAGGGATAATGTAAGTGGGTTAACAAGGGTATAATGGTAATTTTATTTAATCACGTAATTCTTAAGGATTAAATTATACATGATGATGATGATTGCAAGTGATCATATTATTGATTGATTTTGGTGGAGGATTATAGCAGATTTTTAAATTAGTGATTGAGATAGGAATCTTACGCCTACTCTTATATGATATTTTGGTTTCTTATACTCATTCTTTTTACAAGTATACATAATAGATTTCTTCATTGATTTATTAGCATGATACGACTATGCATATGTGATATATGTTTTGTAATAGTATTTAGATTGATATATGATTATGGTATACCTAATATTGTGCTATCTTGGTTTTATGATATGGATGAGATTATGTATGGTTTTGGTATATCATATATCGTGACTTTATGATACGAATGGTTATATTGGTTATGAAAAGATATGATGAGATGGTATGATATGTAGCATGTGGACTAGTCATTGTAATATCATAGAGGTGGCATCGAGGGTAGGGCAGGTAGGCAAGGAGGTCTGATGTAAAATCGGTTTGAGTTAATCTAGTTTAAGCAGACATAGGCCGAGTCTAGTTTAAACACGTGGCATTGGGGTAAGATATGTGGTTGAGAAGGCCTGATATAAAACCAGTCTAAATGACTAGGTTTAAGGCACATGGTACTAGTGTGGGAACCAACTTGGGCATGAGGAGATTGCCAAGTTAGGTTGTTAGACATGAAATACTGGTGTTATACTAGTATCTATCTTCAGTGTACTGATGTACTAATAAAGCTTGTTATGCTAGTATGTAAATGCAGATGTTATTAGTAGTACCAGTAAGGCTTATTACCTAGTATTATTGCCATAATTTTAGAATTTTGGTATTAGAGTGACGTAGTCCAATGTTGAGATGAGATTAAAGATGATGAAAGACTTCCTTATATTACCGTATGGTTTTATGGTATGTATTGCTGCATGATTTATTCATCAAATTTATTGTTCTATATCTTATTATATATATATATTATTTAATTTTCTATTTATATTTCCTATATATCCATATTTGTACGTGTAAAAATTTCTATTGAGTTATTATCTCATAACCCCTTCGGTAAAACATATTCTCAACTCTCGCTCTCTCTTTACTCTTTTTACTTAAGCCTTAGGCATCTCTTCCAAGGGCCTTGGAGTTTCTTCCTTATCTAGCTCATTGAGTTGAGCGTCGGAGCATTTTCTCCAGAAGAAAACTTTAGGTCCCCTTAATGCTTCATTCTTTGTACACAAAAAGATGGTCATCCGGTATGAGAATATACTTTACCATGCTCATAAAGAAGAAATCTCACTCGTGTGAAGATCACACAAAAGCATTAACAGTTTGTATCTACAATTTTTTTCTATGAACCCTAAGGCATTCTCCTCCAAGCCTTTCTATGCATGCCTCCTTGTGCTTGTCTTTGCGGCTCGCCCAAACCCTAGCCATCATTTCAGTGAGCTTCCATGCTTAAGACTTTCTCACCGCAGTCTTCTAACCCCATCACCGCTCTTAGATCCTATAGAAAAGGTTCATTGTGAGCATCATAAGCAAAATTGAACCCTCCCATGCCCATGATTTCCTAATTATTGGACCTAGTAAGTATGGTTTATTTAAATCTCGTGGAATGCTGAAAACATTCCTGCTCCCAGGTGTCTTATCAACTAGCAAACAAGGGAACACCTAAACACCTAAACTATGAGAAGGGCGGCTTAAACGTCACTGCAGTTTTAACTTCTTTATCATAATGACGCACGTGCATGCACATGCACTGAATGAAGGGTGAAACAAATTATTTATTTAGATTTTAAATACAAACTACAGTAGGCCAAAAGAATGAATCAGAGCAATCCAACCGAGATCGTTAATAGGTTGCATCTCCTGAGAAAGAAAGCCTCAAAATAAATCATCATTATAAATCTTTTTAAGAAAATTCTGTTTTAGTGTTGAAGACCACTCGTGAGATTTAGTGCCACAATAAATAATATCAACGAAGAGTAAATAAATTGACATACATTATTGGGTTTACAACTTATAGATTTAAAGATTTTAAATTGAATTAGATTTTGACTTTAGAAAGACTTAGAAATATATTTGCTTCATTTACTTGATTTTAACCGCATCACCTAGGGGAGGGAGGCACGTGTATTGGGAGGAGATTCTTAGAAATAACATGTTAAAGTTAAGAGTATTATAAGAATGCAGTTTCATATCCGACTAAAATTTATACACTCTATAAATTTATTATTTGATTCAATATAGTATTTTGTAATTAGTTATCTTTTACTTGTACAATATTATTATAGTTTATTAATAAAAATATGATAAGTAAAAGAAAATGATAGGCCAATATTTTGATCTTTTACCAAAAAAAAAATTATAGCATAGCCCGATCCATTTAAGAGAAAATTTTGGACTCTGCTGCTAATCACCTATCTATATAGTTTATTTTCCATCAATTGCATCCAATCTCCAAAACCTATCTTTTCTAACTTAATCAAGGCTTACGCATCAAGTCTTGAATCAATTGGGAGTCAGCTTCAAAAGGTGTTCCTTTGTCTTCATATCTCATCAAGGATTGCATCTGTTGTCTTTACCTCTATTTCCAATCTTTACTCACAACATCTGTGTCTGCCATATCAGGCTCTTCCCTTCTTTTATTTATACCGTTTACCTTCAAAAACCCTCTAACAGAAACAATAATTATATTTATAGAGCAAATTAACATCAAAAAAAAAAAAAAAAAAATCTTAGCAATCTAATTGTAAGAACAAAAAATAACCCCCAAAAAAATAGAATTCATGGATCGCAAGAGAAACAAATTTGAAACTTAACCTTATGATTGATGTGTGTGGGCTAATGCAGCAAATTCTCATGTTTCCAAGGCAATTAAGCTCTCAAACCTCAAAAGCCTATTTGGTAACTCAAATAAGATCATGATGATCTTAAATCATTGATAATCTTTATATCAGGATGGTCTAATCGCATGATAATTTAAGATCACCATATTTGATATAATAAATACAAGTGATTAGAAGTCTATAATGATCTAAAATCAACGCATCTGATGTGCCATTAGAACCCTACATCACCAAGCATAAAATATCAAGATCACCTTCAATTAGCTAACATCTCTTTATCTTAAAAAATAACTACCCTTAATTTATTTTATAAGTACTTTGATAATTTATCATCATTTTATATTTAAACTAAATTATAAATATTATAATTATAATTATATTATATTTTATAATATTATAATATTATATTATAGATTATTATATTATAATAATATTATAATATAATGAGCTCAACTTGACTACATTCATATGTAGCTAAGCCTATATCCAATTATCTTTTCCGCATTTGGATCCGTATGAATTACGGATTCCAAAGGTAAAAAAAAGGAATAACTTTGAGATCCACAAGGATTCAAAGATGGAAAGGACAATCGGATCTGAGGCTTGGTTATATGCAAGTGTAGCCAAATCTAATGCATATTGTAATTATTATAGTATTATACTTATATTATTATAATATAAAAAATAATATTTAATATTATTTTTATATTAATATATTATAATTTAATATTATAAAAATATATTATAATAAATTAATATAAAAATAATATCAAGCATTATTTTTTATGAATGAAGGATATTTTGATCCCTAAATTTTAAGTTAAGATCACTACTTGGGATAATTTTGGATGCGCCATCTTATGGCTAAATACAGGATCATTAGATTGTGTGATGACTCTAGAGATATAGATGATTCGAGATCATGAAGGTGCAATCAAATGTAAAGATTTTATCATTTTTTTTTAAATTTTCGTTATATCGGTGATCTAAAATGAATCCTTCCATGCCAAATGATTCCAAAAAAATGGCCGTATTGTCACAACTCACGTTTGAGGAGAAATCTTAACGGGAACTCACGCCACCTTTCTCTTTTAAAAAAATCATCTATGCTATATTTATATGGAAATTATCATGTAACTCAAAAAAAAAAAAAAAAAAGCTAAAAAGAAACAAGAAGTAGCTCAAGAATCAATTCAAACCATCACTGCAAAAGACCACAAGCAAACAACTTCCACGATGCGAGAAAACTTGACAATATACTCTACAAAAGAGGAGGAGGAGCGGCAGGGAGCCGGCGATAAGGTTGGGCCCACTCGAGGGCCACCATCACCCTCCTCCTTCCCGCTTCCTTTCCCTCCGATGTCAATATTGCCTTCTTCCCCCTCCTCTCTCCTCTCAGGAAAGATCTCAATTTTTGGATGCTTTATCTCTCCAAAGTTTCTTCCAAAGTAGATGCTCATTCGTTGAAAAAGACTTCAATCCTCGAATCCTTGCCTCTCAAGTTTCCGCGAAAAGCACTCAATTTTTCGGACGCTGTTCATAATTTACATGCTGCCTAGCAGTGACACGTACTCAGGTCTAATTTGATGCTCACAGTGAAAGCTGGCACAAGTCATAAATTCCGAGGGGACATAGCAGCCGTACGATGGAGATATGTGTTGCTTTCAAGCCCATGGCTCTCATCATCTTCATGCATGGCCATGTAGATCTGACATCTCTCTTGCCGTAGTGAGCCATCTTTTCATCTTTTAACCTCGGTAAAGCTCCACGCATCTGTCCTCCTGAGCTCGTCGTGAGATTTTCTTCTTGCGACGGATACGAGATATTGAATGAGATCGCCGACCGTTGTGGGGTAAAAAATTTTCTTCTTTTACGAAAGGGTTAGAGATTTCGAATGAGACTTACTTGCATGTGGAAAATGCCTTTTTGATTTCTAAATGACATCTAAAGGAGATTTTCTTCCAAGTTCTAAAACATGGATGGAAGATACATCCACAGGTTGCTTGCTATATTACCTGCAAATTTTTTATTTTTTTATCGCAACGGAAATTATAATTGCAATTGAAATTACTGCGATTAGAACTGTAGATACAAAAATTATCTTTATTTAGCTGCATGACTGGTGATAGAAAATACATTTTACAATTGTTTAATTATATGCTGTGGAAAGAGGTAGGGAAACTAGAAAAGATCATCCCATTTATAATGAACCAGCATACAGATGTGAATCATGTATCTTTAGTATTACGGATTAGATTAAAAAAATAACATTATTTATAAAATATAAAAAATAAGTGAGATGGAAAATAAGCTCTAGAATTTAGTTTGGAAATAGAGAGACATGGGATGCTTGAAGATATCATTGGATGTTGGTTTTGGATGAAATTAATTATCTGTCATCATTCTATTTACAAAATTACCCATGTTGATCATTGTTATAATATTATTACTTGTGAACCAAATAATATTCTCGTCCAGACCAGAGTTTAGGACCCCAATGCCTTCTTTAATATTAATATAGAGTATTTATTTTTTTCGAGTTTTTGTATGCATACCATTTTAAATCTATCTTATTGCATTTTTATCATCCAAAATTTTAGATTTTCCTCGAGTTAGATTTTTCAGTGTTAGTAAATAACAAGTATAAAATAGCTTTATTATATTATACCCTTGAAAATTTTATATAAAAAATATAGTGTCATTGATAAAATTGAATATTAATTTTTTTTTTGAAGAGAACTAACATAAAAAAATATTAGTGTCAAATAATATTGAATATGGTTTAATTTACTAGCACCATCAATAAGCAATCTAATGGATGGGGCATTTATGCAAATAGGATAATATGATGGCATAAATATATATATATATATATATGCAAAATCATTCATTATATGCCATTAATTTGATTGTTATTTAATGTAGCCTCCTCTCCAGTGTTTGTAGGCCCAAGTGCATGGTCTTCGTAGAAAAATACAAAAAGAAAAGGAAGAAAAAAAAAAACACTAGAATTACTTGTACAACTTTGCTTTACTGGTTTTAGCTTGTATGTTATTCCTTTTGGACTCGCACCATTCCGCATGCTAGACTGAAAAATTTAAAAAGGGGAAGAGCTTCAAAGTCGTTGAGTGATTTTCTCAAGTGAGCTGTTTGCATGACTAAATGAATTATGTAAAAGAAATATGCTGTTTTTCGTTCAAAATTGATTCAAATTTATCATTGCATAAATTCATTTTCGTGCCCTTTTAATAGATCCAGTTAGATTTTTCCCCCCCTCTTTCTTTTGGAAAGTGTTAACTTCAAGTTAGACAAGGTTTAAAGCAAGAATTCTGAAGTATCAATCAGAACATGATAGGTAAATGTTACTTGGAAAAGTATAGAATTCAAACAACCTTCTTACTAAGAGTCCAACTCTCCCAAATATGAAAAGTGAAATGTAATATAGATCCCTCTGTCTTCCAACCATGAAACAGACGGTGGAATCACCTTCAAACTATGTGCTTCATGGGATTAATAGATTAGTAGGATACCTCATGCAGTTCCAAGCCCTGAGTTTAGCAAGGAGGATTGATCCATGCCTCAATTCAGCTGGAGGAATGATACCTGCAATGCAAATCCTCCTACTCCCTCTCCAACCACAACTCTAGAAGATGCCTATATCTATCAAATTTCATCTTCAAGTATCTTAATGGAGGGGTTAACCAATGAACACATGCCAATATACTTAATTTTCACAAATTTGCAATTCTGTAGAAGGAGAAGAACATGCAAGCATTGCATCACTCGTCATATGGAAAATATTAACATGAAAGCTTATGTTCAGACTGCTTCAAAAGGAACCGGTTTATGTCACCACAAATATGCTGTGAGCTTCCTTGCAGTCTCTAATCAAAACCCCAACTGAACCTGGTTATCAGAGAATATTCTGCTTGTATATGTAGTTTCTGGTCAATAATCACAAAAATGTGCCCCAAGAAATGGTCCAATTGGATTCATGAATAATTGAACATTGTTCTGAAAGCATCGGATGATTTGTGTCCTAGCTGCCAAATTCGTTTCAGCAACCTCATGTCTACAGTAGTCAACTAATTGCAGTTGAATTGTTAAGAGGGGGTCACCAAAATTTCAATCAGCAGTTTCATGTTAAGTTCAGATGTGTCATTTCTTAAACATAGAATGAAATTAGAGAATGAAACCTATCATGGCTAGTTTTGCATGACCTTCTGAAGGGAACTGTCCAGTTGGCACTCCCGGTACAGAATTCCCAGCCACTTATAGCAGCTGTTGCTTGTGTAGGCCAGGTGATTTGGACCTTATCCATCGATCAATCGAGTTATATGGCCTTCCAGTCTGTACTGTAATAAACTTCCTCACAGTTGCTGTGGGTCTATGGCAGAAAATTTAGCCAAAGCAACTGATGGTTCAATGACCACTGGCACTTGACATCTATTCATAAGTCAAACACCTGCCTTAAGGGTCAGGACAAGGTTCCTTATTGCACTGCTTGTCAAAGAGAGATGAGTATATTAGTCTACCCTAATTCATCAAATTTAAACAATACAAACAACAGTTCTCTGAACTTCAGTCTTAACCTTCCTTACCTTTAGAACTCATCAGCACCTCAAACAACTTGCCCTTCACTCACAACAGCAAAGTGTGCTGGAACAACCATATAACTTTATCACCACAAAACATGGTTCACATATCTTTGACATATGGCAATCTGATTGACAATAGCAGTCATAGACATTGTTGTTGAGATCTTACCATCAACTATCAGAACTTCACAATTTAGATCTAAATGGGCATAAAACTTCCAGATCTCATCCTTATATTGGGATCAAATAGGATCATTAGATTTTGATCCATAATATGTATCATACAATTATAACATCTGACATTATGATGTTATTTTCTTATATTAAATCATGTGAAAATCCATTCTATTTTCTATAATCAATTTCTATATGACATTTAGAGCTGCTTATTTATTCGTAATAAGCCTCAATCATATAAAATTAGTAAGCCGATAAGTTTATTAAGTCTAGAAAGTAAGAAAATTCAACTTTTATAGAGTTAAAAGCAAGAAGCAAATGTTTGTGTGTGTGTGTGTGTGTGTGTGTGTGTGTGTGTGTGTGTGTGTGTGTGTGTGGAGAGAGAGATTTGGCTGTACTCGAGAGGATCTTTATTCAGATTTGATTAAGTATAAATTTGGACGATGGCCTTGCATTAATGATCTGAGTCATTAGATGTAATATACTGCCTCTAGAATGCTTCCATTAAAAAAAAAAAGTGATTTGGAGACCTTTGGATCATGCGCCAAGAGATCAAAAAAAACATGAATTATTTCATGTTATTTAGACCATCAAATTTTTTTGATCATTTAATGCACGGGCTAGCCGTCTTCAAATCACATTATTTTTTATGTTTAAGCATTTGAGATATAGTAAATCACATATAGTGACTCGAATCATTAATGTGAAATTGCTATCATCCAAATCTACACTTAACTAAATCTGAGTGGAGATTCTGTCAAGTGCAACCAAGTCAACCTTCACATGCACACATATGAGAAATGAAAGGTGTTATTTAGCTTTTTCCTCTCTATATATATTGCCTTAAAGGATATTTGATTAATGCTTGGTATATTGATATCTTGAATAAAAAGACATGATGTATGTTACATGGCGTTGTATTCTTAATATACTTTCGAACAGGCATATTTTTTTATTTTTTGTATTTCTAGTATGATTTTTAAGACTTTGACAGACTTACTATTTATAATTTCATTCAATCCAACTTCCTCTAAGATTCATGGCTTGATCTCGAACTTAACAACATAATCCAGAACTATGGATGAAAGTTTACATTTTCCATTGTCAATGCCATAAGATACAGCAAACTTTCACCGTATGATGACCAGCAGTCTCTCCTAGCTTTAATCATTGGGGCAACCTCTGCCCCAGGAAGTTGCTTAATTTTCATAGATCATTTTGTAATCTTCTTTCTTTCATTTCTCCCTCTTCCACCTTGCAAGCTCTTTTGATTTTAATAAAGTTTGCCATGGGGGAAGTATTCCATCCCTCACAGTTTTCCTCAAAAAAAGATTAACCAGCAGTCTCAATCAGATTTTGATAGGAAGAATCGCTTAAAAAAATTGAAGAAAAAGTATGGTTCAACATAAAGGTGCAGCTCAAGATTACAAATCTGATCCCACCTATCTGCAGATACATTGTGGAGTGGGGATCCAGTTGGGATAGTCTTTTTGATTTTCAGATTATCAGTCATAACAAGAGATTCCTTCTTCACTAGCATCAAAGATTTCTTTAGTTGCCCTTCCCTTCTCAGACCTTAGAGCTGGAATGTAATTCCCAACTCTACTGAGGTCATCATTAACTTCCACTGATGGTGATTAAGTAAACTCATAATTTTTTTCTTCTATATCTACCCTATAAATAAAAGTGGTAACATGTTCAGGCAATTTAACTCTTTTCTGCCATTTATTTCTCTGTTTCTTCTTTCCTGCCATTCCTCCCATTTAATGTCCCTACTTCCATTAGATGATATTATAACAAAGGGGCCACTTAGTATTTCACACTTGCTAAGTAAAAACCATTATAAAGAATTCCAGCACAACCTCCTTAATATGCGAAGATATACAACCCTATGAATGCATCATTATTTCATCAGCTCTCTTCATAACAAAATCATATCTCCTCATCTGGAAGCCGAATGGTATTTCAATGTTGAAATAACAACAGGTACAACATAGTCATCAATGTTTCTTGTTGACCTGAGCCTCTTATCTTTTCATCAGTACCACCAAATTTGGCTTTCACAAGAGTGTTAGCATTTCATTAATTTGACTCCTATGACATGCAGACTCTTCAGCTCAATTCGAGACTCCTTAAACAATGTCATGACATTGGCAAATAACATACAGAGCACACAATTTGAAGATTAGGAGTCAGTCCATCCATAAAAAGCTGAAAGGAGTAAAATGGAAGGAAAATCCTGGTCTAGACCCATTGCAACTGGTTCGCGTATCACGTATCATGAATTACCTCTCCATCATGAAAATATTTTTAGGAAAATCCTTTTGCAATTTTTGATCTTCCTCCTTTCGTAAAACACTTTGATTGACAATTTAAAACCTATATTGAAAAGGTGGAGATGTCAGGTGAACAGCCTGTTGTAATAACAATCATATTATAAATGATCCAAGACCCAATAGTTTGGACAATAGTTGATGGTCCTCATGGTGTTAACTCTTCTTCTTTTGTTGTTAAGAGGAAGAGAAACGTTAGCAAAGGTATTTTCTTTTCAGTTGTAGGTAAAAAACTCAATGATAGAGTAATAGATCTCATAATAAGTACCCATTCGATTTCAGCATTAAGCAAAATTCATGATTGCAACTAGAACAGTTTCCAAATTGTTCAGTTTCAAATTGTTCATTGCCCATAACTCTCAATGCTCAATCAATCCATACAATTGTCTTATTTTAAATTCGAGGAAGCAACTTTAGAGTGTAATGGTTCATTAACACAACCTTGAAAGACAAACATCAAAGTGGAGATCTTGAATTTAAATATATTAGGGAGTGTTTGGTAGGGGGTGATCCGTTAAGGATTACCGCTAATTCATGGGACGGTGATGAAATTACTTTGTTTGGTTGCAATGGGATGATCGTATGTGGCGTTGATCCAAAATCACCCCCACTTCGTGAATCACCTTCCAAGAGGATGATTCTATCACCGTTCTTAAAGGTGGTGATCCAAGATCACCGCAAGGATCACCTCCTTGCGGTGATTTTGGATTAAAATATATGAACCAAAGTATCTCTTATTTGAAATAAATATATTATAATAGCAATAATTGATACATAACATTATCTATAAAATTAATATATTATATTATTATATTATTATATTACTATATTATTATACTACAATATAATAATGCATTATATTATATATTATATTAAAATATTATAACGTAATATCAATAATAATAATATTAAATTATATTATACTAATAATCTTTTATTTATAATATAATATAATATTAGTTTATATATTAAAATATATGATATAATTTAATAAATTATATTATATTATATTATATTATATATGTTATAGTAATATAATATAAATATAATAAGGATAATTTTAATATTTTATGGTTAGTAATCTTAAATTTTTAATGGCACACCAAACATGGATCACTGTGATATACCATATCAAATATGTCACCCTTTGACCACTGAAATCAAATTACCTCAAGATTAGGATCACCAATGATCCAAGATCATGGAGTGATTCCAAAATGGTTACCAAATGCATCCTTAATGTATAAGTCCATTCATTAATGCAAAGCATGTTGAGCTTTACAAACTAGTTAGCCAACCACATGTATACATTTCAACATAACTGAAGGTCAGAGTCAAAAATATCGCATATCCTGATCTTATCAAGAATCGGAGAAAAATTCATCTGAAATTGGCATATTTTATGGTCATTGTAATATAATAAGGCAATATACATTTCTCAATCTACAGAGGGAACCGTATACACAAGAAATCTCATTGTGATTTTTGAACCCAGTGAATTCAAAACCAAGGAATGGGACTTCTACAAATTTTCTTTTTTAACCAAAGAAAGTTAAGAATTTTCATCCAAACTCTCATGCCACAATAGTGAGCTTCTCAATGGAGGGGAAGAACCAACACATACCTCCAGCCGAGCATCGAATTGCTTATCGCTTGGCCTCAACAATGCAGGAAGCGGCAAGAACACGCCTTTTTCCTTGCACACCCGATGCCTCGGCTTTATCCTGTTCTGCAAGCTGAACGAGAAGTAAGAAGGGAATTCCTTCAACTCCCTCAAATCCCTCCCCATTTTCGACACTAAAAATTCGATCTTGGGCTGGAGATTCTCCTTTATACTGTAGCAGAAGATTTGAGGAAACCTCCTCACCATCACCCTCGAGTCCCGGGGCGAGAAACCGACCCTCCGGAGGAAGTCGAGCCGGGGGAAGAGCTTCTCTTCTACGCTACAAGAGAGGAGCGAAGAGTGCCTCGACATGGCGGTGATGCCGAGCATCTGGAGGAAGTAGAGGGTGGGGCGGAGCCGGCCGGCGACGTCGGAGACGAGAAGCCGCGGTCGGCGGTGGATGACGCGGCGGAGGTCGCGGCCCTGGACGCCGGCCTCGCGGAGGAGGAAGGTGAGGACGGGAGTAAGGGTTTTGGGGCCGGCGGCGAGGACCTCCGGGCACATGCCGCAGACGCGGCGGAGCTCGCCGGCGGTGAGGCCGATGGAGCGGAGAAGGTCGATGGTGGCGCGGAGGTCGGCGAGGGGGACTGCGGCGACGGGGGGGTGAGCGGCGGCGGCGGCGAAGAGGTCGATGCTGAGGGAGTCGAGGAAGAGGAGCTTCTCGTGGAAGGGAGAGGAGGGTTGGGAGGGCAGAATGGGAAAGGCTGGGGCCTTCGGGGCCTTTTCGCGAAGGGGGGTGGGGGTTTTAGGGGAGAGCCGGAGGGCGCGGGCGGGGAGGGGGAGGCGGAGGCGGGGTGGGGCGTTGTGGGGAGGGGCGGGGATTTTGGGAATTTGGGAGGGGAGGAATTGGGGATTGGAAGGAAGGCGGAGGCCGCTACAGGAGCAAAACTGGAAGATTTCTTCCATGGCAAAACTCTACATCGCCGCCAGAGAGAACGAAGGAGGGCTGTTTAGGGAATAAAATAAAATTGGTTTAAACCAGTTTTCTTTCGCAGACGTAGGTAGGGCTGAGGAAGAGAGAAGTCTAGAAAGCGGATCGATGAGTTCTTTTGGCTGCCACGTAGCACGAGAACATTGGTGCTTCAGATCACTAGCACTGGTGAATCCCACCCATACCGTTCGTCAATCGAATGGTTTTGCGCCGCGTGGAACGTTTGGGTGTAAGTAATCATTTGGTACTGTAGTTGGGCCTTGTAGGTCGCCGTTTCTACTCTTCTGGGAAACGTGTGATGCCTTCTTCTTCAACCAAAAATCCATTGATTTTTAAATTAAAACCAAAACAAAATGATTACAATACTAAAACTAATTTGATTTCTCTGCTGCATTTCATTAAACTTTTTCTCAGTTAGCAATTCCAAACCTTATTAATCCTAACCAACTTATTTGCAACGATGGCTTAAGGTTAGAGATGGATTTTGAGAATCAAATCTCTATAAAGGAGGCCCGAACCAGCGAACCAGTTCTTTGCATTCTTCTTCTTCTTCTCCATCTCCTCCTCTTTTCAGTCCTTCTCTTTTGATCCTGGAGCTAGTGGGACTCTGCCGGAACCTCACCGGAGCTTGGATCACTGCCGACAGCAAGGTAACAAGCTCAGATTTAAACGGCGTCCATTTCCTCTACTCAAAATTTCAACCTCTATTCTAGTCTAATCCGGGTTGATTCAACTGGTAGGAATCTTCGATTGGTCCAATCAGATGTAGAGAAGATTCTTTGGGGTTTAGAGAACCTCTTTGTAGCTGTCGATCATCGTCATCGCAGACCGAGCAGCACCAGGTGAGTCATGATAAAAAAAAAAAAAGAAAAAAACCCCTGTTCAGCCGTCTTTGATCTGGGAATAGTTAGAGAGATTAGAGCTCTTATTTGGCGTCAAGAGTTCGCAGGAGGCCATGGATTTTGGGGGTTAGGCGGTAAGCCATCGCCGATGATCGGCATGACTGATTTTGCGTAGCCATGGAGTTGGGATTACATCATGGTGAAGAAGGAGAGGCTGCAGACTTCCTGAGTTTAGCTATTTGGCGTTAAGTTTACTTGTTATCTAATTAACTCGTTAAAAAGCTTAAACCACTTGTTGCTTTAATTAATTTATTAAAAAGTTAAAATTACTTACTGATTTAATTAATTTATTAGCAAATTAAAATCATATGATTCAAAAATTTGCTAGTAGATGAATTTGAACTATAAACATATAACACATCTCCTTTTTATCCGATACGCTACTATTTCTCCTTATAATGCGATACATATGCTCATAAATTTTCGCAGAGTGGGATCGGCTTTAATCGACTTTGATATCATTTATAACGCCATGTTGGCTCAATTAATTCATTAGTCAACAGTTTGTGGTTCAAAAATTCAAGTGAAAATTAATGGATAGTGAATAAAACTTAAGATATAAGCATATAATATATATATATATTATTCGATATAAAATTATTTTTAAAATATTATAGGAATCAAGCTAATTTACAGGATAAACTTAAGATATAAGCATATAATTTTTTTTTTTTTTTATTCGATGTAAAATTATTTTTAAGATGTTATGGAACCAAGCTAATTTACGGGAAAGAGATCAAGGATCATTTGGTTTATCCTCCGTGGCGGAGTTTGGGTGGTCAAGCAAGTCGGTTGGGAGAAGAAAACAAAGGTTTTCTTGAAACAAAGAGCTGTCGGGTGTTTCGAGAAGAAGAAGACACTTGTCTTCTTAAAACAGTAATTGAACCGGCTGAAGAAATGACTCAAGTTCAGCCGGCCTAAGATGGTTCAGTAATAAAGACTTTGTTCTAACTTCTGAGTCTAATCAAAGCCTTTTCTTTTCATCTAAAAGACTCAATTAGATTTGACCAAAGCAAGGGACAGTGGTTTAGTTGACTGAACCAGGGCAAGAGTTGGGTTAGTTTAATAAACCAGAAACCCATTTCAACTTAAATTAATGAACCAGAAATTGATTTAGATTCAAATATCCTGAACCAGAATTCAAAATTCATGGGCTAAAGTCCTGTTATGTTTAGTTAATGTGGATTAAAACCAAATTACCCTAGAAATTGGTCTGATTAAGCTGTAAATAACTAAATTAAACTAAGATTAAGGGAATTAAGGACCTAATGAATTTGCAATTGAGTTAACTAAGCTGATTAAGCTTAGGTATAGGTGGCAATTAAGTGGGTTAACAGGGGTATTTTAGTAATTTAATTTAATTGATATATAAGAGAATGGTTAGATAGTAACTAGTACCATTAGATAATAATTAAATTTTTAAATAAAGTTAGTTTAGCATAGGTTAACAACCATTCAGATAGAGGAGTAATTTTGTAATTAGATAATTATTGTTTCATGTAGTAAATTAATTAACTAAATTGCTTAATGACCTAATTAAGCCAGTCATTAAGCCTCAATTGACGTAATTAAGCAAGTGTAGGTCTAATTAGAGCCTAATTAATCCATGACTAACTTAGTTAAATCTAGACAAGAAGGGTATAATGGTAATTTTAAGCTTATAGGCTAGAAAGCATAGAGGTAATTTTTTTAATTATGAATTTTATTGAATTAATTAATTATTTATGTTTAATTATAGGTGATCAGTGATTGATTTGATTGATTGAAGAGATTAATTGGGATTAGCGATTAAAGTAGTTCTATGCTTATTATTATGTAATATGGTTCATATCTTGCATGCATACATCATGAATTTATTATTGAATTTCTTAGCATATTTTAATCATGCACGATGGTTTATGTATAGAGTATATATATATATGTGTGTATGTTGTGGTACATTATTTTGGTTATGAAGTAGTTTTGGCTTTGACTTGAGTTATATGAGTATGATGTGAAAATATTATTGTGATTATTGTATGGTTATTGCTTTTATGTGGATATGAGTTGTTATGATGTGGGCATATGGACTAGTCACTGGATGTGGCAATGGCAGCATAAAAAAAGGACAGTATATCAAAGAGGTCAATATAAAACCAGTCATGGTTTATGAATATGATGTGGCTAAGTTTGATATACAAATATTGATATTTACTATTAATACATAGTACTTGTTCTAGCAGTGTTGGAGTGATTCTTACTGGCCTAAATCGGTGACACCGAGGAAGGGCTGAGGGCCAAAGATGCTGGTGTAGAGCCAATCATGGTCTATGAATATGATGTGACTGAATTTAATACATTGGGCATTATGATGAAAACCAACCTGTGCATGTATATATCGTTAGGTTAGGTTGTTAGACATTAACTACTAGCATGAGGTTTGTCACTATGTAGCTTCAGTATGCTGTTGTGTATGATGATAATGAGAGTGACTTAGTCCAATGCTATGAATGATTTGAGATTATAAATATGATATTTACTGTTAATACGTGGTACTAGTTTTAACAATATCGGAATGATTTCTTAATAACTTAGACCAGCAACACCGGAAAAGGGTTGAGGGTCGGAGAGGCCGGTATAAAACTGTCATGGTTTATGGATATAGCATGGCTGAATTTAAAATGCTGGGCACTAGTATGTGTTGACCTCACATTGATTTTGATGATCACAAAACAATTAAGTAAGTTACTAATGAGTTTTGTGAAGAATCATGTTGAAATGCAGGCATACATGAATCATCAAGATGATTAAAAGTGATTTCAAGCACCTAAATGGGTTTATGATTCAAAAAAAGAATTTTTGTAGAAGACCAAGATCAACTAAGAATGATTCAAGCCTCAATTCAGTGAAATTCAGATGGTTGAGAGGTTTTCAAATGGAGAAAGTTCAAAACTATGAGAGCTATAATGATTCAAGCCTCAAGTTAGTGATTTTCAGATGTTTTGGGAGGTTTTCAAATGAAAAAGTTCAAAACTATGGGAGCTAGATTGATTCAAGCCTCAATTCAGTAAATTTCAGATGTTTGGAAGGTTTTCAAATGAAGAAAGTTTAAAATTATGAGAGCTAGAATGATTCAAACCTCAATTAAGTGAAATTCAGAAGTTTAGGAGGTTTTTAAATAAAGAAAGTTCAAATTATGAGAGCTGGAATAATTATTTTCTTTATTTGAATGAGTTCTATTGTTTATGGAATGAGTTTTCAAGTTTTGGAGGATTTAGTCAACTCCTACAGCAGCTACCAGCACTTAGAATGGAAGATTGAAGCATTTGGCTAACTACTTTAGAAGCTATCAAGTCAAAATTATGCCATAAGAGAGTTAACAGTAAGTTTTACCAAGTTAGCCAACTATCTAGCCAGCTACAGTGACAAAACAGTGAAAAAAATGAAGTTAGCCGACTAACCAGCCGGCTACTGTGGCAAAACAGTGAACTCCCAGAAGTTAGCCGACTCTGAAGTCGGCTACTGTGGCCAAGACAGCAAGCTTCCTTAAGTTAGCCAACTCTGGAGTCGGCTGTTGTAGTCAGAACAGAAGTGTTAATAAAAGTAGTCGACTAACTTGCCCAGAAATGCTGTAACGGCTAGTTTTGCATCTCCAACGGTCACAAATGGCTAGTTTAATGTTTTAATCCCATAGTAAACTATAAATACTCGTAAATAAGATTGATTAGTAAGAGATTGGGAGCATTTTTGAGGGATTACAAGTGAGAAATAAAGAGGAAAACAAAAGGAAAAATCAAGAAAGTTTCGGCCTTCCAGTTTTTGAAATGAAAGTTTGCTGCTGAGTTCAAAACACCTTCAAGGCTCATTCAAGGCTCCTTCCAACTACTTAAGAGACTTCTTCAAGTGCTCATTACTCCAACATTTAAAAAGGAGAAGCTCATTCAAAGGGGGAGGTCTTCTAAAAGTGTAAAGTGCTTTTATTTCTGAATTTGCTCACTAAGGAGTTGTAATTTCTGAAACTCTTTTCATTGTGAGTTTGTTTGAGTTTCAACTTGGTTGAAACTTGTGGAGGGTGTGTCAAACCCGTAATTGGTGACTTGTAAGGCTCCCTTGTGCCCGGAAACAAGAAGTTAGCTGAGAAAGCTAAGAAAAGACTCCCTTGTGCCTGTGAAATAAGAAGCTAGCTGGGTTAGCTAGGTTTGTAATCGTTTGAAGAACGATTAGTGAAGAAAATTCTCAAGGAATTCTTGGGGAGTGGACATAGGTGCAAGAAGTAGCATCGAACCACTATAAATTGCTGTATTTGTGTGTTTGTCTCATATTGTTGCTACTTGTTCTTGCTTTCAATACTTCACACTCACACAAAATTTTCTGTTTTGTATAATTGCACATACTTGTTAAAAATTTTCAAAGAACCTAATTCACCCCCCCTCTTGGGTTGCTTAGCTGGGCAACAAGTGGTATCAGAGCTAGTGCTCTTATTTTTATTTGTCTTAACCGATAAAGAGCTAAAAATCCATGGCAGCCCAAGTAAGTACCTTGTTGACTGAAGGTCAGTCTACAAACAGACCTCCTTTATTCAATGGCACAAATTACACGTATTGGAAGGCTAGAATGAAAATTTTTATTCAAGCACTTGACTATGATCTTTGGAGTATCATAATAAATGGCTCTCACACACCCATTCTTAGAACAAATGATATTGATGTTCCCAAACCGGAAGCGGATTGGGATGAGCATGATAAGAAAATGGTACAGCTCAATGCTAAGGCCATGAATGTTTTATATTGTTCTCTTGATGCAAATGAGTTTAATAGAATATCTACTTGTATTTCTGCAAAAGAGATTTGGGATAGACTTGAAGTCACCCATGAAGGCACAAATCAAGTGAAGGAATCTAAAATCAATATGCTTGTGCATAAATATGAACTGTTTAAAATGGAACCAACTGAATCTATTACTGATATGTTTACTAGATTTACTAATATTGTAAATGGTCTTAAAAGCCTTGGCAAATCTTATACTAACAGTGATCTGGTGAGAAAAAATTTGAGATCTTTGCCTAGATCATGGGAAGCCAAGATGACTGCAATTCAAGAAGCAAAGGACCTCAACAACCTTCCTCTAGAAGAGCTCATGGGATCGCTGATGACCCATGAAATTCAAGTTAAACAACATCAAGATGAGGAAGAGACCAAAAAGAAGAGGATAATCGCTCTAAAATGTTCATACCAAAAAGAAGAATGTGATGAATCTTCGGAAGAAAGTGATGGAGATGATGAGCTAGCTCTCATCACAAGAAAATTTAGAAGATTCATGAGGAAGAAGAAACATGGAGTAAAGAGGAGGCCTTTTGTAAAAGGAGAATTCAGCAAGGAAAAAGAAAAAGAGCAGCCTCCTATTTGCTATGAATGTAAGAAACCGGAACACTTTAAGGCTAATTGTCCACAACTTAAGAAAGGTCCCAAGAAGTTTAAAAAGAAGGCTATGATGGTAACTTGGAGTGATAGTGATGATACAAGTTCAGATGATGAGAAACAAGAAACAGCAAACTTGTGTCTCATGGCCTATGAAGAAGAGGTAATTTTTGACTCTTAAACTGAATTTATATTTGATGAATTGCAAGATGCATTTTATGATTTACTTGCTGAATTCAAAAAGTTAGGTGCCAAAAATAAAGATTTGAGAAACCAAACCCAAAGTTTAGTTTTTGAAAAAGAAAAGCTTTGAAATGAAAATTCTACTTTAACCCAAGAAAATCTGAATTTGAAAAATGAGGTGAACAAACTTAAGCCCATTGTTGATAAATTCACCTTGAGCTCTACAAAACTACAAATGATTCTTGAAAATCAAAGGGCTGTTTTCAATAAAGCTGGATTAGGCTATAATCCCTTAAAGAAACAAAAATTTTTAAAAAACATTTTTGTTCCCCCAAACAACTTGCCAAAAATTACATGTTTCAAATGTGGTAAATCAGGACATAAGGCCTTTGCATGTAACTCTCACATCAATAAGAACATTAAGAAGATTTGGATTCCTAAAGGAACCATTCATGCTAACCCCAAAGGACCCAAGAAAGCTTGGGTACCTAAAAACATAACTTAAATTTGTGGGTGCAGGTGTGTCTTGTGACCCAAAATGCAAAAAGAAAATGGTACTTGGATAGCAAGTGCTCAAGACACATGATGGGTGATGAATCTCAATTCATCACTTTAGAAGCTAAGGATGGAGGAGTGGTCACTTTTGGAGACAATGCTCAAGGAAAAATCATTGGCATTGGTAAAATTAGTATCACTTCTCATACCTTTATAGATAATGTTCTTCTTGTTGATGGTTTAAAACATAATTTGTTAAGCATTAGTCAATTATGTGATAAAGGTTTTAAAGTCATTTTTGAATCATCTATTTGCATGGTTACAAATCCAACTGATGATAGCATGAAATTTATTGGTCATAGGCATGGAAATATTTATATTGTAGATTTGAACGAGCTAAATGACCAAAATATGGAATGTCTAGTTGCCATGAATTCAAAGTTTAATGAATCTAGTTAGTTATGGCATCGTAGACTTGCGCATGTTAGCATAGATTTGCTTTCCAAACTAATCAAAAGAGATTTAGTAAATGGTTTGCCAAAACTAAATTTTGAAAATGATAAAATTTGTGATGCTTGCTAATTTGGAAAACAAACTAGAGTTTCATTCAAATCCAAAAATGTGGTTTCAACTTCTAGGCCTTTGGAACTTTTGCACATGGACTTGTTTGGACCTACTAGAATCACAAGTCTAGGTGAAAAACGCTATGGTTTTATAATTATTGATGATTTCTCTCGTTTTATATGGATTTTATTTTTAGCAAGTAAAGATGAAGCTTTTTCTAAATTTTTAAAGTTTTTCAGAAAAACCACTAATGAAAAAGGTCTTTAAATTTTATCTATTTGTAGTGATCATGGAAAAGAATTTAAAAATCAAAATTTTGAAAGTTTTTGCAATGAAATGGGAATCAATCATAATTTTTCTGCACCAAGAACCCCTCAACAAAATAAAGTAGTTGAGAGAAAGAACCGGACTCTTGAAGAAATGGCAAGAACCATGTTGTGTGAAAGCAATCTCCCAAAATATTTTTGGGCTGAAGCAATTAACACAGCATGTTATGTTTTAAACAGAGACTTGATAAGACCCATTTTGAAAAAGACCCCATATGAGCTTTGGAAAGGTAGAAAACTAAATATTGGGTATTTTCATATTTTTGGATGTCGATATTTTATTCTTAACAATGACAAATCTAATCTTGATAAATTTGATGCCAAATCTGATGAAGGAATCTTTCTTGGCTACTCCACTAACAGTAAAGCATATAGAGTTTTTAATAAGAAAACCTTAGTTGTAAAAAAATCCATTCATATAGTATTTGATGAAACTAATGACCTTCCATCAAGGAAGAAAGAAGCTATTGATGATGCAGGATTACTTGAAGAAGGAGTGCAAGAGATCACATTTAAGGACAAAGAAGATATAAATGAGCAAATCAGTCAAGAAGACACCATTGAAGCCCTTCAATAAACTGAAACTCAAGGTACACAAGGCTTAAAAAAGGAGTGAAGGTATGTTTACAATCATCCCAAAGAACTAATCATTGGTAGTCCATCTCAAGGGGTAAGAACTAGATCTTCTTATAGAGATGCATGCAATCATTTAGCATTTGTTTCACAAATTGAACCTAAATGTTTTGATGATGCTAAAGATGACCCTGATTGGATAAATGCTATGCATGAAGAATTAAATCAATTTGAAAGAAACAATGTTTGGACTTTAGTAAGTAGACCAATAGATTACTCCATAATTGACACTAAATGGGTTTTCAGAAATAAATTGGATGAACATGGAAATATCATTAGAAATAAGGTAAGATTGGTAGGTAAAGGTTATAATCAAGAAGAAGGCATTGATTTTGATGAAACCTTTGCTCCAGTTGCTAGGTTGGAAGCTATTAGATTATTACTTGCCTTTGCATGCTTCATAAACTTTAAATTATTTTAAATGGATGTTGAGAGTGCATTTTTGAATGGTTATATTGCTGAAGAGGTGTATATTGAACAACCACCCAGTTTTGAAAATCATGAACATCCAAACCATGTTTTTAAATTGAACAAAGTATTATATAGTTTGAAACAAGCATCCCAGGCATGGTATGATAGATTGAGCAAATTCTTGATAAATAATAATTTTGTTAGAGGAAATGTAGACACTACATTATTTATAAAAAGATAAAATGATGATATGCTCATTGTGCAAATTTATGTAAATGACATCATTTTTGGTGCTACTAATAAACTCTTGTATCAAGACTTTACTAAGCTCATGCAGAGGGAGTTCGAGATAAGCATGATGGAAGAACTCAACTATTTTCTTGGACTCCAAATTAAACAAACTGAAGATGGGATCTTCATTAGCCAAAGCAAGTATACAAAAAAAATTTTAAAGAAGTTTGGCATGGAGAATTCCAAGTGTGCCGGTACCCCTATGAGCTCCTCATGCAAACTTGACTTAAATGATAGTAGCAAAAATGTTGATTTAAAGCTTTATATAGGCATGATAGGTTCTCTTTTGTATTTAACTGCAAGTAGACCTGATATTCTATTTAGTGTATGCATGTGTGCTAGATTTCAAGCAAATCCTAAAGAAGCACATTTAAATATTGTTAAAAGAATTTTAAGATACTTAAATGGCACTAAAAATCTTGGACTTTGGTATGATAAACACTCTTCTATTGATTTGATTGGATATTCTAATTCTGACTTTGCTGGTTATAAAATTGATAGAAAATCAACTAGTGAAACTTGCCAATTTCTAGGAGTTAACTTAATCTCTTGGTTTAGCAAGAAATAAACTTCGGTAGCCTTGTCTACAGCTGAGGCTGAATACATTGCTGCTGGGAGTTGTTGTGCTTAAATCTTGTGGATTAAGCAGCAACTTGAAGATTATGGCATCAAACTTAAAGACATTCTCATAAGATGTGATAATACTAGTGCCATAAACTTAACTAAAAATCCAATTCAGCACTTTAGAACTAAACACATTAAAATTAGACATCATTTCATTAGAGATCATGTTCAAAGTAAAGATATAATTCTTGATTTTGTTAGTACTGATAAACAATTAGCTGACATTTTCACAAAACCCCTTGATCAAAATAGATTTTATAAAATTAGAAGAGAACTTAGCATGATTAATCCCCTGATTAAATGAGTCAGCTAGATAGATTAATTTTTAAAATTTTTTTGGGCATATTTTTAATGATTAAAAATCATGATAATTAGCCCAACTGATCCCTCTAGATGATCCCATAACATGCATAACCTTTAAAAATTATTTTGCATGAAAATCCCTTATCAATTTGAAGGCTAGGCGTCATTTCTCCTATTTTTGAGCCGTTTAAGCTAACGGCTAATGGGAGTTAGCCGGCTCGTGAGCCGACTAAATCACCCGATCGCTTGGGTTATAAGGGCAACCGAGCGACCATCCATCTCCCTCTCTCCCAAATCTTCATCCATTTCCTTTCAGATTTTTCCCAAGCCTTGATCCCTCCAAATCTCTCTCATTTTCCTTAGATTCTCTCTTCCAATCATCCACCCTTGCTTGATGGCTCCACGGGCGAGAATCCCCCGCACGCGGCAAGGAGGAAGCTCGGAGGACCCGCGCCTCTCCCGACCTTGCCCTCCTCCTCCCGTGTCTCCGGGGTCCAGTCTTTATCCATGAGACCTATCTCCAACGAGCGGGTAGTCGACTTCGGCTTCCTTGCTCATGAAGGGTTCGGCATTGGGAGAATGCTCCAACAGAGAGGTTGGTCATTCATATGCTAGACTGAGGTCCCTATCTATCCCTCTTTGGTAAGAGAATTTTTTCAAAATCTGTCTGTTGATTTCATGTCTGCTTCATCAGTAGTGAGGGGAGTCAGAATCAATTTGGACCAGGACATTATTGGAAGCATTTTAAGAGTGTCGATCGATGGTTTTTGGGATGATCTTCCTGAGGGAAGGGCACGACGGATTGAAGCCATCCTTGGTATTGATGATGGGGAGGGGATTGATAGAGTGCTAGCCAACTCCTTGAATGTTGAGATGAGACTCCTCCACCACATTATTTCTAGGATCTTCATACCTCGTGCTGGAAGTTTCCACTTGGTCACTGAGAGAGATCTGTGTTTGATGTATCATCTGGTTAGTGACACCCCTTTTGACTTCCCTGAGCTGATGTTGACTATATTGAGAGAGAGTCAACAGACTTAGGACTGCCCTGCCATATAGTATGCTTCTCATCCACATCTTTAAACACTTTGGAGTAAGACTAAGGGGTGAAGAGATAACCAAACTACACCATTCGGATATCTACAATGAGCATTCTCTACGTCGAATGGAATTTGTGAAGGTTGGTGGCAGATGGTCCAGAGGGAGAGGTAGAGAGGATGAGGTTGCAGTGTCTGCTGAGGGATCATCTTCTTCTTATGAGGGAATCAGACCCAGATCTGAGCAGCATCCTGAGGAGCCCCCTGCACTACAGAGGACATCAGTTGAGCTTAACAAGGAGCAGCTGCAATACATTGTGAGGGAGGTGACTTCATCTATCTCCAGCAGAAGTTTAGGGGATAGTGGTTCATTTACTGGTGAGTTTATGATGGTACCACATATTTCTACAGTGAATGAGACATTATCCCAGATGCTGATGAGATTGAAGAGGTTGGAGCACTCCATGACTGTTCTGAATGGAAGGCTGATGCTTCATGAGATAAGAGACCAAGGGACAGGATCGAGCCGTGACTCAGCGGAGTCTGCACGCATGTCTGAGGAGTTGAGACAGTTGTGAGTTCAGATCATGGCCTTTAGTGGGAAATCTGAGAGAGTAGAGATGTCCATAAGTCTTCTTCATCATCTAGTCTCTACCATTAGTGATCAGCTGGCCCCTGTAGCATTTAGACCTCCATCCTAGCCATTTCAGCCTCCTCCATAGCCTACTCACCCCCGTGCCAGGCCACCCCATGCATCTTATCGCCCTTCTTCGAGAGGACATGGCACTGGATCATCCACTCAGCCCTCTGTTGTATCTTCCTCTGATGAGGAATAGATTAGATTGTTTAGGTTGCTTTGTTTATGTTTAATGTAATAAGTTGCTTTGTTTATTTTTAATATTCTAGTTTGCTTTGCTTTGATCAGAATGTACTAAGTTTTTCTATGTCTTTGAATGTTTGTATTAGCACTATGTAATCTTATGTTATGAATATAATATAAATTTTGTGGTATCAGATTTGTGAAATGAATGTTGCTTTGTATCTGTGAAATCTTATGTTATAAATGTGGTATCAGATTTCCTTTTTATTATGAAATCTTGTGTATGAATCATCTACTTAATGCAATGTTCTTTTTATAAAATTTCTGTGGTATCAAATATTACTTGTGTAATCTCTTTACTTCAAAATATGTATCATGAATATCCTAAAATTAAACTATCAAGGGAGAGATATTCAAAATTAAGTGCATGACTTCTCACATCCTTTTTGATTGATGACAAAAAAGGGGAGAAAAGAAGCATACATTTAAAAAGGAGAAGAATTTTTATTCATCATGTTTCAAGAAGTTTTTTTTAGGGAGAAAAGAAGCATACATTTAAAAGGAGATGAATTCTTATTCATCATGTTTCAGTGAAATTCTTAAGGAGAAAAGAAGCATACATTTAAAAAGGAGAAGAATTCTTATTCATCATGTTTCAAAAGAGAAAAGAGAAAAGAAGCATACATTTAAAAAGGAGAAGAATTCTTATTCATCATGTTTCAAGAAGTTTTTTTAAGGAGAAAAGAAGCATAAATTTAAAAAGGAGAAGAATTCTTATTCATCATGTTTCAAAAGAGAAAAGAGAAAAGAAGCATACATTCATCATGTTTCAGTAAAGTTTTTAAGAGTTCAGTATTTTTAAATAAGAATAATGCAAGCATATGTTTAGGGAGAGAAAAACTATAATTCATGCAAATGTTTCAGTAAATTTCAACTTTTCAAAGGAAAGAACAAAGTTTTTGAGAGTAAGATTGTTTTTGCAAAAGGAGAAGAAGAAACTTGTTGTTTTTCATTTAAGTTTTACTTGCATTTCAAACAAATAAGTTCTATTTGAAACCTATTTTTAAATTAAAACTTTTGGTATCAAAAATTAAAGTTTCAGTACACTGCAAAATTTTGGCACGCTTTTAGCACGCCTTTGGCACGGACTGAAACTCTACATTTTTAAAGCTAAAATTATCGTTTCTGCACAAAGACTCAGTTCATTGGTACAATACTTTATTTATGCATAAAGACTCAGTTCATTGGTACAATACTTTATTTCTAAAACATAACTTTTGTCTTTAGCATCAAATTCAGCATTTTGGCACAAAATTCATCTCCTTATCATAAAATTCAGAATTTCAGCATAAAATTCAGATTTTGGCATGAAACTCTCCTTAAATCTCTTCAAAAATCTGATTTCTCTGAATTTGAATATGAAAAATGTTTGTCACATTGTTTTCAAAGATTCTGATTCAAAATTTAAACTTTTGGCACATGTTTCAAAGTTTTTGGTATAAAATTTTTACATGAAACTGATTTCTGAATCCTCTCCTAACATGAGCTAAATTATCTCAACCCTATGATCAAGTTTAATATTGCACTACTTTATTTTATTGAATTCATTATTTTAAATTGTATACTTAATGGTTTTGTCATCATAAAAAAAGGGGAGATTGTTGACCTCACATTGATTTTGATGATCATAAAACAATTAAGTAAGTTACTAATGAGTTTTGTGAAGAATCATGTTGAAATGCAGGCATACATGAATCATCAAGATGATTAAAAGTGATTTCAAGCACCTAAATGGGTTTATGATTCAAAAGAAGAATTTTTGTAGAAGACTAAGATCAACTAAGAATAATTCAAGCCTCAATTCAGTGAAATTCAGATGGTTAAGAGGTTTTCAAATGGAGAAAGTTCAAAACTATGAGAGCTATAATGATTCAAGCCTCAAGTTAGTGATTTTCAGATGTTTTAGGAGGTTTTCAAATGAAAAAGTTTAAAACTATAGGAGCTAGATTGATTCAAGCTTCAATTCAGTGAATTTCAGATGTTTGGGAGGTTTTCAAATGAAGAAAGTTCAAAATTATGAGAGCTAGAATAATTCAAACCTTAATTAAGTGAAATTCAGAAGTTTGGAAAGTTTTCAAATGAAGAAAGTTCAAATTATGAGAGCTGGAATAATTATCTTCTTTATTTGAATGAGTTTTATTGTTTATGGAATGAGTTTTCAAGTTTTGGAGGATTTAGTCAACTCTTACAGTAGCTATCAGCACTTAGAATGGAAGATTGAAGCATTTGGCCAACTACTTTGGAAGCTATCAAGTCAAAATTATACCACAAGAGAGTTAACAACAAGTTTTACCAAGTTAGCCAACTACCTAGCCAGCTACTATGGCAAAACAATGAGAAAAATGAAGTTAGCCGACTAACCAGCTGGCTACTGTGGCAAAACAGTGAACTTGCAGAAGTTAGCCAACTTTGGAGTCGGCTACTGTGGCCAAGACAGCAAGCTTCCTGAAGTTAGCCGACTCTGGAGTCGGCTACTATGGTCAGAACAGAAGTGTTAACAAAAATAGTCGACTCTAGAGTCGACTAACTTGCCTAGAAATGCTATAACGACTAATTCTGCATCTCCAACGGTCACAAACGGCTAGTTTAACGTTTCAATCCCATAGTAAACTATAAATACTTGTAAATGGGATTGATTAGTAAGAGATTGGGAGCATTTTTGAGGGATTACAAGTGAGAAATAAAGAGGAAAACAAAAGGAAAAATCAAGAAAGTTTCAGCCTTCTAGTTTTTGAAATGAAAGTTTGCTGCTGAGTTCAAAACACCTTCAAGGCTCATTCAAGGCTCTTTCCAACTATCCAAGAGACTTCTTCAAGTGCTCATTACTCCAACATTTAAAGAGAAGAAGCTCATTCAAAGGAGGAGGTCTTCGAAAAGTGTAAAGTACTTTTATTTCTGAATTTGCTCACTAAGGAGCTGTAATTTCTAAAACTCTTTTCATTGTGAGTTTGTTTGAGTTTCAACTTGGTTGAAACTTGTGGAGGGTGTGCTAAACCCGTAATTGGTGACTTGTAAGGCTCTCTTATGCTCGAAAACAAGAAGTTAGCTGAGAAAGCTAAGGAAAGGCTCCCTTGTGTCTGTGAAACAAGAAGCTAGTTGGATTAGCTAGGTTTGTAATCGTTTGAAGAACGATTAGTAAAGAAAATTCTCAAGGGTTTCTTGGGGAGTGGACGTAGGTGCAAGGAGTAGCACCGAACCACTATAAATTGTTGTGTTTGTGTATTTGTCTCATATTGTTGCTACTTGTTCTTACTTTCAATACTTCACACTCACACAGAATTTTCTGTTTTGCATAATTACGCATACTTGTTAAAAATTTTCAAAGAACCCAATTCACCCCCCCTCTTGGGTTGCTTAGCTGGGCAACAGTATGGAAATCAACATGTGTATGTGTATATCGCCAAGTTAGGTTGTTAGATACGGATTACTGGCATGAAGTTTGTCAATATGTATTTTTAGTACACGGATAATTATGATGTTGATATATGGTTATGTTGGTATGTGGTATGATTTATATTAGTATTTGGTTATAGTTAGTTTTATAGTTTTGTAGCTAATTTTGTAGATATATTATGTTACATTTTGTAAAATTTATTTTAATATATAATTCGTTTCGATATTCTTAGCATATTCACAATAGTATGTGCAGAATTGCTAATGGGTTTTTTAGCTCATCATCATGTTATAGAGGATAATGATGATGCTTATCTGTTGGATCTAAAACTAGATACGAGCACTAGGAATGAGACTTGGATTTTATTTCCTGTATGATTTGAGGTTGATGTAGCTACTCTGATAAGTCCATTAAGGATGACATTTAGATACCGTTATGTATTAGCATATTGACATTATGGCAACATTTTTATATTGTGATATCATTTTGAAATATATGAGTTTTAGTTTTTGTTGGCATTATTATGTTTATTGTTACATCGCATAAATTAAGATTTAGAAGGCTAAGCTCTTAAGATTTGTTTTAAAAATATGTGGTTGTATTGCAATAGCCTCTGGACCGGATCACATGGGTCGCGACAAAACGGCTGCGGGGAATGTTCAGCTGCATATGTTACAAGACAAAGAGCCGCCTGCGAGGGGAAACGCGTGAGTTATCGTGTGGCCTCGGCCCACTGATGCCGATTGATCGTTTCCCGTATTCCTCCTGCGGTGCGATGGGAGAGCTGGAGCGCGTGGTTTTCCCAGGCGCTCTCGAGCCACGTGAGCCCTTTCTAGTTTCGGAGCCGGTGGCCCAGTCCAGGTGCGAAGTTAGTGGCACCCAATGAGGCACTTGGACTGGAGCAATCAAAGCCGAATGATATTTCCAGCTGAGTTGCAATTGGCGCGAGCGGCTCAGGTCGGCTCCGATTCTTCTCTAATTGAATGGGAGAGCTCGTGGGTCCGTATTGGCTTCGGTTCTATTGCCTCCTAGTCTCGCGGTGAACGGACAGTTCGATTTTCTACAAATTCAACCACACATATTTAAAAATAATTTATTTATTAAAAATTAATAAAATAAATTCTATAAAAATTTTAGGTTTTGTTATATATATATATATAGTTACATTTAAATATAGTCAAGTTTAAGTTTTATTTTTTTTTATTTTATTAGGTCATCTTTTTTTATCTTCTTTATATCTTTAAAATTCGTAAACTATATCAATTTAAGGATGAAATAGATGACTGAATTTAGGCTTAACTACATTCAAATATAACCAAGCTTACCTCTTTATATATATATATATATATATAAAGGAGATGGAATTTATGGCCTGAATAAAATAGATTAAGATATAAAATAAAGGTCACTCGTAGCATCAAAATAAAGAAGATGAATAAAATCAAAGTGCAAATTTGAGTCACATTGAAGTTTTTGTTTTCATATCTATTAGTTAACCAATCAATTAAATAGTTTGCTTCTCTTAGAACATGGGATACCCCTCTTTTTAGAGGCACATTCTTAGCAATGACGGTGAAAATTAATTTGAAGCTCAACACATATTTGTCTCTATCTTGTTGATTGCAGTCAGACTAAAAACACTATGTGATTCATCAACATGAACTCTCTAACTTGATTAGTTGCAATAAATAGTCATAATGTTTCTAAGTGCGCCACCATTTTCTATGGTTTCCTTTAAAATAAGGAGTAAATCATCAACAAATAATAAATAAGAAACATAAATATTACTATTACCAGAATGAAACACTATGATTTCATTCCTATTAAATGCTTCATGCAAGGATGTAGAATTTATCTTGAAGGATAAGATGAATAGAAAAAGGAGATAATGGGCACTCTTGCTGTAGACCCAAATTGAAATAGAACTATGTAGATGAAGTACCATCTATTAAAGAAAAACAATGGAGGATGGCTAATACACCCTCGAATCCGGTTGAAAAATTTGCCATGAAAGCTAAAGTAATGAAGAACTAAAAAGAGGTAATTCTACTTAATTCTAATATAAGCCCTTTCCATGTCAATCTTAATTATCATCCATGATATTCTTCTGGAGACAATTTGCATTGAGTGCATTACTTCTTGTGCTAACACATAATGGTCATTTATAGAAGCAATCTATTCTTGTGAGACAAGTCGGGGCATATATACGTTCATTTTGTCAACCAAAGGTTTAGTAACCACCTTACCGATAGAATTATATAAGCGATAGAATTATATAGGCTGTTAGGTTTATAATCCTTGAGCTGTATTAGATTATCTTTTTTCAAAATGAGGGTAATGTAAGTTGCTTTTCATGCGAATGGCATTTAAGAAGAATGGAAGAACTCCATCATCACCCTAATGAAAACTAGTTTGATCAAGGTCCAAATGCTTTTTCAAATGCATTGATGAACTTCAATTGAAATTCATCGAGGCTTGGTGCCTTATCAGATGACAACTGTCATGCCGTAGATCCAAAGTGGATATAAGATGCAATAATTCATCGCATACCCCACGACATGCAAAGTGTCTATCACAACATATCAATATTTAATTCAAGTAATAAAAATTAAATTATTATTTACTAAATCAATTCAATGCTAACAAAATGTTGAAAATCATATACTCTAATATCACTAAAATTAACAAACATTTATAAGCTATCAATATGGTCAAAAACTAAAATTAATGAGATAACTAAAGAGCCTGATAGATGATTGCTTGCTTCTACCTAAGTCCCCATTTTACTTCTCTTCTTCTGAAAATAAAAAATACAATAATAAAGTTTTATGAGCATTCTTTTAGTAAGCAATACTTAGGATAAATTAGTGTATCAAGCAAATGAAGATTTATATTATTTTAATAAAACAGTGTACATAATTAATTTTTAAAAATTGATAACTTATAGTTCGCAACTTCACATGTCATTGTTATACTAATACTTATAAATTCTAAAGTATTTTTAAATTGACTTTTTATGTAATATAATCATATCATTATTTCAAATTTTCATGTCATCCTTAGTTAGGATTTTTATGTCATCATTTATTAGAGTTTTTATGTCATCTATAATCAAGATTTTTATATCATCAATTTTTAAATATTCTATAGTCACAAATTATAGCTACATTTATCCCTGTGACAGGGTTAGAACACCACATTTAACCTTATGGATAAGGGCTTTTTCTCTCAAATATTTTCTATGGAGGTGGGTCTAATATTAGTTATTAGTCATCAGTAAGCAATCATTATATAGTGAATCGAGAATTTCATATTTTCAGTTATATTTTATCATCAATAATTCTATATTCATTAGTATTTACTTATTCATATAATCATGTAAATTTTATGTTTTTTCTTTTCAACAAAATTCTTATAATAACAGTAATTCTTAACATTCATAATCTACTCACTTGATTTAGTATTTACTATAAATAGCTATACAAAAATAACTGTATAACCATAGGCATTAAACATTAATAGCAGACAAGAAAATAAAACTATAATATTTAACCAGTAATTTATAAATTCTTAAATAGATATTTATAATTAAGTAATTTACATAAATCTTTTAATTTACAATTAGCCTACTTACTTGATCCAGATTTGTAATAAATATGCTATGCAGAATTTAAACCTTTAATAATATTTTAAAAATAATTGCAAAATTATATTATTTCAAAATAACTTATTATATGAAAGTTTAGCAATTATTTTGATTCGAATCATCATTCATCAATTATAAAATAAATTTTTGGTAATCATGCAACATTATAAATATCTCAATTTATAATCAAGTTACTTATCAAAGTTTTAAATCTTTTTAATAATCATAAATAATTTATAAAGTACTCTAACTTATGATTAGGTTACTTACCGCTTAAAATTGGATAGAACAAATAAAATTGGTGGAAACTAATCTTCACGCTTTAGGGCTTCATTAACCTTCTTGATCCTTCAACCTTCATCTTCTTTACCTTTCTGAACTATTAATTTATTATCAAAAGACCTCAATTAAGCCTTATTTATAAAGAGACTTTTTAAAGCAAATAGATTTCTTAGTCTTCATAAGATACTAATTTTTTAAAACTAATAAACTTTCTAGTTTTCGTAGGATATTAATTTCTTTAAGAAAAACTAAAGAGATAATTATCCATTAAATATTTAAAAATAGATTCTTAACGCAAAACTAACTTCTAACTCATTCAACATAATTTTAAAATATAAAAATTTAAATAAAAACAGCAAAAATCATCCTTAATCACTAATAATGGTATTTTTGTAATTTATCAGAAATTCACCAATAATGATATATATTCATAAAATTACTTCTAATTTTTTTAATTGACCTTTGATTTGAGTGATTCAAGATATGTTAGAAAGCTAACTCAAAACTAAACATTATAAATATAGACTTAATAAAAATTCTACTTATATTATTTTTTTATAATTTTTTATCTTAACCTAATTAAATTATATTTTAATCTAAAGTAAACTAGCCCAAGCGAGTTGGGTCTCACAGCAACTAAGGCACAACTTTCTCATTTTCTTCTGCCATTATTGATCCAATCAGTCCATTATTATCCTTAGTTGTTAGCCTATTTGGGATTATAGGGAGATCAACTTCAACCTTTTGCAAGTTTAGGTTCGAAGTGCAAAATATTGGAAAAAGGTTTTCTATTTTCTTCATCATTTTCTATAATTGAACTGTCCTAGCATTCTAACTTGTATATTCTGTTCCTTTTCTTACACACAACTGTCATGTTATGGAAGAAAGTTGTGTTGGCATCTAAGGTTTTAATTTTATTGGACAATGATGTCCTTATTTCTCCATGAAATAAGATACCTTACTATCCTACTCTCTTTTTGATCATTCCAATAGAGGGATGGCAATTTCTCTTGAACTCATGGGTATCCATTTGCTTCTGCTTCATTTGAGATAGGTATAGAGGTCAAAAAATGGGCATGGATATAGATATAGGAGCACATGGCAATATCCATCACGAATATAGGGTGGTTATGAAGGTAACGGTTACCGACCTCACCTTGCCTTACCCTATACTCATCACACCTGCTAGTAAAATTATTTAAGTACCCATATTTATAATTTTCTGTAAAAAAATTATCCTTATTTAATAAGGGCTACTGCGCCATACACCATAATTTTTTGGGGCCTAGTACATTTGATTGGTTTGGGATTGAAGGAGAAAAAAAAAGCAACCTACAGTTGTCCTAGGCCTAACCCATTTTGGAATGGAGTTGAAATTTAAAGGAAAAAAATTTTGTTCGAACTAATAACTAGAAATTAATTAAACTTATTTAATTCAAAAATAAATTAATAGGATAGGTGATGGGTATAGGTATGGGCAACATGATGGATATGAATATTATATAATCTCCATAGGTACAAGTATGGGTATAAAATTTTATACCCATAGCGGGTCTAGGGTACCTTGTTTTGTACCCGCCTCATTCCATTGTTATCCCTAGAGTAATCGGGTATCCTTATCTCTCTTTCGTTCAATTTTTTTAATTTATTTTTTCTTTCTTTCCTTTTTTTTTCTTTTTTATTCTTCTTTCTTTTCTCTCTTTCGCTCTTTCTATTTTTCATTCCTTTATTTCTTTCTTTTTTTTCTTCTTTCTTTCCTTTATTTTCTTTTTTCTTTTCCTGGTTAAGTTTTGGTGTTCTACCCTTATCCCAGTCATGTTTTCCTGTATAAATGGAATGGGACAATTGAGACCCCCTCACCTCATGAAGACTTGAAACCTTGTTGGCATCACCTTCTCTTAATCATCCAAGTTGAGATTTCTGCTTCCATAATATTTTCTATTGCCTCAGAGTTCTTTGATATTTCCTTAGCTTCCTTGATAACACAAGAGTATCATACACAGTTCAACTCGCCACATGAGACATCCTCATCTTGAAGAGAAGCTCCTAGCATTCTAGAATTGTATATTTCGTTCCTCTTCTTATACATGATTGTTGTGTTATGGAAGAAAGTTGTGTTGGCATCTAGGTTTTATAAAATTCAGCATCAAAATCAGAGTGGCCAGGAGCCTTAAGTTAGGAATGGACCATGAATCATCCCTCATTTCGTTGGCAATGGAGGGCTTGATCGTGCCACTGATAGCAGAAGGGTCAGTGCTGGGAAGGACGACCGAAACCCCAGAAAAGCCCTCAGCCCCCTCGGAGCCCCTCAAGTCATGATAAAAATCCACAAACTTTTGGTGTCCCGAGGTGCCATATCCTTAAAAGTGATGCTAGTGATATGGTTTCAATTACATCTAATAACGGTAGATTGGTGGGGCAAAAATGTTGGTATCCCGATCCCTGTCTCCGACTCGACGAATTCAGTCTTTTTGGACCTTCATAGGCTGCGTCTGTTTTTCACCAGCATTTTTTTGTTTTTATTTTTTATTTTTTATTTTTATTTTGTAAAATTAATTTTTATTTTCTAATCTCTAGAAAATATATTTGGTAAATAAAAATAAAAATTATTTCTTATTTCTTATTTCTTATTTTCATTATAAATAATATCTTTCAGAAAAATAATTAAAAAATTAAATAAAATATATAACATTATAAATATTATAATAATATATAAAATATAAAAAATATAATATATATTATACTGTATTATGTATAAATTACATATTTATTTTGTATATATATATATATATAATATAAATAATAGTATAATATTTAATTATATATTAATATAATATATTAATATTATATTATAATAAATAATGATATAATTATTAATATAATATTTAATATTATATTATATGTAATAATATATATTATTATAATAAAAGTTGTTTTAGGCTTCAAAAAATTTAAAAAATAAAAAATAAAAATAGTGTAACCAAATATATTTTTATAGTAAATTTTATATTTTTATTTTTATTTATAAAATATATTTTCATAAGTATTTTTTTTATTTTTTTATGAAAATAAAAATAAAAATAAAAAATAAATTTATTTTTAAAAAGTTAAATATATTCTTAATTTCTCATATTGATATAGTATTAAAACCACTGCTTGGAGTCAATGGGGGACGACCTAAGCCTCCCAAGCTCGCGTTACATGGCAGATGGATGGACGCAAAGTTGAGGGAGCGACCAACTAAAATTTATATCAAAGTGGGCCGCCTTCCAACTTTCTATATAACTATATCCCACTCCACACAAATTAAATATTCCAGTCCCCTTGGACTTGGCTCGTTTGGCATTTGAGTCACGGCTCAAGCTATGTGTATTACCATCGAGTGGAGTGCGATAAGGCGCCGCGAAGCACGGCGTGGTGTTTCCAATCCAATAATTGCAATCCAACGGATCGAGACTGTGGAAAGTATATAATAATAATCACCATCTTACCAAATTTGGCCGCATCCGTCGAGGATCTGACGGCTCTGATTCTCCGATGTCCTCTCCAAAACGTGTTTTTCTTTCCTTATTTATTTTTGATCATTTTTACTCCATGTCCATCTGGTTTTTCCGCGTTCTCCTTTGACCCTCGCCTTCCCCACCCCTTCCCCACCCCCTTCCCCACTCTCTCCCGATGGCACAGCCGGCGATACGGCTCGCCGGAAGGCCTTCTCTCCGGCGGAGCATCACCGTGATCCCTGCGCTGCTGGACTTCCGCTCCGCCGAGGCCACTAACGGCGTTGGAGTCTTCGAGCTCCGGGAGGAGCGGGGATACACCAGCATGCGGGACCTCATCCTGACGACGCCTCGGGCGGCAGCGATCACCGCCTCCCCCGGCGATGGGCGGTGGTACTGCGATATCCCGATCAGGAACCGGCTGGTGAAGCAGGCGGCGCAGGCGTACCTCCAGCCGATGGCGGGGGCGGCGGCGGCGGCGGCGGGGTCGTCCCACTGGTGGGGGAAGCTCCGGCGTTTCTGGGAGATGATTTCCTGCGGCCTCACTCTGGAGTTCTTCTTCGACTTCGTCCGTCGTCTGTTCGGCGCCATCTGAATCGGCAAGGAACCGTGTGACGATACTCACGCGGCGTCGGCGTCGGCGACGGCGACGGTGAGAGATGACATCCGGCTGTTGTGCCAGATTCCGTTCAAGCAACTTTCCATCGTTTTCTTTTGTTCGGGTTTTTCTCCTTTACCCTGCTGTATAAATTGGAAAGATCAAAATAGTATGCTAACAGCGATATATCTATTTTTTTATTGCAAAGAAAATAAAGATTAGAAATTATTTTAGGCCATGGGGAGTTGATGGTTCCAGTGATGGATTGGATTCCGCGTCTCCAGCGCTAGATTGGGAAAAAATTGGCTTTTGGTGGAGCGCAAAAAGTCTGCTTTTAGACTTGATGCCAGTGTGCGAAAAAGTGAACGAGTGTAGGAAATACGGACGGTGGAGAGAGGGGTCGGAGAAAGCGGGATGATGCCGTTTGTTTTTGGACGTTCTTGCATGCTTGCCAACGAAAAGGAACCGCGTTTTTTTTTTTTTAAAAAAAAAAAAAAAAAAAAGAACACTGGATCAGATCCAACAATTCTAGATCATTGTTATCTTTTGAAGATTTATATGGCAAGATATCATATTGGATCGGATCTTTTGCATTAAATACTATAGATGGTCTTTCAGGCATGAATCACCATCCGGTCACATTTTGAGAAATATGATTGTGTGATCAGACACCGGCTTGCATCTGATCGCTTATCTCAAATCTTGCCGGCGAGAATCGGACCGTAGCGCAGGCCAGGTTGGCCATTGCCCGCGTAGGTGGCGTTTCGTAGGATCTTGACTTCTGTGGTATGGTGCAGGAAAGACTTGGACAAATTATTTCGTTACAGAAAGGTCAAATGATCACTGCAGAGAGCTTCAAATGATCATGGCTTCCGAAATCTGGCTCACAACAAAGCTGTTATGGTTGTTATGGTTGTCGTTGGACATTCGGACTGCGATCCCAATCAGCATGCCCATGGATGGATTGATTCGATAAAAGAGTTTAGAATAAACTAGAAGGTGGGATGTATAAAAAAATCTGCAAACTTGAACGTGGGATGTATAAAAAAATCTGCAAACTTTACTATAAGCTTTTGAGGAATACTTATCTTGCATATTCATGCTTCCACTATGCTAAAGCTATGGTTGGATATTTTCATGCATCTTATATATATTAATAATGATGTCTACAACCATAATTAGTCTATTATCTTAGATTTATAGCATTTTCTTTCTTTGACATGGTGCTTGCATAAACTTGTTAATGGCATCGAATTGACATAGTTGTATTACACCATGAAGTTTTGATACGATAAAAACATTATGTAGAAGATTTAATCTAAAAAGTTTGGCATTGATCAGATATATATATATATATATATCGAAAGATATATTAAACTTTGGTTTTAAAACTTATATTTTTCATTAAATTTATCTATTCTATACAATGTTTATTTCGCTATGATATATATATATATATGTGTATGTATGTATGTATATATGTACATACGTATGTATGGATGCATGCATGCATGCATGTATATGTGTGTATGTATGTACGTAGAGTTAAAAAGGGTGTGAAAAGAGCTGTTCATCCATATATATTTTGTAAAAATTAAATTAATGTACAAAAAGATATGAATTTTTAAAATTTTAGATAAAATTAATGCCGACAAATTTAAAAAAATGGATGTGCCCATGTGGCACCGAGCTCGCACTAAGCTGTGCCCATGCTGGTCTGCTGACATGTGCTAAGCCTGACCTGTCCTACCTGAACTAAGTGCAAGCATCTGGCTCATGCGCCTGCTAGGCTGCATGCATAGAAGGCCCGCTCTATCTTATTTTTCTTGAAGCTTGTCTTGTTTTGATCCCGCATGCACCAACAATCTGTGCTGGCTCACCGTAGCCCCCTTTTTTAACCAAAATCTAGAAAAAAATTAATGAAAAAAGGAAAATAAAATGTAAAAAATCTAAAATTTTTTAGTGTGTTTGGTGATGAATTTCTGGAATGCTTCTTGCACTACGGACTCATTCAAATTTAAAAACTAGTGGATGTCCTACCAAGGGTCTTTCTCTATTATCCGAAATGCTTGGGTTTCAGTATTTGATATTTCTTCAATGGTGGGAATTATCAAAAAGCTGCAGATAACTAAATATACTTTGAAGGTATAGAATAAAGAATGTATAGAATAAAGAAGGTATAGGAGATATATTTCAAAAACGATCTCTGGCTAAGAAAGAGATCAGTGATCTACAGAACTAGAAGGAGGTAAGAAGCCATCTTGGCTCAGAAGACCTGAACAAAATGAGGTAGAAGATCAAAGAGTACCACAAGCTCCTTTATGTTCTGGAGATAAAAGTCACATATTCAGTGATTAAAGGCTGGTGATCAGAATACTAGACTTTTCCACAGTTCCACCATTACAAGAAGAAGAAGGAATATGATAAAAGCTATTGAAAATAGTATGAGGCAAATTGTGGACATAGAGGAGGAGGTGATCAAGAAAATTTTTAAGAACTACTTTGAAGAAAGGTGGACCTTATCTATGCCTTGCTCTAGACCTAATCTTCTAGTAGTGGAACATTGGCTACCTATAGAGGAGAGGACTGCCCTGAAAGCTAGGGTGATAGATTAGGAGATACGGCCAGCTTTGAAATCAATGCCATCTGACAAAGCTTTTGGCCTGATGGTTTTCTATCCGATTTTTATAAATGATATTGAAGTATAATTGGGAAGGATGTTTGTGCAACCATCAAATAATTCTTTGAGCAGTAGGAGATGCCTAACGCATGGAAGGCAATCTTTGTGACTTTGATACCCAAGTGCTCCAATCCAAAGGTACCTTTCCATTTCAAGCCTATTAGTTTATGCAATACCATATACAAAAAGTGGTTAAGGTAATTGCCAATAGAATTAGATCCATTTTACCTAATCTTGTATCAAAAGAACATGCAACTTTTGTAAGAGATAGGAGTATCTTTGATAATATTCTCATAACTTAAGAGTTTATTCATTCTCTTTTGAAAGCTTCTAAGTCCAAATCGTTGATGGTTATAAGCTGGACATAGAAAGAACTTATAATAGGGTCAGTTGGATCTACCTCTATATTATTCTCCCCCACTTTGATTTTCCTTCCAGAATGATAAGGTGGATGAAAGGTTGCATATTAGAACTTGATTTTAGGTTTAGGACAAGGGTTCCCGTTATCTCCTACTTGTTCATCTTGTGTGCTGAAATGTTGACCAGAGAATTAAACGAAGTAGTAGCTGATAACAAAGTCAGGGGTTTTCTACCAGCAAGAAGGGGCCCTAAGATCAGCCACTTAATATTTGCTAATAATTGTCTATTACTATCTTAAGCTCGACGAGGATATTGCTTGGCTTTTAGATCAGTAATTGAGGAGTATTGCAGATAATCTGGATAATCACTTAATTGTAATAAGTCTATGGTTTAGTTGAGCCCAAAGATTTCATGAAAATTGGAGCCTGAATTATTGGAGATTCTGGAGGTGAAACGGGCCCATTTTCTTGATGACTATTTGGGGGTTCCTCTTTGTAGCTCTAAGCTCACATCTAATGATCTACAACCTCTAAAGGACAAAATTTTCGAGTGTATGAATGCTTAGAAATAAAGGTTCCTTTCCTTTGCTAAGCAGATGACACTAGTAAGGTCAGTTTTATTTTACATTTCAATCCATATAATATCAAATGTTGTGGTCCCTAAAAATTTTGTAAATTGGTTTGATCGATGGCATATAGTTTTCTTTGAGGTCATGAGATGAAGGAGAGCTCTCTTATGGACTAGGAAACGATTTGTAAGCTGAAGAGGGAAGGTGGGCTTGACATTCCAAATGTTACTTTGTAGTGGAAAGTGATGCTTGGAAGTATAGTTGGGAGATTTCTACTTCAACCTTCTTATCTATGTACAAGAGTTTTACAAACAAAGTACAACTTTCAGAGAGAGTGAAGCACTTATATTCAATCCAAAAGTTCCTTAATATTATGGAAAGCTATATATAAATTATCTACTATACTATCATAGAACCTTCTTTGGTCTGTTGGTCAAGGGGATACAGCTCACCTTTCCTCTCACCCTTGGTTCTCCCTTATTCCTCTAAAAAGAAGACCTATTTTATATGACATTAAGTTTACATCCTTTTTATTTATGGTGAGTGATTTAATGGTACATCATGGGGAGTTGAATTTGGAACTTCTTTAAAATATCTTTCCTTCTTCAATTGTTAATGATATCCTAAGTATACCCATATGTGACTTGACTCAGAAAGATACCCTTTGTTGAGGAAGAGGCTATAAATCTGAAGTCTTAGTAGTGGATATCTGGGAGGTGTTGCAAGGTATGGATCATGATGACTCTCCTTAAAAGGTTTCAAATATTTGGAAGCTAAAATGCCAACCTAGAGTGCTATTTTTCATATAGAAGTTATGTTACAACGGACTCCCAACTTTCTCTTTCCTGGCATCTAGGATTCTAAGTATCTCTCCTTATTGCAAATGCTATGGGATAGTCTCAAAAACTTTTGACTACCTCTTTTCTCTATGTAAATGATCTTCTCTAGTTTGGAATCGTTTTTAGCACCATAGATTTTCTTTGCTCCATTCTATTCAAAACACCTAGGATTTCCTTTTTCCAAAACCTGATGATGCATAAGGAAAGGAGGATTAAATTCTAGTTTATTACATATTATGGTAAATTTAAAAGGATAGGAATGAATTCTACTTTTAGAGGAAGGTCTTCAACCTTACTTGGTTAGATAGGCGATTCCATCAAATAAGGTCCTTATCTATTTTGACTCTAGTCTAGGGTACCCCTTCACAGGTTACTATGACCCCTTCAAAATTTGTATCATGGTTACCCCCACAACCAAGTTTCTGAAAATAAATTTCAATGGATCAATTTATGAGAAGAATGCTGGAGCTGTGTAGTCATCAGGGATCATGGGGGAAAGGTTCAATTTGCTATTGCTATTCTTGTGCCTACCAAGTCGGTACTATTTGCACAATTGACTTAGGCATGGTATAGTCTTCAAGAGGGCCTTTGAAGATTCGAGAAGGAAAGATTGATTTTCGAAAGTAATTCAACTATGATGATATCCTAATTACAGAGCAGTTCTTTCTATTACCATCTGTTTCTGAGGGATCTTCATGTTGTCATCCTAACCATTTGACACTTCAATTATTATCATGCCTTTAGAAAAGCTAATTAGACGATAGATTATTTAGCAAATTGGACAGTTCAAAATAAAGAATGGCAAAGCTAAGACTTAGTTTCTCCCACTCGTTTTAACCAACTAGCTTGTGCAGATGCATCGGGAGTCATTTTCTTGAGGCCTTAATTCTTAAAAAAAAAAAAAAATTTGGGCAGGAAACATTGGTTAGTGTCTCATCGGTCCATTGGCCCATCCTTTTTTTTTTTTTTTAACGACATTCTCAACGAGAATAATAGCTTTGTCTCGTTCCTGACCTTCTGCAACGATTCCTTGCAAAGGGTGCTTGTGAGGCTCGACCCGAGCTGGGTCCATTTGACCAGCTCGGATCGAAGCAATATATATATATATATATATATATAAAAGGAAGGCGAATCGATCGGAGGCGCTGATCGCATGCGGGAGGGGAAGAGTCACCGCCCTCTTCCCCAAATCGTGCCTTACTTATGGGAGAAGACAACGCCCTTACCTCTTCTCTCAGCCTACCAATAGAGGGTGAACCCCATCTAACTTGTTCAGCCACACGTTCGGCACCTCCTCTCATCGCCACTCGACGTTGATTTCCCATTGCAGGTGAGTCCCATGTCTTTCTTTGATGAGTGGTAACTAGTTGAGAGAGAGAGAGAGGATGGGGGATGAATGGGGCGGTATTTCTCCAGCATGGTCCTTGTCCCAGCGTCAGGCCATGTGAGGAGAAGAGGAAGAACAGTGAAGGGATGAAAACAAGGGAGGAAGAAAAGAAAAGAGAGAAGGAAGAAAGAGAGAAGAGGAGAGGGGCATGGCGGCCGCCGACGGTAGCCGGCCGAATGGCCGCGATGGGCCGGCGGTGACCCTAGGCCACCGGTGAGTGCTCACTCGGGTGAACCAGGGAGTAGAGAAGAAAAGGAGAAAAAAAAAAAAGGAAAGAAAGAGAGGGAGAAAGAGGAAAAGGGGAGAGTGGTGGGCAGTTGCCGATGGTCGCCGGCACTGGGCGATCGGTGGGAGCCGATCGGTCGGCCGCGCAAGGCCAGCAGTGGCTCCAGGCTGCCGACACCCACGAGCACAGTGACGGGTGCTCGTGGGAGAAAAATAGGGAAGAGAGATTGATGGGTTGGGCTGGTCTTGGTTCAACCCATCGAGCCTAGTTGGGCCTAATTTTTTGCACTCAAATTGAGCTTAGCCTAATGTATAAAAATATGAGTTTAGATCCTCATTGATCCTAGTTTGTCGAAGAATTTTTGTTTCCCTATTTGGGCTAATGAATATGAAGATATTCAAGGCCCAAGTTAGGCCCAAGACAAGACTTGGTAGCTTAATTAAATCTATTTTAGTGTCATAAATTTTGAAAAATTTAAAATATGAAATATTATATTGTAGGTATCAGGAGCCAAATAGTTCATCTGGACTTGCGGAATAGCGACTAAAAGTAAGTAAGCCAATTATTAGTAATTTTTAAAATAATTAATATGACCTTTGGATAGTTGTCATATGTACATAATTTTAACTGATATTTTGAATATTTAATTTCCAATGTCTTTATACTTGCTTTAAACAAATAGCATTGCTATTTAAGTACAGATAATTTTTGAAAATATATAATGCTTCTGTAGATTTAGCATGTATGATATGTGTGAATCATGTTAGCCAAATATGTGATTTGTATTATGCAAGTTATGTTTATTTTTTTTAAAACATTCTATGAATTTTTTTAAATAATATGTGAAATTCAAATTTTTTAATATAAAAATGTGCCACATGCAGTCCACTATGTTATGACATAATGACATGATATGACATGATACGACATGATAACATGGTATGATATGATGACATGAAACTGGTACTAGGACCCTTCCTTCATAGGGGACGAATATACGGAGGTAATACCTTATGAGGTGCTTTGTTCAGGCCCCGTCATAGACATCAATGTGGCCATAGCGTGAGGCAGCAGTGTGTATGTAACAAGATGAATTTAAATGATAACAAATTTGGCCATGGGGACTTTAAAAGTTTTGAATAGAATTTGAAACATAAAATGACAAAAGTTTTCAGCACAATTCACAAATGAGAGAACATGCATGTTATTTTTTTGTAATATGATATGATATGATATTTTGAAGATAATATGATATAATTATTTAGGCTTACTTATTGAGTGAGAGCTCATTAAACTCTTAATATTTTTTTTTTCAGAGCCAAAGGAATGAATTGAAACTGGGGTACATTGAAGCTTCCATCTGCGTAGATAGAAAGTTTATTTTCTAGTTGCTTGTAATTCCCAGATATATATTTTAGTTTTGAATTGTAGTCAGAATGACATCTTATGTAAATGAAATATGTTATCTTAGACTCTTCTAGTTATGAATGGCTTTGATTTTTGGACGTCTTGCATGCCTTGCATGCGGCGGGTTGGCACCCCTAGATCCACCCCTGGGTCTGGGGCGTGACAACTTTAGTATTATTAGAGCCTGGTTTAGACCTTAGGGATACACTCAGGATTAAACCTAAGCAAGACATTAGGATAACTTGGGAGGGCAATAATTAGTATAAAAACTTGAAATTCATGATTTGAATTGTGGTAAAAAAAAAAATAATTGGATCATGGTGTTGGCAGGAAACTATAAGATGTTCCGCCGCACTAGGAGTCAACATAGCGATGATGGATCCCAAACTGGCGATTCTAGCCAGCCGGGAGGCCAAGCTGCTTCTGGAGGTTTCAACTCTGCTGACCCAACTGGGAATACCCAGCAGAACTTCCAAGTTGGGATAATGCAGGCCCTCTCCGAGGTAGTACAACTGGTGCAAGCCATGCAGCAGCAGTAACAACAAGTCCCACCTGACCAACAAAGCCCACTTGTTTCGCCAAGCCCTTCTACTCAGCAGTATCAGCCACCCCAGCCGAGCCTGCTTGCCCAATCTACACAGCCTCAGCCCTAGCAAGGAGGGGGAAGAAGCTTTACAAAATTTAAGAGTTTGGCCCATGCTCCCTTCTCGGGCTCAACCAACCCCACCGATGCTGAGAAATGGGTTGTGGAGCTGGAGAAGGCCTTTTTTACACATGGCAGCTAGGAGGAAGAGAAAATCAGGTTTGCCACCTACCTCTTTCAGGGAGAGGCATACAACTGGTGGCTGCTTGAAGAGAAACGGCGTGGTGGTCGGGCTATCACTTGGGGAGAATTTAAATAAGCTTTCTTTAACAAGTATTTTTCCACAAGTGTACAAAGTCAATTGGAGAATGAATTTATCAGATTGGAACAAAAGAACTTGACAGTGGCCCAATATGAAGCTGAGTTTACCAGACTGGCACGATTTGCCCCTGAGATGGTAACAACTGAAAGGGGCAAGATCCGTAGGTTTACTGAAGGATTAAGGCCTAGATTGATGCAAGCAGTTAATGCCTTCGAGCTCCCCCCCTACGATGCTGTAGTCAACAAGGCTCTGCTAATTGAAAGAGATTTGAATGCAGTACAGCGGAAGAGGGACCAGCAGATGAGAAAAAAGAGACCTTTTTTCGGTCAAAGTTCGGGGCATTCCAAGAAAAGAGATTCTCAGCAAGTTCCATCTGGCCAGAAGGCTAAAGAAGTCCGATGCCCTTACTGTGGAAAGAATCATTTGGGTAAGGAATGTCGTAGATTATCTGGTGCCTGCTATATCTGTGGAAGTATGGACCATAAAATGGCCACTTGTCCATTCAAGAAGGATCGACAGCCCCCTTCAGACCAAGGAAAGAGTCAGCAGCAGCCCAGGACTCAGGGAAGGGTCTACACTCTTACTCAGCAAGATGCTGCTGCCTCTAATGCTATAGTGATAGGTATGTCTGCTAATTTAAAATTTCTAAGATATTGCATTAGTGTCTTGTGTAGTGCATTAAAACAATGTAAATCTTCTGACATCTAAGAAAAGCTAAAATTTTATGAACATGTATGATTAAAATAGCCAACATCTTTGCTTACACTTTAGTAGACCCGGGCGCCACACATTCGTTTGTGTCTGATAACTTTATTGCCAAGAATACATCTTTGACACCTGTTCCTCTGAATCTAAAGTTGAATATTGCTCTACCCAATGGTGATGTGCTAGTAGTGAACTCTGTATATAAATCTAGTCCGATGGAAATTGAGGATAGAGACTTAACAGCTGACCTACTAGTCCTCCCATTAAAAGATTTTGATGCAATCCTAGGGATGGATTGGTTAGCCTCCTACCATGCTTTAGTAGACTGCTTCAGGAAGAGGATAATTTTTAAAATTCCTAATCAGCCTGAATTCAGTTTTGCTGGTAGTCAGGAAGATTTTGACTCAATAATGGTGTCAGCTCTGCAGGCTGAAAAATATCTAAGAAAGGGTTGTGAGGGGTTCCTGGCTGTGGTCAAGGATCTTTAGCAGGAAAAGATTAAGCTGGAAGAGATTCCTGTGGTAAGAAAATTTCCGGAAGTCTTTCCTGAGGAATTGACCGAATTGCCTCCAAATCGGAAGGTCGAGTTTACTATTGATTTGGCCCCTGGCACGGAACCTATATCCAAGGCTTCATATCGTATGGCCCCAGTTGAACTCAAGGAATTGAAAGCCCAATTGCAGGAGCTATTGGATAAAGGATTTATCAAGCCCAGTGTTTCTCCCTGGGGAGCCCCTGTACTATTGTCAAGAAAAAGGATGGCAGTCTTCGGCTCTGCATTGATTACCAAGAAATTAATAAGGTGACAGTGCGGAACAAGTACCCTTTGCCGAGAATTGATGACCTATTTGATCAACTCCAAGGAGCCCAGGTATTCTCAAAGATTGATCTTCGATCAGGGTACCATCAGCTCAAGATAAAAGCTGAGGATGTTCCTAAGATTGCATTCAGAACCAGGTATGGCCATTATGAGTTCTTGGTGATGCCATTTGGGTTGACTAATGCCCCAGCAGCATTCATGGACTTGATGCATAGGATCTTTAAACCATACCTGGATCAGTTTATAGTGGTCTTCATTGATGATATCTTGATATACTCTAAAAGTCAAAAGGAGCATGAAGACCACCTAAGGATTGTTCTGCAGACTCTTCAGGAGAAGAAGCTTTATGCTAAGCTGCAGAAATGTGACTTCTGAATAAGCCAAGTATCCTTCTTGGGTCATATTATATCCAAAGATAGCATATCTGTAGACCCTAAGAAGATTGAGGCTGTCGTGAACTGGTGTCGGCCTTCTAATGTTTCAGAAGTCAGAAGTTGCTTGGGGCTGGCTGGTTATTATCGTAGATTTATGGAAGGCTTCTCTCGCATTGCTTTACCTCTGACTCGCTTAACCCAGAAGCGAGTAAAGTTTGTTTGGACAGAGAAGTGTAAGAGAAGTTTTCAGGAGCTCAAGCAGCGCCTGGTGTCAGCCCCTATCCTTACCCTTCCATCTACATCTGGGGGATATACTTTATTCACTAATGCCTCTCGAAAGGGATTGGGAGGTGTTCTGATGCAGAATGGAAAGGTGATAGCCTATGCCTCCAGGCAGTTGAAGCCTTATGAGCAGAACTATCCTACTTATGACCTGGAGTTGGCCGCCGTGATCTTTGCTCTAAAAATTTGGCGGCATTATCTATATGGGGAGACTTGTGATGTGTATATAGACCATTAAAGTCTGAAATACATCTTCACTCAGAAGGAGCTAAATTTGAGGCAGAGGAGGTGGCTGGAACTACTAAAGGATTATGACCTGAACCTGCATTATCGCTCAGGGAAGGCCAATGTGGTAGCTGATGCCTTAAGTAAAAAAGTCCTCCTCAGAACTAGCTTTCATAATTACTTCTCAACCTTACATTCATAGGGATCTTGAGAAGTTCGAGGTAGAGTTAAGGGTTCAGTGGTCAGACGGATTAATTGCAGCGCTAGTGCTCCAGTCAACTCTTATTGATAAAATCAAGTCCTCCCAAAAAGAAGATGTGGAATTGCAAAGGATTGAGGAAACTATATAGTCTGGGGTTCAGAATGAGTTCAGCATAAGGGAGGATGGATCTTTGAGATTTAATGGCAGACTTTGTGTTCCAAATATTGAAGAATTAAAGGCAGAAATTTTAAGGGAGGCTCACTACTCACCTTATACAGTGCACCCTGGTGGCACAAAAATGTATAGAGACTTGAGAGAAAACTTATGTGGAAAGGAATGAAGAGGGATGTTGCTCAATATATGGCCAAGTGCTTAATATGTCAACAAGTAAAGGCTGAGCATCAAAGACCAGCTGGACCTCTTCAATCTCTGGTGATTCCTCAGTGGAAATGGGAGAATATCACTATAGATTTTGTCACAGGTCTACCCAAAACTCTCAGGAGCAAGATGCAGTCTGAGTCATCGTAGACAGATTAACAAAGTCAGCACATTTTCTGCCTTTCAGAGTTGGGGTCTCCGATGAAAGATTGGCCAACATATATATAGACCAGATTGTGAGACTCCATGGAGTTCCCGTGTCCATTGTATCAGATCGGGATACTAGGTTTGTGTCCCAATTTTGGAAAAGCCTTCATAAGGCTTTGGGGACCAAACTGAATTTTAGCACAGCTTTCCACCCTCAGACAAATGGACAATCTGAAAGAACCATCCAAATTTTGGAAGACATGCTGCGAGCCTGTGTGATGGACTTTGGAGGTGCTTGGGACAACCACTTGACCTTGGTAGAATTTGCTTACAATAATAGTTATCAAGCCAGCATTCAGATGGCTCCCTTTGAAGCTTTGTACGGTAGAAAGTGTAGATCCCCTCTGTGTTGGGATGATGTTGGGGAAAGAAAATTTTTGGGCCCTGAGCTGGTACAACAAACTATGGAAAAAGTGCAGCTAATAAAAGAGCAGCTCCGTACAGCTCAGAGTCGACAAAAGAGCTATGCTGATGTTCGAAGGAGGGAGTTGGAATTTTTGGTTGGAGATCATGTCTTCTTAAAGGTACCACCAACCAAGGATGTGATGAGATTTGGGTTCAAAGGCAAATTGAGTCCACGATACGTAGGCCCTTTAGAAATCTTGAGCAGAGTTGGAGAAGTGGCCTACAGCTTGGCCTTGCCACCAGCATTCTCTGGGGTACATAATGTGCTCCATGTTTTCATGTTAAGGAAGTACATTTCAGACCCCAGCCATGTGATAGAACTTGAACCAATTCAGCTTAAGAAAGATTTGACCTATGAAGAACATCCTGTATGCATCGTGGACCGTAAGGATCAGGTTCTAAGGCGGCGTAGCATCCCCTATGTCAAGGTACAATGGAGCAACCATTCTAAGCGGGAGGCTACTTGGGAACTTGAGGATGAGATAAAGAAGAAATACCCCCATATATTTGTAAGTTAAAAGCTCGAATGTGAAGGGAAAATGATGATTAATATGAATGTTGAAACTATTTTTGTATTTTGAATCTTTGTCATATGGTGACAATTGTAAGCTTTTTCCTAAATAAATCTTGTGTAAATTTTGTGACTTAAATTTCAAATATGATGTTTGATTAATAAGCAATAAATTTCGAGGATGAAATTTTATTAAGGGGAGAGGAATGTGAGGCCCGACCCGAGCTGGGTCCATTTGACCAGCTCGGATCGAAGCAAAGTAAAAAAAAAAAAGGAAGGCAACCGATCGGAGGTGCTGATCGCGTGCGGGAGGGAAAGAGTCATTGCCCTCTTCCCCAAATCGTGCCTTACTTGCGGGAGAAGACAACGCCCTTACCTCTTCTCTCAGCCTACCAATAGAGGGTGAACCCCATCTAACTTGCTCAGCCGCACGTTGTTCGACACCTCCTCTCATCGCCCCTCGATGTTGATTTCTCATTGCAGGTGAGTCCCATGTCTTTCTTTAATGAGTGGTAACTAGTTGAGAGAGAGAGAGAGGGGGGGATGAATGGGGCGGTATTTCTCCAGCATGGTCCCTGTCCCTGCGTCAGGCCATGTGAGGAGAAGAGGAAGAACAGTGAAGGGATCAAAACAGGGGAGGAAGAAAAGAGAAAAGAGAAGGAAGAAAGAGAGAAGAGGAGAGGGGCATGGCGGCCGCTGACGGTAGCCGGCCGGACGGCCGCAATGGGCCGGCGGTGACCCTAGGCCGCCGGTGAGTGCTCACTAGTTTGGGTGAACCAGGGAGCAGAGAAGAAAGGGAGAAAAAAAAAGGGAAAGAAAGAGAGGGAGAAAGAGGAAAAGGGGAGAGTGGTGGGCGGTTGCCGGTGGTCGCCGGCGCTGGGCAACCGGCAGCAGCCGATCGGTCGGCCGCGCAAGGCCGGCGGTAGCTCCAGGCTACCGACACCCACGAGCACAGTGACAAGTGCTCGTGGGAGAAAAACAGGGAAGAGAGATTGATGGGTTGGGCTGATCTTGGTTCAACCCATCGAGCCTAGTTGGGCCTAATTTTTTGAACTCAAATTGAGCTTAGCCCAATGTATAAAAATATGGGTTTAGATCCTCATTGATCCTAGTTTGTTGGAAAATTTTTGTTTTCCCATTTGGGCTAATGAATATGAAGATATTCGAGGCCCAAGTTAGGCCCAGGACAAGACTTGGTAGCTTAATTAAATCTATTTTAGCGTCATAAGTTTTGAAAAATTTAAAATATGAAATATTATATTGTAGGTATCAGGAGCCAAATAGTTTATCTGGACTTGTGGAATAGCGACAAAAAGTAAGTAAACTAATTATCAGTAATTTTTAAAATAATTAATATGACCTTTGGACAGTTGTCATATGTACATAATTTTAACTGATATTTTGAATATTTGATTTCCAATGTCTCTATACTTGCTTTAAACAAATAGCATTGCTATTTAAGTATAAATAATTTTTGAAAATATATAATGCTTCTGCAGATTTAGCATGTATGATATGTGCGAATCATGTTAGCCAAATATGTGATTTGTATTATGCAAGTTATGTTCATTTTTTTTAAAACATTCTATGAATTGTTTTAAATAATATGTGAAAATCAAATTTTTTAATATGAAATGTGCCACATGCAGTCCGCTATTTTATGACATAATGATATGATATGACATGATACGACATGATGATATGGTATGACATGATGACATGAAACTGGTACCAGGACCCTTCCTCCACAGGGGACGAATATACGGAGGTAACACCTTATGAGGTGCTTTGTTCAGGCCCCGTCACAGGCATCAATGTGGCCATAGCGTAAGGCAGCAGTATGTATGTAACAAGATGAATTTAAATGACAACGAATTTGGCCATGAAGACTTTAAAAGTTTTAAATAGAATTTGAAATATAAAATGACAAAAGTTTTCCGTACAATTCAAGAATGAGAGAACATGCATGTTATTTTTTTGTAATATGATATGATATGATATTTTGAAGATAATATGATATAATTATTTAGGCTTATTTATTGAGTGAGAGCTCATTAAACTCTCAATGTTTTTTTTTTTCAGAGCCAAAGGAATGAATTGAAACTGGGGTACATTGAAGCTTCCATCTGCGTAGATAGAAAGTTTATTTTCTAGTTACTTTTAATTCCCAGATACGTATTTTAGTTTTGAATTGTAGTCAGAATGACATCTTATGTAAATGAAATATGTTATCTTAGACTCTTCTAGTTGTGAATGGCTTTGATTTTTGGATGCCTTGTATGCCTTGCATGCAGCGGGTTGACACCCCTGGATCCACCTCTGGGTTTGGGGCGTGACAGTGCCAGGCTGCAGACCCATTCCTTCTGCAGCGTTCAAAAGCGTTCAAAAGCTGATGCTTGAAGTTGGCTTGGGGGTTCTCCCATTACAAGCTACCCCCAACACGAGCTTGCATTTACTTCGGATTAACAGGCTGGACTGCTAACCTAGTTTCTGTTGCGTCAAATCTGGTTTCAAGCTGTTATTAATATTTCATTAAGCAGTGCTATCATAACTTGAAAATCCGCAGCGAAAGCTAAGCTAATGTGAAGGATCATTTTGCACTACAACTGTACCTTATTAGATGAACGAGCAACTTGAAAGCTTCCAATCTGCCAAGCCAAATTTTTCAATGAGATTGAGATCTTTTGAGTTAAATTCTTTCTCTTTCCTCAATTCTTTCACACAGTTTTGAGATCATGCCTCGATGGTGGAATCCTATCCTTGTGGACCTAGACCAGCATGCCACTCAGATCAAAGTCCAAGCCCAACCCAAAACTGTGGCATAATTGATTATTTTCTGGCCAGCCTGGGTGCAAAATAAGCTGTGTCCATAGTTTACCACATAGGTAAGCCTGGGTACGTCTCGGACCCTCTCAGGCTTTAGACGTTGGACCTGGCTTGGTCTTACTAGATATGGGGCCAAATTTATCAAATCATGTCTAATCCCTAAGAGTTTTTTTTTTTTTTTTTTTTCGTTTGGGAAGGCCTAAGAGTATCTTAATGCATTAATTTTGTGCGTTTTGGAAGTTCAGATACATGCATTCTTATCTTCATATGTGAAGAGACCGTTTCTATATGCAAGATACAATGAAGTAATCTTTCACAATGAAGTAATCATATCATTACTGCATATAACAAGATCCATTCGCTATATTCATCTTAAGAATAATTTAATCTTTAAAAAATATTTTGTAGGAAAAAAAAGAACGTTAACATCCATTTTTGGCGCGTTATTTAGATCTTGGACTGCTGAAAAGCTATTATTTGGCATGACACAGCGCACAGGAATCCCAAAGCGAATATATAGGTGGCATCCAAACCCCCGAGCATGCAGACTTCTTTTCGAGGCACCAACCAGAGCCGATCCGCATGCTAGCAAAATAGTAAACACCATTGAATATCAAACAATACGTGATGCTTTCCTTCTAATATTCGCCCCTCACATGACCATTCTTGCTCAGTTTCATACACCTTCGCTGGAGCACTCTTCCAGCGGTACCATTTTTTTTTTTTTTTTAACTCACATGGCCCATTAGGAGGCCTTCAACCAACCCTCTCTCCCTCTGCTCCTCCGCATCTTCATTAGATCACAGCAGCCCAATCTCTCTCGATGTCTTCTAGCCGGAGAAGGTTTCCGGTCCGCCATCCGATAGTGGTGGACATCGGTTGCAACTGCCGGCGGCCAAGGCTCTCCTCTCTTTTCTCAGCTTCCCGCTCCAAAGCCAAAGCCACCCTCACCAACCCCTTGTCTTCCTCTCTCTCCAACACCGCCTTTACCTCCTCCACCGCCGCCACCTTCACTGCAACCACTATCACGTCGCCATACGAGGACACGCCGTCGCCGGCCAAGCTGAGCTCCGCCGTGGAGAGTCCGGCGAAGAGTGGGCGGGGGAGGAGGAGGAGGAAAAAGGGGAGGGTGGCGAGGGAGAGCGTGGCTGTGGTGAAGGATTCGTCGGAGCCGTACGCCGATTTCCGGGAATCGATGGTCCAGATGATCGTAGAGAAGCAGATCTACGCGTGGGACGACCTTAACGACCTCCTCCACCGCTTCCTCGCCCTCAACTCCCCCCGCCACCACCACCTCATCCTCCGCGCCTTCGCCGACCTCTGGAGCGGGGTATTCTCACCTCCCTCCCCTGCAATTGGTGACCGCAGCTAGCCAGCCGATGGCGGTTAGGCTCACCGGGTGATGGACCTAGGATTCCTGTAGGTGAGAAGGCGTGTGAGCGTCCGCCTGTCCGGTGTTTGGTGTAGCGTAGGGAAATGGATGTAACGATGGGAGGAAAGGAGAAGGAACGGTGTTGTTTGGCTTGGCGTGGGTGATGTTGATGACGATGATGGTGGTGGTCGTGTGCGTGGGTTGGGGTTTCAATGTGGTGTCGTACGACAGGGTTGTGATGATGTTTTTTCTGGATTTCTCAACCCTGAATGGCTTTTACTGCTGAACCCGATGATGTTATTAGTTTTATCCAGTGGTTTCCATGTTGTGAAAAAATGGGCGTTGCGTTCAAATCTATTCGCTCGCACGCACGCACGCACGCATGAAGCCGACGCAAGCGCAAACGCGTGTTCTTAACAGCTGGTTTCCACGAGCTAAAAAAATTACGCACGTAACGATATTGCTTCATATTATAAGTGCTTGATATAATTATATTATGTATTTAATTATCTTTAATAGTATTATTCACTGGTTTTTGGTATATGCTATGTATTTAATTGGTTTTATGGATGGTTCTATGATTTCATCATGAGCACTGTTAACAAGATGATATGTGTTGTGGATAAACTATGGTGCATGATTTTGTGGGTGAATGTTATCCCACCACATGCTTTACACGTTAGCGTTTTGTCTTTGGATAAACAGTGTGGATTTGGTGCACTAAACTTAAAAAATAACATATAAAGTATTTTTTATTATTTAAAAGAATAAAATTGAGAGAAAGAGACAGCAATAGCTGAAGAGCTAGAGCGATGCTTTTTCTCAAAATCTCTCTCTTTTTCAAAATTTCTCTCAAAAATATATATGCGTATGTGTATATATATATATATAAAAGAGGTAAATATAATCATATTTGAACGTAATCAAATGCAGTATTCGTTCATTTTCTTCATTCTCAAATCTATACAAATTTCAAAGTCATCTTAACTTTTTTATTTTTTTCATCTTTAAGATTTATGAATTGTGTGAATTTAAGGATGGAGAAGATTATCGGATTTAGGCATGGATACATTCGAATGTAGGCAAGTTTATATATATAGGTAGACTTGATTACGTTCGAATGTAGTGAAGTGCAAGATCTAGTCACCTCTCTTACCCTAAGATTTACATGGATTATAGAACCATTCCATCTTTTTTATCTTTAAAATCTGTAAATTATATAAATATAAGGATGAAAGAGATGACCAGATATACATATGGCTACATTCGAATTTGACCAAATCTACTCCTCTCTTTCTCTTTCTATATATATATATATATATATATATATATATAACATAATTATTATAATTAGGTATTATAATTGTTAGAATATTTTTAAAAGTATAAGTAAAAACTTTTAAAATTTTAATTTATTTATATATCTATTGAAGTCTAAGGACTTTAATGTCCAGTTAAGCATTGGTAGGCAAAGTTGGTCGCCACATGCGTTTGCTCGCTCGCTTAGTTCGGTTGATTGGGCACATGGCATGCATTCGGTCACACATGCGTGGCTAGTAGATTTTGTTGCACTCCTTCTCAAATCCAACTTATTTTAAATAATTAAATTTAAATTGTAAATGAGCTAATTAATATGCTAATAATATGTTGTTGTTATAAGGTGACTTGTTGGTAAGCCATTAATGCTTAATTGTTATGATCATTGACCGTATGCAATCGGGTCTTTATGAGGCCCTACATTGGTAGTTGCCACTTACGCACGTGGATAGCATGCGGTTGGACTGATAGGTTATTAACGCCTTTATCTTTGAGGTCATTAAGGATTTTCATGAGGGTTGCTTAGATTGAGTCCATACAAAAGCCTTAGGTCCTGGATCTTAAGACTACTAAAAATATAACAAAAAAATCATGTGCTAGTGAATCCAACAGCAAGTCCAATCCATTTTTTTTCCTCTTTAAATTCATTTTGTTTTATCTATGCTCTTTCTTGGGCAACTGAAGAAATCTTTTTGCGTCACATTTCCACTTGATCGCACTTGTGGCTTGAAGAATTTGGGATAAACCAAATAGTTGTACCTTGGAGACAAGCTCACTAATAACCTATATGAAAGGAAAGAAATTTGTCTTGACAATAGTGTCTTCACAAGCTTTCATACAAGGACATTTTATTTTTAATTTTCTACATTATTATTCAGTTTTTGTAAATTCTTTTTGTTACTAATTTTCAAAAATTAGCAACTACTAGGATTTTTCTACCAATAATAACAAAAAATAATAATAAAGTAGATAGTATTATAGTTCATTCAACATAGGCTAGGGTTGCCAAGAAGAGTAGATCTTGTATAATCAAAAAAGGACCTGCAACTTTTAAGATTTGATTTACATATATTTACTTCTAGCTGGCTAATACATCTTTTCTATTTCCATTTCTTAAAAAAGGTTGAGAATTGAAGAAAAATACTTTTGGTAAGTATTTTGCTTCAATATACCTTTTTCTCTTAGCCATTCATATCTTTTTTGAAAGCAATGATTTAGATATTTGTAGCTACTTAGTAACCTCGTATATTTAATAAGTGTTAATAAAAAATAGAAAAACCTGCATAAATTATTCAAACCTAAAGGATTTTATTAAAGATTAAAATTTTGATTTAATAAAGTTAGCCAATTTGATAGGAAAACTCCCAATTTCAATGAACTTATTCAACAACATAGAAATATGTACAAAGGTGAAGGTTTCTAATAATGTTTACTCTTATTTGAAATGTAAAGGGATAATTGTATCAAAAGTACATGAATTTATTTGAGATTTTTAATTGAGTTCTTATATTTTTTTTAATTAAGTATATCAATATAAGTTTTTCAATCAAATATATTTTTAATGATTATTCATGATAACTTATGGACCACATGACGGCTATTAATGATAACTTAAGTATATCTATTTTTTTTTCAATTGAGTATACTAACCCATAAGAGTATTTTAATTATGTATACCGACTCATAAATGTTTTTTTAATAAAGTATTGATCAATGTAAGCAAAAGAACACTAATCAATATGGGAAAAAAAATTACAAAGCCTATCCTTTGACATCATTTTAATAGCTAGCTATATATGATAGAGCCAAATGACCTCTAGGAGTGACAAGTCTAGCCTATACTAGGAGAGAGCAATTTTTTTCTTTTTTTTTTTTTGTGATATGCATTGGCAACACATCAAAAAGTTTACAATATAAAAAAGTTATGTACTCAATGTGCAATTTTCATGTTAATTTATTCATTATTAGTTGAACAATTGAAAAGTCACACTTTCTTAACCTTTTATGCATGAGAATTTTTTGTGCATAAATAGATAATAATATTTCTCCTTTAGGTTATTGTATATAGAATTTTTATATGAAAATTTTGAATTAATTGGCTTGTCATGCATTTGTAAGAAATGCTAGTTGGATTTAAATAAGTACACTTAATTAAAAAACTTTATGAGTTGGTATGCTTAATTAAAAAAATTTTATAATTTAGTTTACTTAATTAAAAAAAGTATACTTAAGTTATCATTGATGGTCATCATATCGTCCATCAAGTCATTATTGATGACTGGTTAAAATGTAAAAAAACTTTTATGAATCGGTATACTCAATTGATTAAAAAAAGTTTAAAGACTTAATTAAAAACTCTAAATAAGTTCATGTACTCTAAATATAATTATCCTTAATGTAAACTAGAGTCCAATATGCACAGTATTTTTATTATGATAACGGATTGAAGCAAGTTGCTAAATCTCCAAGTGATTTTTTTGATATTTATTTGACCTAATAAATACATATATACTTTTAACTAATTTAGTTATCTTACTTTCTTTGGATTGTGTTTGGTTTTAGAATAAGAAAAATACGAATGGTAAGAGTCTACCAAGAAGAATGGTTATGTAATAAGTTATGTCAACCTTATTTTGTCTCAACTTTTGAATAAAAAAGGTACATTATTAAAATAAAGGTTGAATGGTGAGTTTTTTATTGATAATAAAGTTTGATTGGTATAATTATTCTTTGGTGATGCCTCCTCGCTAAATATTGTTGGCATGCATAAAAATTATTTCAAGCCCTATGCCTTCTTTATGCCCAGAGCGAAATGCAATCTAGGATTTGTTTGACACACATTATAATCTATGCAAACCTCTCTTCCTCATTTTGCATGCCCCCTCATTCATAAGGTCAATTTTAAAAAATCTAAAGATCTTAGTGAACACAAGACCATATAGAAAAGAGGTTAACTTCTTTCTAGAGATCTCTACAATTTGAAAAATAATTACGTGTCAAAGGTTGAAGGGGATGTTTGCTATAAGGTGAGCTAGGATGCACATGTTAGGAAAATGCATATTGTCCTGGTATCCATCTCTGAAGATTATGTTACAATTCAGAATGTGATGAACCACTCTAAAATGGATTGGCAAAACGATGGCTTTGAGCCTAAAGCTCTCAGTCAACTAGTCATTTTCTATAATAATTTGAGTTTGTACCATGTCAATCAAGGTAGTTATGTTCCGATAGGTGAGGTGGTCTATAGTGAATCCCTCATTAGGCAACTGTAGGACTACACTAGTCTAGACTTGCTAAGTCTAAGTTAACACCCTTTATATAAGCATAGATTCTTTTTCTTCTAGAATCCAGGGTTTGGTTAATAAAGAACATAATCAATCTAGGATAGTAGGGAAGGTTGAGTTTCAAAAGGGATCCCACCTTAGATTCTCAAAGGGTTATACAAACCCATGCTCCCTTAATAGTTTATATCACTTATACATTTCTTGGCATTATTTTTCTTCTTTCAAAGTCTTTCCAAAACTGATTTCTCCCTTCAAAATTTTAGAAAGGAGAGGATCAAAATAAGCTCTTATCATAATTTCATATTTTTGATGGGATGATTAGGCTCTTTTTTTATCTCTAGATGATTCTCCTAATAAAGTTCCCCTGGTCTAAGGAGCCATTGAGGTAGATTGAAAGTGAAAAGGGGAGAACCTAGGATAGAACCAAGATAATCCTTAAGGAAATCAAGAAAAAGAGAAAGAAATCAAAAAATTTATTTGAGAAAATCAAATGGATTGATTGGATGAAAGAGTGTGATGGATGACCTAGAGAGGCTCTTTGGATAAGAGGAAGAAGAAATGGGAAAAACTAGGGTGGAACAAAGAGAAATCCTAAGAAAAATTCTAGAGATTGAGCAAAGGATTTAAGAAATCACCTAAGGGAAAGGAAAGGAGTGGCTAAAATTGGTTATGGGTTGACCTAATGGAGGCAGTCAAGCAGACGAGTGAAGGAAAATGGCCTTCTATTTTTTCATCGGTGCGGTTGGCCAAACTAAACAAAGAGACTCAAAAAAGGTCTCTGTTATCGGTCAATCACTTCAGACCCATGGTTGATCAACCTGAATCCGGTGGCCCACTTTGCAGTCTACTCTACACTCGGTACTAATGCTTAACCTAGAAAATAATATAAATTACTGGTACTCTTGCAGTCTATTCTATACTTGACAAAGTTTACATTTAAAAATCTAACTAGATCAAAACTAGTATTCTCTAGATATTTAAATATTTAAGATATTTAAATATTCTTTTTACTGTATGAGAATGTGATTTTTTTTTTGGATTAACTCTGTTTCAGGAAAAAGAGGGTGAACACCAGGGTCTCTCACCGGCGCCTTCCTTCTCACCAGCATTGGGTTTGAAGGTAACTTCTATTCCCTCTTGTTCGTAGTTCTTTGGTAGGGTGTCTGGTCCTAGTTAATAGCCGGTGTTGGCCGGAAGTAGCCGTGCAACAGGGTATTGACCATGCCCTGTTTCTTGCCCTCCTGATTTACTGCAGGGTGGCGGCCGGATGGGAGCTGTGTCGATCGGGCTCTTGCCGGAACTCAGGTTCGACACATGCCGGAGAGGTGGTTGCTATCAAAGCATCGGATCCTTAATTTTTGGGGTTCTTCCGTTCTTTGGATCATGTAAATTCTGATCCGTGGTGGGTGAAAGACTAGATTCAGGCCTCTTGAAGCCACCGGACCTCCTCCGGAGAGGAGACCCGGTACTTTGCCGGAGCAAGGCGCCACACATGGTCGCCGAGGCCGGCCAGGGGAGTGGCCGTTTTCGGCCCTAGGCACCAGCGATGGGGATCACGGGAGGTTGAAGCAGGCACCGCCGAGTCTTCAGTAGTCTTTGGGATGGATCAGCCAGTCCTTTGAACCGGCTGTGATATATATATATATATATATATTAAGAGGAGTTCACCCAATTGGATCTAGTTAAACCCAGGGAAACTTGGGTTCTACCTAGGTAAATCCTGTAGCTTAGGTACTTATTAAACTTACTTTGAATTGGGATCTGATCGAAGGGAGAAAGTTTAATTTGGGTTGGTATTTAAACACTATGCCCATATAAACTTATAGGCCTTATTCCAGGTGGGCCACGGTAGGATGGAGCCCTAAGTCTGGGCTATATTATGAGCCATTAGAAAATATAAAATTGATTAGAAATATTTGTTATGTAGGTGAACGATAACCCTGAAATTGCATTTTTGGATTAGCAAGTCGAGGTAAGTAGACTAAGTATGAATTAGTTAAATTAATATTTATTTCTGGCCAGCGACATTAATTAAAAATATTTCACAGTTATGATTATTAAAAATGCTAAGCAATATGCATGTTTGGTTGATTATTTTGAATTCTCTTATTATTATTATTAGCATTACTTGTTGAAATTATAAATCTCCTAATAGCATAGTTGATACTAAATAGTTATGATTTATCATTTGCATAATATTTAATTATAAATTTAAATATTAATTATATTTTTTAAAATAAAAGTAACTACTATGTTGATAACAATAATAACATTATAATTATAGATAAATAAATATATTCATAAAATAATAATAGTATAATAAATAAAGGAAATAGTAAAAATTACTTGAACACATGCATAAACTTTGATTGTCAAATAAAGAATGAATGCTATAAGTTTAACATGATATAAGCTTTTAATCTATTATGTAATGACTGATGACTTGATGATTGATATCGAAACCCATCTTCACAGGGGATATATGTGGAGGATGCACCCTCAGATATATATATATATATATGGATGATGCATTCTCATTCATAGGGTTAGATATGGTCTTTGGTTCTATCACAGGGATAAATATAACCATAGTCTATGACCATGGAAAATAAATTACTGATGACATGAATAATGATGACATAAAAACTAATGACATGAATAATGATGATATGAAAACTGATGACATGGATAATGATGACATAAAAGATATGAGTACTAGTTAAAGATATCTTAAAATTTATAAGTATTAGTATATCAATGATATGTGAATTTGTGAATTGAAGATTTTGATTTTTCATTAATGATATGTATTGTTTCATAAAAAGTTTTATAAATCTTCACTTGCTTGATCCACTAATTTATGCTTAATATTACTGAGCGAAAGGGTCATAAAACTATATTATTATTTCTTTTGTTTCAAAGATCGAGACAAAAAGGAATTGAATAGAAGCTAACCCTTTATCTCAATTAATTATGCGAAATTGCTCTGCGTATGTTATTTTGCATGCTAGAGATTATTTTCAAGTGTGCAATGGATTATTATGCTTTAGATTCATCCTAGGTCTAGGGTGTGACATTGTCTTTGTTATTATTTAAAATAAAGTAACGACAATTAAATGCATGATGTAACTAATGTTAGTCTTTCTATCCTTCCATAACTCATATAATGTTTTCTTTAGAATCAATCTAATAAGAATATAGTTTATAATATAACAAGTAGTACTAATATTAATTGTTTTAACCCAAAAATATTTAGGCAAATCTTTCTCATTAAGTATAGTCCTTATCATTTTTTACAGGGTTTTCTTTTTTTTCTCAACAACTTTATTTTGTTGAGGGTTCTTAGGTGTAGAGATATTATGCTCAATTTTATTTTTATCACAATGGTGCTCAAAGAAATGATTATCAAATTCTCTATCATGATTACTCCTAATATTTGTGATATTAAAACCTTTTTCATTTTAAACTTTTCTATAGAATTTAGTAAAAGCATAAAAAGCATCATCTTCATGTACTAAAAAAGGTGTCCATATGAATCTAGAATAATCATCTACAATAACTAAAGTACAATATTTTTCTCCTAAGCTAATAATTCTAGTAGGTCCAAATAAATCCATGTATAATAGTTGCAATGGCCTAGAGATGGACACAATATTTTTAGACTTGAATGACAACCCAATTTACTTACTTTTTTTATGAGCATTAAAAATCTTATCTTTTTTAAATTTAATTTTTGGTAAGCCAAGAACTAGTTCTTTTTAGATAATTTGAAAATTAAGTCCATGCTAGCATACTAACGAGTAGTGAGAAGTGAGTCCAGCATATAGGAAGGCTACTCACACTTTCAATCTTCTTAATCTAGGAAGTTGCCTTTGTCCTAAACTTCAATAAGCTCTTTAAGAGGGTCTTCTAGTTTGGGGACTTCTAACATAGCATTTTTCTAGTTTGAAGTTTTTTACCTACCCATGCCAGTTTTGGTCAACTTCTATTAGACCCCTCTTCTTTCCAACCAACAAAACTTCATAGAAAAATAAGTGCACAAGGCTCAAACCTTTAAAATTGAACTAGATTAGGTTTTGTATTAATAATTAAAGTAAAATAATTATGAAAATCCAAAATTAGATATATGCAATTGATCGAACATCAAAACGATCGATTAGACTTAGCCAAACCTCAAAAAAATCAAATGACTGGCAATCAACCACTACAAAAAGAGCAGTTAACCAGCCTAAGGCCAGCGGTCAATTGGTGCTAGGCCAACGATTGATTGTTGAGGCTCTGACAGTCCAATAGATATATTTTTATTTGACCATTGGAGCTATCGTTGAGCTTCAACAGCTATATTTTGGAATGCCTATAAAATAAAGACTTATGGGCTGATTTAAACGTAGAGAAATAAGTTAAAAATTATTGAAAAATCTTTATGAAAGGAGTTTCTTGTGCCTAGCATGCATATTTGTTCGTCTTCCAAATTTAGAGCTTTATGAGCTTATCCACATTCTTAAGAAGTATTGTTGATTATGTTTCTCTTCTTCTTGAGAGAGTTGGATTCCTTCTAAACCCATAAAAAGGAGAGAGAGTGAGTTCATCCTTAGTTCGGAAAAGGATTATAAAGGTTCCTCTTAAGCCCAACATAAGGGTTGTGTAAGGGTTTGATTCTCATCAAGTTAAGAGGATTGGTACAGTGGAAATCTCAAGAAGGATCTTGGGTAGTAAATATAGGCAAGGATGCCAAATCACTATAAATCTTTATGTCTTCTTTATTTTCTTAAACATTTACTTTCTTGCATAATTAGTTCTCTCTTGCTATCTTGATATATCTTAAACATAGTTTTGATATTTTACTTATATTTCGTTTTGAATTATTTAATTATTTTAAAATATTTTTTTTAATTTTTAATCAACTCAATTCATCCCTCTTGGTTGCTGGGCCTGACACATTCCCTTTCTATTGATAGGGGGTTACAATTGCATTTTTATCTCCAGAGGACAAAAAAGGGGGTCGACCTTTTAAGTAAAATTAGGAAAGCATCGATTGTAGAAAGTTTATGACTGTCAACTCTTTGACTGATCTGGGATTTTCTGGTGGTAAATATACTTAGTGCAACAACCGTGGTAGGCTGGCCCGCATCTGGGAGCGTTTGGATAGAGCTTTAATTAATAACAAGTGATTGCAATCCTTTCCTGAGGCTTCAGTTCAGCATCTCCCTAGGATTCAGGTCCTCACCCTTTTAGATTTGGAAATTTTCGGAAGGAAATTGATGCATCTTGGGATGTCATTTTAGTTGCCTGGCAAATGCATGTTACTGGTGATCCTATGTCTAAGCTTGTCAGGAAGTTGATGAACACAAAAAAGGCTCTTAAGAGATGGAATAAATCCATTGTGGGTAACATTACTGAATAGGCCTCTGTGTTGGAAAAGAATATCATTGGCTTGCAAAACAAAGAGGACCATCAAGATGGCCTATCTGCTGATGACCTTCATTTGCTTAGGGAAAAGTTGAGAACATATCATAAATTGTTGAGGTTGCATGAAATAGTGTGGGCCCAAAAATCTAGAATTCAGTGGCTCAAGGATGGGGATATGAATTCTAAGTTCTTCCACCAGTCTTTGATATTGAGACACCAGAGGAATCATATTACTTCAGTTTTGTCCCCGACAGTCAGTTGCTAAAATCTGATGATGACATTCGGATGGCCTTCATATCCTACTTTGCTTCTAGATGGACTCAACATTCTAGTGATGTTTCATTTGATGACCTGGATTTCTCTACAACCTTAGATGCAGAGGACATTAATTTGCTTGGACGAGATGTCTCAGTGCTTGAAATTATTGAAGCTTTAAAAACTATTAAATTTGATAAAGCTCTAGGTCCGAATGGTTTCTCCCTATCTTTTTATAAGATTTATTGGAGTATGTGCCAAGATATTATTAATGCTGTGCAAACTTTCTTTGCTCAAGGCTCTATGCCAACTTGTTGGAAGTCCACATTTGTTGTCCTCGTACCCAAGCCCATTTGTCCATCTCAAGTCCATCAGTCTCAGCCTATCAGCTTATGTAATGCCATTTATAAGCTAGTGGCTAAAATTATTACAATAAAATTAAGAATAATGATTGCTAAATTGGTGTTAGAAGAACAATACTTTTATTCCTGGGTGAGGGAGTTGTAATAACATCATCATTGCTCAAGAGGTAATGCACACTTTTCATCGGGCTTCTAATAAAAATCCTATGATAGCCGTCAAGTTAAATATGGACAGAGTTTATGATTGATTGAGTTGGTCCTTTGTTCTTCGCACTCTTCAATGATTCTATTTTTCTATTAGAATGATCAGCTGGATTAAGGAATGTATATGGGCTCCTTTATTTTCTTTCATTGTTAATGGCTCTCTATCTGACTTCTTTACTTCATTTATGGGTCTTTGACAAAGTTTCCCACTATCTCCAAATCTTTTTATTTTGTGTGCTGAATATTTATTTTATCTGATTCATAAGAAGATGGTATGTAAAGCTATATCAGGTTTTAGATCAAACCACTGATGTTCTCGTATCAACTATTTATTCTTTACCGATGATTGTCTGTTGCTCTCTAAAGTACGGGTCAGAGATTGTATGGCATTCAAAGAGGCTGTTGCCCATTACCATACTGTTGGCTAGTCAGTGAATTTCTCTAAATCCATGGTGGTGTTCAGCACCAAAACTCCATAATCCTTGGTCAAGAAGCTTATTGGCATTCTTGGTATTAGGAAAGGTAAGAATTTGGGCCCATATTTCAGTATTCTGCTTCAGGGTCTTACACTTCGGTTGGATGATATTCAAAGTATTAAAGATCAGATTATTGCTCAAATGGCATCCTGAAAATGGAGGACTCTAGGATTTGCCGGTAGATGTACTTTGCTCAAATCTGTCTTGAGCTCCATGCTTATTCATGTTCTAGCTATTGCAGCTATTCCTCGAGCTTTCCTTCACTAGTTGGACCATATCTTCAGGTCCTTTATTTGGGGTCATAGTCAGGTGTCTCGGTCTATCCATACAATTCCTTGGAAACAATTTTGGTGCTCTAAAGCGAAGGGTGGTCGGGGGATGTCAAATATCTTCATATGGAGTGATGCTCTATTCTATAAAATTGCTAGCGAAAGGGTTCTTGAGCCATCTTGCTTATTATCAAAAATCTGTTCAGTAAAGTATTCATTTCAAGGGAGCTAGCTTGATTATTCAACTCCTAGAAGATAGTCTGGCATTGAGAGAGAGATAATCATGACATTTGATAATGGTTCCTCTGTCTTAGTAGCATTTGAACCATGGTTTGATTTCTACTCTCTTAACCAAATGGCTATAACTTATGATTCTTCCAACCTGCTTTTGTACCCTAAGTGAATTACATCTTGTCTAATGATAATAATTGGAATGAAATTTTCCTATCCTAGCTTCCCCCCTTGTATTGTTAATAGGATTGTTAGGGTTTCTATTAGAGGCTCAAAATGATATTCTGGCATGGATGCTAATTTTTCTCAAGAGGTTTCCATTCAAGTAGTTTATTCCTCAATTTTATCTTCTTCTTATGATGCTAACGTCTTTGCTACTATCAATTGTTCTTGGATTTGGAAAAAGAAAGCTCACCCTCGAGCACTATGTTCTTTATGGAAATAGAAATTGATTAAGGGTGGTCTTCCTACTTCCCTTTTCTCTCCACCCATGTTTCTTCTATTCATCCTGTCTATACAAGATGTCATCTAAATGTGGAATCTAAAGAGTATCTATTTTGCTATTGTCCAAGGTCCAAAGAGATCTGGAATCTTTTCGGGGGGGCATTATGATGGAGCTTTATTCAATCTTCAGCATGAGATTATTTCATTTCTCAAGGCAAGTCCTCGAGCTTTGGTACGTCCTTTGCTCAAGTCTCTCTTATTTACCTTCTTTGGTCATGCTGAAAAGTCCAAAACAACTTCATATTCCAGCATGTTGCCTTTAAGCCAGAAGCCATCATTTGTGAAGCTTTTATTCTATCCAGAGAATTCTATAGCATTCATCATTGTAACTCTTCCCAATCTAACTTTTAGGGTTATATGTCACAGTCTAATATGATTTCTTCCTATTTATCTTTGGTATTTTGACAACTCCCATGATCAGATGTCTTGAAGATTAACTTTGATGGTTCTATCACATCAAGTGGTATAGGGATGGGCTTCCTAATCGGAAACTATAATGAAAGTGTTCGACCAGCTTGATCCATCCTTCTTCCTTCCAGTTTTGTGCCTATCACAGAACTTACTGCTGCTTGGTAGGGAGTCAAATTCATGGTGGAGCATTTTTTAAACTTAACCTTCCTTTATCGTTGAATAGGACTCTTCCACTGTAATTAGTTGGCTATCTGGAGATGCTAAGTGCGTACAACCAGTCTTGCGCCGTTTCAAGAGTCTTATGTCTTCCTCCGGGCATTTTTTTTTTGCATACATATTCTAAGGGAGGGCGATTAAGCAGCTAATTATTTAGCAGGAACCTCAGTTTTGGTTAGATAGTTTTCACTCTGAACTTAACATTTTGACTGTAGCTGATGCTTGTGGCAAGGTTTTGCTTTATGTTAGAGAGAGAGAGAGAGAGAGAGAGAGACAGAAGGGACGGGGGGACCGTGAGAAGCATTCGTGTGAAACTCTACATTTTCGCTGCACAGCAGACAAATGCAGCTTTTTTTTTGTTTTTTTTGGGCACGGCCATCAAAAGTCGATGCAGAAACTAACAGATCGATTACATTTCATATATCAAATTTGGCAATTATTATATGAATTAATGATAAATTAAGGTAATAAAAGTACAGAGATGGTGGAAGAAAACGAAACAAGATGCGAAAGGGAACAAAAGACGGAGGGCCAACTTCTCAAAAAGAATGCCAAAAATATAGAGGTTAAGAATTCAAAACACGTTTATTTTAATATGAAAAATAATTGAAATATTTTATGGCAACCTGCCTTATTCCGCAACTAAACTACTTGGCTGGCATGTACCGTGAAGCCAGAACTTGTCTGGCTCATAATGCACCAAATCGAAGCAAACAAATCTGGCCTCCTCATACTGACAAGCTGGCCGTTGATATGGTAGAAGGATAGTTTCACCTGATGAACCGAGTTGAGGCTCAAAATAATTCCTCAACCATATTTATTTTTGAACCAACCTCCTTCCATGATTCCATCCAAGAGTTCCATTAAGTCCTCTGGTAGGTAATTCCACGCACAAGCATGACCACAATGCTCACGTGTGTGTGTGTGTGTGTGTGTGAGAGAGAGAGAGAGAGAGAGAGAGAGAGAGAGATGGGTGCCTGACAACAAACAAGAATTTACACTCGTATGAACCTGGTAATATACAGGCCACCTTGAGAGAGAGAGAGAGAGAGAGAAGTTATGTTGTTTACTCTCAAACAGACCTACAAATGTACACAGAGATGATCTCAGGGATGAAAAGAAATGAGTTAACATAATCTATTTCCTAATTGCTCTTCTTTCTCAATCTCAAAAGTGCAAGGAGAACAAGGAGAAGGAGAAGAAAGGCCTAGAAGCAAATCTATAAATGCCCCCACTATAAATCCATGAGTCCTTTTCCCGTTCACCCTTAAGTACCACCCCAACATCTCCTCGAGCCATCCCCAGTCCTTTACCCCATGGGCCATCACCATCTCCTCCATCGACACCTTAAAATCCCTGTATGGGTCCTTCGAGTCCATTACCATGGCGATGCTCCCTTCGAATGGAACGCCTTCAGTCTTGGCGGGCTCCTCCACCATCGAGCTCGTGCCGCCAGGCTCGAAGAAGAGCCGGTCCGATCTTAGCCCACGCATGACAGCCTCGGCAGTCTCGCCGCCTGAGGCCTCGGACGCGGTTGAGAAGCTCTCAGAATATTCCATGGCCAACGAATTGGTGAAGCACGACTCCGACGAGTCCAAGTGCGCTGAGCTCACGGTATTGTACGCTGCATTGCCATCACCGTTGCCTTCGGCCCTGAAGGATAGGGTTCTTGGATGCTTGCAAGAAGGCCAAGCCCATGAAGAACTTGGAGAGGGGGACAAGGAAGAAGAAGAAGGAGAAGGCCTTGTGTCTCTAGTCTTATAGAAGAGAGAAACTAGGGGGAGTTTCCTACCCATTTGGCTCTCTTTTCGTGGGAGAGGAGGAGGGGAAGACGACTGAGACCTGTGTTGCGTTGTCAAGGGTCTATGTGACTCTTGGAGAGTCTATAAAGGATGGTAGGAGATTAGATTGGCTTAGGTTGTTTTTAAAACCACAGGTGGGAGGGAAGATGGGAGGGAAAGGGGGACCTTTGCGGGGTCACACATGTGGGCAATAAATACAAGGTGGGCAGCACCCATTGTATTCAATACATCATTGAATACTGGTTGCCAGTAGATAGGGGTTTGAAGTGGCCTGGGGATCAGCTTTTCTTCTCACTTTTCTTCGCTCATGGCATGCAAGGGTGCAACTCCAGCTATCTGTCATTTTTCTGGAAGGTTGATTACATTTTCTATTCATTAATGTGAGTTAGGTTGTCGTCCTTTTCTTGCTTGGTGAGGAGCCGGACTTTGTTTCGGTTCTAAAGCCATGACCATTGACCACTCTGTTGGGGTAGCTTCAAAAGCGGGGGATAGTTTCGTTTTCCCTACCAGTTTCGTTTTTCCTACCATCACCCAATATATATATATATATATATATATATAGCAAGCAAGAAAATGACCACTCCATAAATATATTCAAGGATGATAGGGATAGTTTCGTTTTCCTTATTATCAACAAAAGAAAAAAAGAAAAGAACATATATATAGAAAGCAAGAAAATGACTGCTCAATAAATATGACTAAAGATGAACCTAATATGAATGCAAGATTATATTAGCATTTTGTATATAATTTGCTTGGAAAGTGGTAAAATTAATGTCGTCCTTTTTTTTTTCCTTGTATATAACGCAAGCATCTTTCCTGTCAAGAGATGCTAGATTTAAAATTTAATGGAGGCATCCATGAGAAAGCTTAAACTTAAAATTAAATTTCTGCTATATCTCAGAACTTTAAAGCATTGTGACTAGTGTAAGCTAGAAGACCTTATATATATATATATATCAAGAATTAGGCTTAATTGACTAAAAAGGATGGCTGGTTTGATTGTCTGATCATTGTGGCAATGATAATGCTTTTCTTTGTGATAATTTACTCACTTAAAATGTAATAACTTATTGTCATGATTATCTTGCTTGATAATGATAGTCTACTACTTTATACATTAACATCTTACTCATTCATAAGGATAGTTTCATCACAAATCCACAACTTTCGAATTAATTTATGTGAATTAGTAACATAATTATGTAGTATATTATACTCAAAAAAAAATTATAACCATGAAATAGTAAGTTCTTTCCGTTAAAGTTTAATTCTCTAACTTACTCATTTTTAAAAGATGAAATTTAGGCAAAGTTTATTAGATGTTTATCATCAGATTTTCTAATTGATAAGTGACACTCACGTAACTTTATATTTTATTAAATATATAAATTTTATTAAAAAATAAAGACAAATACATGCCATTTGTTCAGCGAGGGACCGGGTGACAGGCGGTTTTCATGCCAAGTAAATTCTTGGGCCTCGCCGTTGTTTGGGATGAAAAATTGGCGCATCAAAATTATCACGCGATTCCCCGCGTACCAACGGAAAGGAGATGGGACAAGAGAAAAAAGATTTATTGCTTCACCTCCCCACTGTTGCCATCATTTGTCTGAGGTTTGGAATTATGTTCAGGACTCGTGACTTTCAAAGAGCGTGTCCCATGCTTCAACTTTATTTGTTCTTCCTCGCAAGAAAACGAAAAATCATCCGGATTTACCTACAAACAGATGCAGGGCTAAATGACAACAGGCTATCTAATACTTCAAGGGCAGAGCAGAGGACACCACGTGAACTCGGCATACAATTCCGCAAAAGCCGCCATGCCTGAGCTTGGCATGGGACGTGCCACCATTGGAGAATCGTGACCCATTGCGAGTATTCTACAGTGAAAACTCCCACATATCCATGTTCATCCCTTGTTGAAGATTGATTGAGTTGCAATAATATCACCCGATTTCGTTTACGGGGTGGCAGAGAGAGGAATTACACCACGCCCTCTGTCGATGTTCTTTGCGTCGTTCCAATCTTCCTGTAACTATTCGGTGTTTTGTCTTTCGTAAGTTCTTCGAGCCATGGCCACTCTTTGCTTCCTCTTTAAACTTCTGCTTGAATTAAATTCATGCGTTATCTTTTATCCTCCCAAGAGAGGAAGGCACGAGTCGCACATCAAGGAAATTTCAGGAACACATTAAATTTAGTCCTCTAGTTGACGAAGGCCCCCCATCTATCGAAGGCCGCCTTTGCCCGCTACCAAACAAAACGTATTGAAGAGCGCACAAAGGGAACCCTATCGCCTGTATACAGAGGAGTAGCTATCCAACAAATCCAGTATCAACACAAAATCCAATTGGTAGGACCCATTGTCTCCCACTGGGGACCTACCACTGCTGTCTGTGAAGCTTCAATTTAATTCTAATGAATGGCAAGGAGATCAGACAACACAGCACCTATCGCGTTCCATATTCTGAGCTATTATTTGTCCAATTTGTGTGCCTTTTAACTCCTCTCTCGAGTAAGGTCAATCAAATAAAAGGAAATCATGCTCTCTGATCATTCGATTAAAATGCAACCAAGAGTACGGAGGCAATAATTCGAACATGTCTTCACAGTATGCGTGTCTCCGTCCTCTGCGGACCCTGTCAGCTAATGATAGCTTAGAGGCATCTATTTTGCCTTCCATCAGCACATGCTCTGTTGACCTCCCCGATTGGTAAAGCCTTGGAAGTATTCCGGAAAATATATCTCCTTTGTACAACCAAATAAAGATCCCTATTGAACTTACGTTTAAGATATCTTCAATCAAATTTAACAACCAGAGGATCAAACTGTTGGACTTCACATTGTCAAAGGGGGACAAGAAAGGAAAGGAAGTAAGAATAGGAGGCAAGATAGCTACTTACTTTGAGCTGTTTGGTGAGCAGGCATGGACTTGGTGGATTAGATATCAACCTAGAATCCAAAAGATGGCTCTGATTTAGAGCGAAGGAAGAGCAATGGAAGGCAAGATAAAACTTATTCTCCTAGCCATTTGGTTAGGGGACATGAAGCATATTTTGATTTTGAATGACTTGGCAATGCTGGGGTTGTGATCAATGTTGTGGAAGGTGGGGTATTGTTTATGGGAAAGCCCTTTTCTTTTGTGCAAAATGGTGGTCATGTAGAGGAGAGTCATCTTTATAAAAGGGACCAACAATTTAATTCCTTTTGCATCCTCGAATGTTTCCCTGATCGTAATCAGCTTCTGACCATGTGCCACGCTCGTGCTCGACTGCCAGGAAAGTGAGAGCATTGGTCATGCGATTCGTTTTGAGAGTAAATGGACAAATGATTACTATAAAGTGATGTCGATTGGAAGTACAGTATGTCGTCCCTCATCTCGTTGAAAAATCTTCAACTGAAACTGGCAATTGTCAATGGAGGGAGTGAGGGCTAATACCTTTTGTTTACAAGGAAATTGATCTATGGTGAGATCCTCACGATTTTGAAGTAGGGTTGACACACGTGAAAAAGGTTTCAAAACATCCATGGATGGAAGGAATGTTTACCGGATGGAGGAAGCTCATTGGCTGCTGGTGGTGAAATCTGGTCTGATTAGATCTTAGCATACATATTTGAGTACAAATTGAGTCAAAAATTTGCAAGTGACATTGTGATCCAAATCCAATCTGAACTCGTACTTGACGCGCTGGTCATAAATTTCTATAAGTATACTATATTGAGACAGACAACTTAAGATCATGGACCCTCAAACTAATATTCCCATCAGTTTTTAAGTAGAACTCATGAAGTAAAGTACACTGGCATCATATTAGTATAATATCAGGAAAATAATATTTAGAGTCTTAACTATCTCATCCATAGATATCTGTAACCATTCTTATCACTATACTGTTCACCATTCATTTCAATTGTTGATAAGTCCCACAATTTTGTTTGCAAGACAACGAAAGAACATTAATATTTCTAGCATCGCCCCTTTGTTGAGTCCCTTGCCATGTCACATGCAAGGCCACTTATTTAGGGTGGACCGTACCTGACCACCCAAACTACTCATTGGATGGGCCGGTTAAACTTTCGGAAATTTAGATGGGTCGGGTTCGCATCCAACCCAATATAGTTGAAAAATACCTAATGTTTTGTATTATTTAAACTATTTAATTGTTACCGCCAGATCTCCAACGCTCATGTTTTTTAGTGTATAAATAATTTAGAAATGATAGGGCACATTACATGATTTAGATCATTAATATTGAGCTTTAATTATCAATTGTGACCTAATTGAAACTAAGCAAAGACATACTTGAATAGGTCCTAATTTATCTCTCTTTCTTTATGTGTATGTATGTGTTTTTTAAATTTATAATAATATTTTATATAAATTTTATATTTTTTTAGTTTTATAAATATGCCACTTAAATTGATGAATAATTGAGATCTCAAATCATTAAAACATCTCATACATTTTTTTTTTTATTTTTAAATTATTATTCCATTAAATCTAACCTGATTAACGTGGTTCGACCCAGCGCAATAAATCCAAAGTTCGTTGAGGAGTTGAGTTAGATTGAATGAGACCGGATTAGATTGGATTAGGGTTGGAAATATAAGGGTTGAATTGGTTTAAGATTTGTCCTCAGCTCAAACCACTCGGTTCTGGCCCTACGGAAGCGGCAAGAAATAGGTCAATCACAGATCAAGTACCTTGGGAATTCCCCAAAACCTTTCCCCAGTTGCCTGCCACGCCGCCAGGTGTCTCTCCCACAGGGCTAGAGGGCACCTTCTGAAAGTGATGGAAACCTATTAAAATTTTCATTGTCCGATTGGGACGAAAAGCAGCACCCTAATCCTATAGATGAGGCAAACCAAAATGGAGGAACGTAGTACAATAAAATATATTTCCTAATGGCAGGTTTTTCATCCAAACAACACAAAATATTTTAATCAATGCTTTTAGCTACTTATTTTTAGAATAAGACCGTAATGCTTCAAGCTCACTTGTTGGTTCAATCAATTAATTAGCGGATCAAAATCATATATTAAATAAACTTGATTTTAAGCTATTTAAATTTTTTTTTTATTCGATATGAAATTATTTTGAAATATTATAAAGTTCTTAATATGATGATATAATTATTTTGTTAGATACTACAAATAAATTAATTGATCGATTCATGTTTGGCTAAAGAGAGGTTCGGTTGTGAAAGTGTTGAGAGGTTTTGTATAAGATTTTTGGAATATAAGTTTAGCATATTAAGGTCTGCTATTGAATCATTGAATGGGGATGTCAAAGAACATGCAAATTTCTAACTACAAAAGAAAAACTCAAAAGCTACAGACTTTTTAAGTTTGCTCAAAAGCATATCCATTGTTAAGATGTGAAGATGGATTATTCACCCAAGTCTAAGCCTAGTGAGCTGAGAGCTGAGGTGATTCTAATCAAGCGTAAACAAAAGATTTACAGACCAAAGCCCAACAACAATCTAGATTGAGCTAGTCTGAGAACTTGTTGGTCTGGCAACTATAAATAATCATGTCATGAAATAAAGCCTGAATCTTTTGTTGAACCAAATTTCATATATTCCAAAATTGTGGTGCACTTGTGTTCGATATAAAATAAGAACAGATAGCGGTACAACAGTTGAAGCATATTGAGATTGTTTGATATTTCAATCATGCTCCAATGCAGAGCATCTCACTAATATCATCAAGCACTTGAAACACAATTTCAAATAGGTCCTTAAATTTCAAGTTTCTGGCATTTTATCTGACTCCTCATTCGCATGGTTTATCTAAGATTGTGCTTTGAATGCATGGATAGCCAGCAGCTGCATTATGTGGCAAATTAATATGAATTTAGACGTTTATCCAATACAAGCAAGTGTTTGCTTATACTTCTGCCTCCAATCAATCAATAACTAATCCTTGACTTCCTCAGTACTCAACTTCAAGTCATGTCTCCAAAAACATCCCTTCTGATTGGGCCTTCCATGGTTCAGCTCCCTTGTTAATAGGAAAGTGAGAAAGAGAACGCTTATACGAAGTATTTAAAGTCAAGTCAGTTTTACTAAGGTTGAAGTATTTAGTATTTTTTATAATTTTTTTATTAATTTTTATTTTTTTATATGGTATATATATAGGAGCTCTCATTCTCTCTCATCTCTCTCTTAAAAAATTTATTTTAACCTTAGGATTTTATAATAAATTTAATTTTATTATTTTAATAAGTTATAAATCAAGTTGATATATGTCAATATGAGATTTACTGTTACTATGATTCTATCAAAGTTTAAAAACCTTAATGTTTAACTAAATCTTGACTAAAGCCTTATAAATTATATTTCAAGGTAATTATTTTTTAATATCTTATTTTCTTTAATTAATTTTTTATAATTTTTATTTGAAATAAAAGTGTTCTAACTTTATATTTGCTAAACCATAATTTCTCAAAATTTTTTAAATTTATTTTTGAAAGAAAAAGTTAACTTTTTATTATTAAAAAATATTTTTTATATATTTTTATTAAATTCAAATAAAAGATATTTCTTTATTTTCATGAAAAATCTTAAGTATATAAAAAAGAAAGAGAGAGAAAAAAAAAAAAAAAAAAAGAAGAGAATGACATTTAATAAGAGAGATGATAGGTGATGTGAGAACAAAATCGTCCAAGCAAAATTAAACTGAACCAAACCAAATTGAGCAATTTGAACCGATTCAAGGCTGTATCGAGTCGATGGGCCAAAACGCATTGAGCCGAACTAACCGATTTGGATTAGAATTTATGTTTGCTCATCTAAGGCATTACGTGGCATTCATAACAATCTTATAGAACTCACCAGCGAACATTTTCTCAATGCCTCCTACATTCACATATATCCTTCATCAATCATTGTGGAGCAGCACAGGCTTACCCTCTTTTCACTCTGCAATCATCTAGGGATGATCTCAAAAATCACCATGCCATGGAATTCCAAGCACGTACACCATAGCTTTCTTTAGATGTCAGCATTCAAAAGATATTACAGCACAAACATTCAAATTCTCTCAGTACAATCTTTCAGGAGAAAAACTTTATATCATCTTCAGAAACTCTAGCCAAATATGCAGCACAATGGCTGCAGCCAACTGGTTCCCTCTATGGAACCACGGCGGCTTAAAGCATGCGCACCACCTGCTCGACCGTATACGAATTGATGAAGCATCAAGTGCTTTCCGTCATGCTCAATGTCCCCAAAAACCCTGGCCTGCCCAAAGAGCTACTGCGATCATTGTCAGGCAGCTTAAGCTGTAGGCATGCAACATATAACATAAACAACATAATTCATTAGCGGTGTTTAACACATTGACCATCTGAGCTCCTCCAGATGTCCACCATCTCAACAGCATTAGGACATCGTTTTTTCTGTGGCTGTGGTTGTCCCCAGTTGACAAGTTTCACGAGCAGGCAGATTGTTGGGCCTTGTTAATGGTTAATTGTTTATATCCATCTAATGACCCCATGCCTGCTTATCTCTTAGTTATAATTACTCAACCTGATGTCTCTTGGAGCCAGCTTTGGTGTCATAAATCATTGCCCTGCCACAGGATTTTTTGCCTTAGAAAAGACACCTGACAATTGAGAGAGCAAGATCTTATTCTAGTCTTCTAGGAAAGAGGCTGGTTAACATACTGCTGCTGAAAATTTGCAGATTTCTGGGAGTTCCTTTTCCCCTTTTGGAGATATTTCAACTTCCTGATGATGCCAATGCATATCTCTTCCACCTCCAATCTATCAGCAGCTTAATTTTCATGTAGCTTTGGGATTAGATATTCTAGGTGCTCCCCCTCTGTTCTTTTATTTAGGCATTGCTATCAAGGACCAAGTCCTCAGACTCAGGTCGCTCTTATCTGCATCACGTCTGATGATAGGCATGTTGAAGCTTTAAATATCATGGACCAAGTCTTCAGAATTTGTTCTTGATTTCTCAAGTTCGGCTAGTGATCTCCACTGACCATCTCTAATTCATCTGTTCTTGAAGTCAGACTGTCTGCTAGGAAATCCTCTGCATATTTATGTTGATGTTCTATTGAGCCTCGTGGTTCTTCCACCTCTGGTCAAATAGTTGACTTATTCCTTCTCTTAGTTCTAAGCTTAATGTTTGCATTTAATCAGTCCTCCATACGCTATATCCATTTGGTGCTTCCAGCTATCGTTTTATGTAGGCATTTCCTACGAAGTCCAAAGATTGAGTTGTTCTCATGACTTCATCTCTGAAAATAGAATCGCATAAACCAAAAGCTTTTTGGCCTAAGAACTAAAGAGAATTGTTACTTTCTCAGGCTTAACGCAACCAATTCTAGATTTCTATATACTATAGTCTTTCAAGTGTCATGCTCCTCCAAGTAAGCCATTCATATTCTTTCATTCCCTGATCTGCTTGACCTGTGACTTCTACCATATTTTAATTCTAAGCTTACCATTTGGAGTCTTCCCTAGTAAAAGGGAGAAACTTTTCTTTTCCAATGTCACACACCATAAGCTATAGTCAGAATTTATTTTGAGCTGAGTCCCCACCAACTTTCATTCACTCAATTCAGCTCTAATACCATTTGTAATACTTCGAGCCCATTTGCTAGTCCAATTAACTTGTTAATGGACTGAATCCACGTAGCCTTAAAAATTCGAGGATAAGTTAATTGGTAGCAAATAAATTCAAGTTATAAGCTTTTTAAATTTTTCTTTTCCACCTAATATAAAACTATTTTAGAATATTACACGAACTATTTGGCAATGTATCATATAAGACTGAACCTAAGATCTCCTTCAAGGAGAGGATAGGTACACTCTGGGGCACCACCCAGCTCATCAATGACTCACCAGCATAATATGATAAATCTAGATATTTATCAGTGCTCTTTCTCTATCCTTATAAATAAGTCTTATAACTTACCAGGTCCTACAAATTACCAGGTCCTAATAGAAAGTCATTTATCATCTCCAATAAATGCAGACAAAAATCAGAAAAATTAAAATTAAAGAGGGCATTCAATTTTTGAAGCCAGTCATACTTTCTATTTTTATTTGTATAGAAAATCAAAAATTCTTACAAAAATGCATACCATAATGAAATATGAAAACAACATTTTGTAAAACATAATTCTTAAATAGCACAAAACTAAAACTAATTTTAAAATAATTTTATCATTTCTTATCACAATAAAGAAATAGGCCGAAAACAAAAGTTGGAGAACTCGAAAATACAAAAATAAATGATATCTTCTTGATTTTTTTTTGGGATAATTACATTTTATCCCTGAGGTAAGGTTCGATTTCACTTTGCGTGCCTACGTTTTAAAAAGTATCACTTAACCCATCTGAGATTTGCTTTCATCCATGACTATTATCTATCATTATCCACTTGAAGGTTTAATTAATTCGTGACGATTCAGTGAAAAGGCAAAGATAAACGGTGATTCTTGCATCCTTTGGCCAGAGAAGATGATCGAACGTTCATTTTTTACTATATTTTTTTTGAAGAATCAGTAGATTATTATTGGGATCAATTTTCAATAATTTGATTGGCTTTGAGTGTGCACTTAAAAAAATCATTCTTTAGTTTGAGATGAGGTTGTATTTGAATTTTGAGGTTTGTAAGGCTTAGAAATTGAGGATTTATAATTGATCTTTATAAACTTTTCTTCCACTACTTCTCTATTTTTCTTTTCCATCTGATTTTTTAGAGATTTGGTATATCAAATTTTTATAGCCGGTTTCTTTCTGATCCAAATTTTTTTCTTATTTATTTAAAGCTTTTCTTCTTGATGGTGAAAATATTTGGAAGAAAGGTATTTTTGTAAGTAATTAAGCTTATGTTCTATATATCTATATTATTTTAGATCAACTAATTTGTTTTTATGCATGTGTTCTATTTCTATTAGATTTTTAAGGTTTTTTGGTTCAACGATAAGGCCTTTGGATCCGAAAGAGGACGATCAAGATTTTTAGATCAAAAGGAATTGGATGAAATTGCTATTTTTTGTTGCAAATTTGTGTAGATCGATTGATTAGAAACATAGCGCCTCCTCCGATACTTCCGATACTTCGATATCTTTAAATTTGATATGAAAAAAATGATGTTATTAATAATAAATTTCCATCAATGCCTCTTGTTTTGAAATATTAAAATGAAAAAGATTAAAGATGTAAGAATTTACTAATCTTTTGAAGAAAACTTACTAAAAATAAGCCATCTGAGATCAACCAACGTCGACTATAACCCCTCATCAATTTGGATATGCATCCTTGTTTTTTTAAATCCTAAAATATTTTCCATGTAATCGTTTTTTATCCGAACAAGAGAAAGGATTATTTCGATATATAAAAAAAATATAAATTCCAATGGCTTTTGCTACTATGACCTTCCCAACCACGATTTTTTATTCCTTCCAGGCATTTCGCCTGGAAATAAGAAATTCTAACGATACTAAATAAAAATAAAAAAAAAAATATTAGGTTCCGTCGTTTCTATGGTTACTTTTTAAACGGTGAGGTCCTCATTTTCATCTGAGCCAAAGATGAATACTACCAATTAACACGAACAAAAACTAACCGATAACATCCTTCAAACCATGATGAGCTTAGTAAAATTGAATTATACCTGTATTTATCTTTTTTTATCTATCTTTTCAAGAGACATCATTTATAATAAAAATAAAAAATAAAAATATTCTTTATTCTCACTTATTAAATATATTTTTTAAAAATAAAAAACTAAAAAAATATTTTCAAAAAATAAAAATAAAATTAAAAATTTTAAACAAAAAATTAAAAGCAAACGCAAGCAGAATCTTTCAGAGTGAACGGTTCGATCTTCCTTTACTAAGCTTAGTCGATGGCCTGCACTCTGAATCTCTAAATACACTGTTCTTCATTTTACTTTCACCACTGGCCAACCATTCACTTTGTCCGACTCTCAATTGCAGGCTTTGTTTCAGCACTCCTCCAGTCCTCTGTAGCCTCACAGCAGGACTCAGCAACTCACTGTTATCAGATAACATTTGGTGCCTTTTCTTCTAGATAGGCAAGATCTTAAGGAGCAGGCCTGAACACAGTAAAGCGAAACCAAGCTCATAAAGAACCAAGTTACTGGAGCAAATTTTTCTTACTTTCCCAATCTCAATTGGTGCTTACTCTTAGAATCTCTGCATAATTTGTTCCTTCAAAATCCCCCAGATTTATAAGGGTAGATCAAAAGCATATCCTAAAATCTCTGGAAGCCTGTCCAGGACCTCTGTTTCAAAACTTTGTCCACAGAAATACGCCGTTTTCTATTGAAAATCCAAGTTTCACCTTCCCTCTCGGCGTACTCACCAAATGTTTTGATCGAACAAATCAAGAATCAAACAGAGGAAGGACTCCACAGACTCCATAAAGAACCCTCCAATTTGATTTTGCCATCAAAGAAACAATTTTTACCTCCCTTCATAGACTTATATTCACAAATATTCCAATTTCTTGACAGAAGAACTAATCAAAGAATAACATTCACATAATAAGAGAGAAAAGAACCAAGGAATTAGAATCACGAGAAGTAAAAATATTTTTTTTCATATTAGAAAACTTCCAGTCCGTACAGAACTCCGGCATGCCTCTCGTCATCATCCTTGGCAAAGTAGAGCTCTTTCATCCTCCGAAACGCCTGCCATGTGAGCAAGCTATCGGAGCCGGCTTGGTGGCACCGACCGGCGGCCCGATGTACCTGCAGCGTGCTCGCCACCCGATCCAACCCTCCATACAAGCTATCGCAGTACTTCATCATGTGTTTCATGTCATACACTCTATCTCCAAAGAAAACCCTGACGAGACCCAAGAATTCCGCCATCGTTCTCGGCAACTTGCGGCAAGTTAGGGTTTTGACGAGGTATCCGAAGTCGTAGGCGCTGTGGAAGGTGACCCAGCTGACGGTGGAGTCGTTGCAGACGAGGCCGGAGGACATGAGGAGCTCTGCGAAGCGGCGGGAGTCGATGCCGCGGGCGCGGTTCTTGTCGAAGTCGATGCCGTTGGCGCGGAGGAGCTCGATGGAATCCGGCGAGTGGCGGTCGCAGCGGGGGTCGAATTCGCGGAAGTTGAACTCCCAGACGAACCGGGCGGCGCCGTCGGTTCCTAGATCGGGGAGCTCACCGGCGGCGTCGGAGAGGGTCAGACCGACCTGGATGAGGTGGAGCGCGTCGACGTTAGCCTTGAGAAGGGCATACCGCTCCGCCGGCGAGAGGTGAAGCGGGTGCTTCCGGGGGCGGTGGACGACGCCGGGGAACTCCGTGTCCATGGCGGCGAAGGGATACCGGTCCACGGCGTCCCGGATCAGCGCGAACTCTGACTCGAGGTTGTCGGCGTACACGGACCGGATCTGGATCTTGATCGGCGGTTTACTGGCCTCGAGGGAAGGCATGGCGGCTCGAATCGTTCCAGTCCTTCTCTATGTTCTCCGGTATAGGCGGTGAGGAGAAGGAAAGGGGGTGGCGGTTTTTTATAGGGAAGGCAAAGGGCTCGTTCGGCGAAGAGAGGAAGAAGACGCGGTCGCGTTTCCATTCAAGGGACGCTTGGTCTTTTCTTTATTAAGTGGGGCCCGCGCAATACTGAGAGTCGCGATTGCCTCACGATTCGGGAAAGTCACGGATGAGTGGTAGTGATGTGTTGATTGATGAGTGGGTCCCACTGGAGCGTCGGTCTCGCTACTGGTGGGGTCGAGGGGTGGGCGCGGGCATGGAAACCGTGTGCTCTATTAAAAAAAAAAAAAAAAAAAAAAAAAAAAAAAAAAAAAAGTTGGGGGATAGCGGTGAGTGGGAAAAGGCGCGGAAGATGAGGCTTGACGACCGGTTTGTCCGCGTGCATCCCATCGGGCTTGGTCTTCGATGGCGGGTTTAGATGCTTTCCCCTGCTGAAACGCAACAACAACATGTGGAATCCTATGGGTCCCGCAGTGATCCCCAAAACTATGACGAGAGAGTTTACCCGTCCCAGTGCACTGCGCGTCACCAGTGGAGTCGCATTCGGTGGGTCGGCACCGCTCGGGAATGCCGAATTATATCGCGTGAGCAGAGCCTGTTTCCTCGCTGTTTTGATGGCGCAATCCACCCTCACGCTTCTCCCTCCAATGGTCCCGTCCAGTTCTCCTTGCCATCATTCCGTTGTTACATCAAAAATGATGTGGCGCTGAAGAACATAAACATAATCGATGAGCATGCACATAAAACACCTTATTTAAATTTTTTCTTAAAAAAATATGATATTTATTGGAGCTTTTAAATAAACATCCTTTGTTTTTTTTTTTTAAAAAAAAAAACTCAAATCAGACACAATTTAAAGCTAAATAAATGAAATCAGACTGAAAACAATTTGAACCAGTATTCATACCGCATCAATAAGACTGGAACTGGATCATTGAATCAAAGCTTTTAATTAATATTTCTTTTAATACTTTGCCATATGTCCACTGAATCTGATTTAAGATTTTATTAATTTCAACTCGATTTGGAATAATCAAGGTGATCAATTAGTTTCGTATATGGCCTGATTTTAAATTCAGCACAAATTTAACAACACAAAGTAATGGCAGATATATTTAGCTTCATCTAAGAGTTTAAGCATGAAATTAATTTTAAATTGTACTTAATTAGGTTCAAACTCAATATTCGTTGGGTTAGTGACATTGGGGGGTATAAGCTTGGGAGTTGGTGACTGACTTTGATGCGTTAGTGCTTTGATGAATTAATTCTCTGCCTTGCAAGAGTAGGTCCCGACAAGGATATCAATATTCGAAAATAATGAGCACCTAAAACTTAACAACCATGACTTGACAACAGAATGAAAATAATTTGCACTATCTGTTAGAAAGGATTCGTTATGGGAACCCAGCACAGCATTTTAAATTGATGTTCCTATAGCAAATGATTCTAGATGCGCACCCACTAAAGTAAAAACGTGGACACTTTTTATCCTAACACATGTTGATCATAAACAAACATAATTACACTTGCTCTTTGTTCTCTGCAATCAGCTTCCGCAAAAGCATATTGATCCCTCTTTACCCTACATAGATTCATGTTACAGTGGCCCATGATATCTCAAATTTAATCATATATTGTATAAAAAAATATTATATATTTATAAGTTAAATTCATTAGTTATCTATTATCTTTCATTAAAATTTTTGTACTATCTAGTTTTGATTTGCTAACGAATTAATTGGATCAGCATATAAACTTAGGTGTTGGGCATTATAAATAGTATCAGAGCCGATCCAACTTGATGAGAATGAGGAAAGCGCTACTCATGTAATGGTGATGAAGTTTCACCATGGCGTGAAACCATCCTTACAGCACCAATAACTTAGATTTTGGCTAGTTTGTGGCATGCAACAAGAACCTCGCATTATAAAGAGAAAAGATTTTGATATCTCAAATTTAGTTCAGGCTTGGGAGTAGATTTTATCTACGCCGAAAACCTTACATTATAAGAAGGAAAGATTGTGATACCTCAAATTTAGTCCCATATTTGATGATGTGGATATCGCATTATAAGGAGAAAAGATTGTAATACTTCAAATTTAATCTCACATTGAATGTGAAAAAAATTTTATGTACTTATAGCTCAAGTCTAGTTACTACCCATTAACTTTCACTCGAATTTTTGGATCATGTGATTTCAGTATGCTAACGAATTAATTAAATCAGCAGGTGGGTTTAAGCCTTATCACAAAGCCACTAAGAAAAATCATAAATCTCGATACCAACTTCTTGATAATTAATAAATTAAAACTCCATCGTATACTCCCAACAACGTTCACACAAATCACCATTCTCCAAACCTCCACTATTTACTCTCTTATTCCATCCTCACTAGCGGGGCGTGAAAACCATTTCATGGCCCCTGAAAATAAGGGGTTTCAAATAATGTCCTGAGTGATCTACAGGACCAAATTCAAACTGCTGACCAATGAAATGAATATTTTTTTTTTTCTTGTATAATTTATTAGACATGCAAGACCCAAAATATTTGGAGCAAAAAAATAGGCTGCAGACTTATTCGCCGACTGGCCAAGAGTCAACTTTCATGGTAGCTGACCAAGTCGTGGGTCGATAACTGTTGCTGGTAAGAGATAAATATGTTGGTCCGGTCAGCCATTCTTGGTCTTCGTTCTTGTATCATAATTTTTTCGACTCCTTGGACTTTTCCTCAGTTCCGTAAGGCGGCAGCCTCTCAAGTCTTAGTCGTCCGAGTCATTGTCAGATAACCACATCGAGCTGCCTGCCAATATTTCACCACATATTAGCCACGCATGTGTTTTAGATTTTAGTCCACTAAGGAAGTTGACTAGCGGTGGCAGAAGGGATCCGGAAACTTCTCCGTTAGATTTGTTTTATTTCTTTTATCTCCAGCGAACATCGATGACGAAGAGAACGGCTTCTCTGGCTCCTGTTAGGTCGCAGGAAGTAATTAGGTAAAATCTTTTTTCTTTTAAAATCAATTATTCGGTGTACTGTATCTCAGTATAAAAGCCTCACATGTTCCGATTTAAAAAAATATATATAAATAATTATAGAAGATTTGATATCCCATCCTTCGAGAAGGATGGGATTTGGATGTTAGCACAAAAATGACCTCATGTTCTATGGGCATGGATTTAATTTAATTTCGCCCCATCTGGTTGTAGGCTAGACGAATATGATAGAAATTTTGTAATGTTTAAGATATCCTATCATAATTAATTGAATAATTAATTAAAAACAACACCCACCTGAATGTTTCGTTGCAGTGATGAGGCGTGTTATAAACCACGAGTTACCGAGGAGTTAAAAAAAAATCAGAAAATCGAACAAGTATGCGTGCATTACCGCGGTGGGCTCTGCGACTCCTACAGTCACCAAGGGCTCCAACCGAGCATTGAATGTTTCATGCCGCAGATAGCAGTTGAGGCCAAAGCTTCCTCGGTGCTTAGTTTGCCATCTATAAGAGGTTCATAGGTTAATTCTTAGATCTCTTGAGTTCTCCCAATTAATCATTAGTAAAATAAAATTATGTGGCACAAAAATTTAAATAAAAATTAATAAATAATAAATAAATTATCTTTTATTTAATATAAAATTATTTTTAAAGTGTTATATAATTTTTTTTTATAATGAGAGATCGATAAGTTAGACAGAATTTATTTTTGGATCGAGTTCTTAATACTATAAAGGTAATTTTATATCGAAACTCTATCATCGTTCTATTGGCTCATGTTCATCAATTTTTTATCATATAGCTCAAAAATTTAAGTAAAAATTAATGAATAGTAAATAAATTTAAGTTATAAGCATGTAACTGTTTTGTTTTGTTCAATATCAAATTATTTTTAAAAATACTAAATAAGATATAAAAGATGACCGGAGAACCTCAGCTCAAAAATTTTGGTAGAGATTAGGGGAGAGCAGTTTGAAATGCGGACTCCCGTCTTTGGTCCTTCTTCGCACCGACGGCTGATCCCGCCGGTTGCACCGGTGCCAACGCCGTTTCGTTGAGACTGGGATGGGACTCTGTTCCTCTCCGGCGCCAAATCCCACGTGTGGCAACTGGTGCCAATTCCGTTCTGTTGGGATCGACTCATGCCCCTACCCTTCTCCGACGTCGGATCCCTCCGCCGATTACTCCTAAAGCTAAAAGCCGTTCCTTTGGTCTGACGTATTAGTCTTACGTGTTGCCTCACTGACATGGTTGTTGATGTAACAAAGACCCCATTATTTTTATAAATAATTTTTTAAAAAGATATTATTAAAAAATTCTTGATATGCCTTGCTCTTTGATATCGTATTGACTCTCAGAACTAATCTATTCTGTGTCATTATTTATGTTTCCATCAATCCAAGCTATGTCTATACACTGCATCACATATCATCTTCAACTTTCTCAAAAGCTCAATAAAGGGAGGGAGGATGGGAGAGGGAGATTTCTTACAACCTAACTAAATCTCAAAAGTTGAAACTTAGATGCAATTTTTCTCTTAATAAAAGCCATATATATCATCTCATTTAAAAAAAAAAAAAATTAATGTATCCATCATTATTTTCTCAAAGATTAATTATTATTTTTTAGAGATATATGTTATTTTTAAATGATAATAATATTGTCGTAGTTTGTTAAATGGAGAATCGCATGAATCATGCCTAAGGAACCACAACTACATTTTGTCGACCAATTTTTGACTGATTCAGATACAATTTCGGTCCCATTGAAAAGTGGACCCTTCCAGCATCCACATTACTGATTTTTTCAATCCAAACCACTAGCTTATTTCAAGCATAATAACCAAGTTGCTTCTACCGGTTAAAATCTAGGTACTCTGCGCTCCACAATGGGAGCCATTGGAGTATTTCAACCACTTGCCTCATGCCATCAATTCACTCCTCTAGAGATGCAAAGAATTTTCACTTGTGTGATACCGTAAATTAATGAAAGCCCAAGACCATATGGAGATGAATTAAAAAAAAAAAAAGAAAACTGAAGGCCATTTCAAAGAAGCTTGAGATAGATAGGATTAAAGCTTGATTTTTAAAAAAATTATAAAAGACATCACAATTGAACCCTATCTTTTTTAGTCCAAAACTAATAATTAAACTCTCAAATCGAAAGTCCACAGCATTAATTATAATCTTTACCATTAAAAATATTTATAAACCAATGAATATGCATTTTGGGGACTTTGACTGTTGCATACGGTAGACCTCAAAAAAAAAAAAAATAAAATAAAATAAAAATAAAATATATATATATACTATACTATACTATACTAATGCACTAAAATATATGATAAAATATTTAAATTCTTATTTTTTTATCATAATCTTATATATTGAAATATGCTTAGATAAGAGACAACTAAAACATGTGTCTTTTTTATTTCTAGGCATTTTTAGTCATATAAATTATAATCAATAATTTAGATCTTTAATTTGGATATCTGATTATTAATTCTACAATTAAGAAGAATAGATATCATGAATCATCTCCACCTAAGGATAGTAAAGAGGACAGATTCTACTTCTATGTAAAAGAGGGTATCTACTCTCTTTACTCCTCTTGAGTCTCCAAAAAAATAAAAAATAATGAGAGACATTTAAATTAAAGATTCATACCATTGACCAAGATTTATATTATAAAAAAAATGAAACCATATATCATATATTTTAATGGTTTTCAATTTAAATATCATGTGGGCATCGGAATGAATTATTTTTATTACATTACTATATTAAAATACATGATAAAGCATTATAGATGATGGCTGCACATATTAGAAATAATAAAAAAATATTGAAATCAATAGCAAAATATTTTTTCACACCATTGTAACTGTTTCTTTTTTACACCAACTTGATGCATTAATGAGAAACTACCAGGACATGTGTTTTTTTAGTTTTTAATAGTATGGAAACATTGTAGATTTTTAATTTAGATGGCATATTATTGAATTTAAACTCAAGAAAAATAGATTTAGAGAAGAAAAGTTATCAAATTGTATGGCGGCTAAATCAAAGATTCATACTGTTAATTATGATATATATTGCTAAAAATGCCTAGAGACTGAAAAATTGCATGTTTTGATGATCTCCAATATATATGCATCAAATGGATACAAAATATAAGGTTAAAATAATATGAGGCTATATTTTTTTATGACATTTTTTTATATATTTTAGCATAATAATAAAAATCATTCATTTTTGCATTTACTTGATATATAAATTAAAGATCATCAAAACATGTGACTTCTTAATTTTAACCATTTTTGATAATATAAATGATGTTCAATGATGCAAATCTTCGATTTGGATGATTGATTATTGATTTTAGATCTAAAAAAAATAAATATCATCTCTTTTCAATGGTAGGCAGGCCTCAAAAATGGATGCACATGCAATTACTATTTTTAATTATTTGAAAATAATTATATTATGTTAAGTATAATAATTATGATAATAATGATAGCAACTTTTTTTTATGGATCATAGCAAATATCAATAACAAGAATAACTAAGTAGTAGTGATTTTATTACTGCTCATCCAATACCTAATGGTAGCGATCATAACAATAATACCAGAGTCACGGTGACTTGTTGCAAAATTGTAATATATTATGACTTCATGAACCATCTCACTGCCAACACATTCATCCAAATCTATCACAGCCACAGCATTGTAATTGATATTTATGATATTATAGTATCATTTCAATGTCACTCACATTACATGACAGCAAGTCGTTGAGACCAAAAATTGAAACTATAAAACAGTAACAAGCAGTTCTTCTATTTAATATTCATGAGTTAGATGTTCTGTAGAATAAAATGTTGACTTACTTTGGGTTTCACATGCATATAGAACTGTAATTTAACTAGTATAATAAATATAGTAAAAAATTGCATTTTTGAGAAAGTAATAAAAAGGAAAGAGATCAAGTGCTTAAAAAAAAAAATTAGTTTCACTAGCTTTAAGCATCCAAAAAAAAAGATTTGATAATACTTCTGACATTGACGAACATTCCTATTCAACCATCATTGTTGTTACGCAGTTTGCCAGAAGACAACAGTGAGTTTTGATTACATCATGTAGACCATCTTCAGTCATCAAATTCTCTCAGGACCAAGAAATGACATAGAAGGGCTTTTGGTGCTTCCATATGCTAGAAGAAGGCACCTTCAGAGGGCTGCACAAGCTTCCGATTGTGCGGTGCTGCCATTTCCTTCTTCAGCTGGGTCAGGATGTCCTCCATGGTGTATTCCCTCTGCCAGTTTGCCAGCATGCCAAACTTTTTCGCCTCGACCTGAAACAGAGACAACCTCAAGTTTTCATTCAGCGGTGCGACCAAAACCACTAACAAAAAAAAATTCTCTAGTAGTCTAGAATGTGTATCCTAAGCAGGGCTGCAAATGAATGAAGCTGTTCATGAACGACTTGGGTACGTTTGGCAACAGCTTGTTCAAGCACAGCACAGTTAGAAAACAAGCCAAGTTCGCATTTTTAAAGGCTCAGCACAGGATTAGAAATTGGAGTCAAAATCGGAATTGCTTATTCCCTCTATTTATTTGATACATATAAGATTAGAAATTGAAATCAAATTAATTCCTATTATTATTGAATGGTTAGTATGAATTTAGAAATCAGATCAACTCAAACTTTCAATTTTACTCTTAAGCTAAAAACTTGACTGTTTTTTATTTTTTTGATTTATATATTTAATTTGGCATTTATTTCACAAAAAAATAGACTTAAAAAGTGGAAAAATAAAAGGAATACTACAATAAAATCATAATACAATAACATTCACATCACAATCATAGAAATAATGTAACATTAGGTCCAAATCTATCACAAGATAACAAAAAAAAATATAAATATAGCATACGAAGTTCTTCCGTATTACAACCAAACAAAATAATACCAAGAAAAAGCAAATTCTATCATAATTCTACCATACAGAAAAGCAAAGCAGCAACCACTCATGGTACTAGAAAGGATTTATAACCTTAAATGAAAGCTTAAAATTTTAAATTATATTATAATTATAATGTAATATAATTATTATATTATATCATAATATATTTATAATAACAATATAATAATATTATTTTTAATATAATATAATATCATAATATTATTATAATTATATTATAATATTATTATGCTATAATATTAAATATGACTGTTTTTGTATTTCAAGTGTGTGACCTCCAAATCTTACTTTTGAATGGTAGGAATGGTTTTGTAACCTTAGGTGGGGTTCTGGATTTAAAATCTCTCTTAATGCCTGATTTTGATTCTTGATAGGATCAAAATTGGATTCCAATGCCCTCCAAATAAATACTCAGAATTAGAATCAATGATTCCAATTCCCACTTCAGAGGGTCATTACCATGAACCACTACACCAAATGGGTCCTAAGTTTGCAAAATTGAGTGGAAGCTAAGCTGGGCTAGCTAAGAAGCCCTTGAAGCTTGCTTCTGATGATAAGTGAACGAAGCTAGAATATACACTGTTAGGATTGGCTCAAGCTTGAATACCTCTTCCCTAAGTGAGCCAAGCTTAAGAAGCCTACCACTTGGCTCCATTTGGCTCATTTGCACCCTTGCCAATAAGGGGTAAATTTTCTTTGATGAATAAGACAATGAACTTTTAATACCATGTTCTAAATATTTTGACCATAGAACAGCATGGCTTAACGGTATAGCAAGTGCATCCAGCAGGCTCGCACTAACAAAATTTTCAGCAATTTCAGGCTTTCTGCAGCTGACTGCTTGCATTAGACCCTGCAAATTGCACTGAGTAATAATGCAGATGATTTGAAGATCATGAAAGATTTCACTTGTTTTATAATAATATTTATTCTGTCATAGTACAAAGTTTGCTCATTGTTCAATCAGAAATGAGAAGCAAACTAGGCAAATTAAAAATAAAAAATCATTCATTTGATGAGAGAAGAAGTATTTGAGATAATACCACTAAATTATGCCACACATCTCATCAAGCAGGGAAGTGAGAAGAAGGGTTGAGCATATACTGCTGTTATAAAGCAATTGCTTGTATGTTTCTTTACCATTATTGCGGTAGTCAGAACTAGCATAGGAAAAGTAGCATACTAAACGGTTAGAGTGTTACCACTCCAGTCTCAGGGTTAACACATGTCATGTAGATCTGGGAATGAAAGCGAACACTTGGGGGCTTCTCTGGGTAATCTTTATCACAGAAGAGCTTCAACTGATAAATACGACCTTCGTGCACAGACTGCAATTCAACAAAAAAGGAAAAGAATATCAATGGCTTCAGCAGGTGTCAATGTCACTGAATCTAATGACCTGAGAACAGCTGGGCTGAATTGAGTGAATATTATTAACCTGACTTCTGCAGTTTGCAGCTGTTAGATTCGAGGCAAACCATGTCCCCAATGAAAATATAATGAAATATAGACTATATTAAGAACATGAATTACTTTAATAATCCCCCACAAAAATAGGCATATGGACAGCAAGGTAACATCTGGCTTTGATCATTTAAAGAGATTGGTTCTGCAGTAAATTGAAAGACAGTTTTCACATGGAGAAGTCCTAGTACGAAATATATATCACAAACATGAGAACTCAAGCAATAAGTAAATAAACCCTAACTAGCTACAAGGGTCAGCTCATAAAGCCATATTAAACTACCTAGAGAAAACCATGCTAGATTTCTCTAATAAATTTCTCAGACTAGCCCAGCATCAAAAGATTTAGTAGAAGGGTCATTATAGCACTCTCTCACAGGTTCAGGAACTTTGAATAACAATCTTCTTTATTGAGTGACTGAATATCAATCTAGTGGAATAAGAAATATAAATACTGACTAAAACAAGTGCCTATCAACAAGATTAATAGGATTTATTATAAGAATAGTTTCTCTAGCAAGATATCCAGATGTCAAAAAATGTTATGCCATTTTGATGTTTAATAGGTCACAGACCTGAATATACATAGACAAAACAACTGGTTCATAAATAAATTTACAAGCCCTTGTTTAGATTTCTGATGCAACTTATGAGACAGATTCAAATCACTATTATAAACAGACAATTCCTACAGTATTTTGCTTGAACATGGCAACAGCACCCAAATATCCAAAACTGTTCCATAATGCTTCAGGGTACAGGCAACCAGAAATTAGAGACATCGGAAAACTTGAAGCCTCAGATGTAAAATAAATAAATAAACAAAATAAAATAAAAATAAATTCTATCTGATAGGCTAACATACTGACTTTGTGGTATGATGAATAGAATAATTTCACAGCAATGATGTGGACCAACAAAGAAAATGTAGGTAACTATTAGCAAGTCCAATTAACATGTAATTCTCAATTAGATGGTGCCACTTTGCAAGTATAAGACTGATTGTAGATAAAACAGAGGCATACATTAATCGGACCAATAATAGTCCCTGTCCAAGAGCGCATGTAAATATCATCTCCATCATCCACTCCATAGCTTACTGTGCCATCTCCAATACCTTTCTCACCGCGTTCTAGTTCCTCCAGCAATCTAAAGTTTCGAGGCACTGGACAATAAGCCAAGAAAAATTAAATGCATTGCTCAAGAATTCAAAATTCTAAAAAATATTAAAGTAGAATTAGTCAGTGCAGTATAAAAAAAGGAAAAAATAATAACGAAAGGTTCACTTTTAGATGAAATAAGCAAAATCTGCCAGTGAAAACATCAAGTCAGATCTTGATTCACCAAGAAATATATGCAAATAGAATAGTGACTAGTGGATGGACAAGGAATGGCCCTGCATTGATACTTGTGATTTCAGTAACTGAACTCGCAACTTGAATTGACCATTTTTGAAGCCATGAGCAAATAGCGTCATCTCTTACTAATGGGTATGGGAATGTAATGACTCCTTACACTTTTGTAATCTCTATTTTGTCAAAAAAAATAAATATCTCATCAGACTTCTTTGTTGATGGGAGAAGACTAGTTGGATATGTCCTTTTGATGTCTAATATGCCTCTTGAAAGACAATATCATGCAGCTGCTATTTTGTGAACTGAAAAAGGAGCTCTGGCTGCAAATTGTGTCAAATGGACAACGGTCAGAGTTAATGGTGTTTCTAGTATGCCATATCATTATCCCAAGGGAATAAACTTTTCACGGAGTTTGAAGCTTGTCTCCATGATCAGGAAAAAAAATAGGCAAATTAACCCTTGAAAGGCGTGCTAATCAAAGAAGATTCTAGCTACATTACTGATTAGTTGAAGAGACAAGTGAAAAGTAATCCAGTCTACTTTCTTAATAAAATCAGCAGTAACAACTCAGCAAATGCATTCACATTTGGCTGAATAAAAAGGAAAGATTTGATAGACAATGTCAATCCCATCAGCTGATGACTAGGGATCATGTGATCCCTTGGATGAAATATTTGGCAGCATGTCAATGCTTTAGAAGATTGTTGGCAGTAGATGGGCACCTACGGTGCCATTTAGTGCATAGGAATCTATCAAATCCCAGAGCCAAGGTGGCTCAACAGTCACAAGTTCATAAAACTAATCATTGTAAGAAAAATCTACAAAATAGCTCTAATCAAAAAATGAAACATATCATATAAGGAGTAGAAAATCAATGTGAGGTACCAATTTGCAATACTAAGCACCTATTCACCGACTAATCTTATCCTCCATGCTCAAACAAGATGCAGAACACAAAAAGCAGCTAGGGACCTCCGCCAGGCAACCAAAGTGACTGTCTTGTAAAAAATTGCAGCATATGCAATGCATGTAAACAGTTGAATGAGATATTTATTAGAGAGCCACTGATCCCATCAATTCCGAAAATACATGCAACTGGTATGGAGATTAGAATTTTTGACAATTGATTGTGATTTAAGAGGAAGAACTCTAAGAACATATGGCAATGTGTGGAGCCACAGACACACTCATATTTTCGGTGATCTGAATTTCTATTAAAAAAATCACAGATGATGGCCCCGCAAAACATGCTATACAACATATCTAAATGTTACCGCAAAGGTAAGCACATAAGATTCACTTAAAACTACTGCAGGCATCCAAACAGATTCAGTCAAGTGAGTTGTTAAAAGAGAACGAAAGCATGCATTATTGGCATACATTTCTTTGCCTGCTGCATTCCTTGTCCTTTTCAACCAAAGGATCAAGTTAGCTCAATGAAAGTGCATAAATTTTATAGTTTAGGACTATTTAGGCTGAGAAAGTATCAGAAAATGTCCCTGTTTTAACTAAGCAAGGTATAATATCATTAGTTGACAAAAAGCCAATGCCAGGTATAAGTAGGATGAGACTAGATACACTAGTTGAATACACCGTAGCGCTAGGGTACATGATAAACAAGGTGTTGATATGTCAAAAGAAGAGGGACACCAGCTTCCATATCTGGTGAGCAAAATCTACCATAACCAAATGATAACAGGTAGAAGAAAGAAAAGAGTAGAGAATTCAACCAGAATTTGCAGTAAAAGCATATGGAACAAAGTGATACAACATTGTAAGCATAATGCAAGTTTCTGCAGTCTTATGATTATCAATCCGTCAATATTGTGACAATGATACAAGAGCAGATACTTAGTGAAACTATCCAGTTGAAATAAAGTTTGAGCCATTGCTAACATCAAAAAAGATCCATGTCTAGGAATAAAACCAAATTCTCTTCCCAAACAATTCAGTCCATTATGACAGCAGAACTAACTACAGTTTTTATCACGATACAAATGGGTATAAGTGGTGACAACTCTTCCATAAGTACTCTATATGAAGATTAATTATTAATATTGAATTAAAGGTAAGAGGTAGCCTTTTTGTCATAAGAAAAAGCATATAATCAAAGGTTTAGTCATTTTGTGGCATGTAATTACAGATACACAGAAATTTGTAAAAGGTAAGCAAACCTGTTTGGTCATTTCTATCACTCAATAAATTAAAAATCACCAATAACTATACAGGGCCAAGTATTGAGAGGAAACAGAGAAACTCGAATTCAACAGGCAAAAATGCAACTATTTTCTGACCCAAAATCTATGCATCAGATAAGGAAACATATGAAACAAAACATGGCATATCCTGTGAGAACATTACAGTTATCAAGAAATCCACAAATATCAATATGGGAATGCATAAACTTCACTTGTAAAGACCGCTTAAATCTCTGGATCAGAATAAAAATTAAATGACCATAACTGCAAGATAGACAATTATCTATATATTTTATGAAATTACACTCAGGGTCCTATTGGAATCAATGCAAAGGGAGTCTTATAAGAATTAATTGACCAAATTAAGTGCTCCATAACAACTGAAGCAGATTGTCATAAATGTGCTGAAGACAACCCATTTAGAAGTAGGGAAGTTTCTTTAAAAAATTATTAGTGGATCCTCCCATAAACTATATTTGCATCTTAGTAATACATATGAATCCCTCATGCATTAAATGGACCATAAACTATATTAGAAATTCACCTAGTTAACTATTCACACTAGAAAAGCCCTTCCATCAGATCAAAAAATCAACAAAGTTTTGGAAATTTCATTTGATAAAATGCTGGAACCAGAAGCTCACTGATCATCCATTAAATGACAAAAGTTCCTTTCACTTCTAAACATGCAATACAAAACAAATTTCTAACATAAAGCCATAATTTCACCTAAAAAATTCCACAAAAGGCATAGATCATCATATGCCCATCCAAAACTAACACTGTATATTAATATTAAAGCAACAAAAGGCTACCCTTAAACTTACATCCACATGAGTTACAAGATATTTAGCAACAAGAAACATCAAACTTACTGGAGACTAACCCAATCAAAACTACAAGTTGAGTAAGATGGAGTTTGTGTAAACCAAAGGCAAGTTGCACCACAAGAGCCGAAGCATGTGAAAATGAAGTAGGATAAAATAACAGTAATTTACAATTTTAGTTAAATATATGTTAAATCTCCATCATTATATTTCTTCTACTATTATAATGCAAACACTCAGGAGAACAACTTCACCCTGCAGTGACTTCACTTTTTCAATTCTTCTCAAAATGATGACTCCACAATGCACACTGCTCTTTTTTTTTTTTTTTTCCTTTCACTTTTTCTCTGTCGGGCGCTGCATCTTCATGTTTCCATGCAGATCATCAGATGTCCAGGATGTCATGAACATCATGGAGGATTGGAAATAAGGATGGGCACTCTCTTTCTTTCACATTTTAGATCTCCAAGCTAACTACAAGTACATCATACATGTCATGTCAGGCCCCAATGTATGCCATATATAAAGGAAATTCCAGCAAGTCCATCATCAATCGATTGGATGTCACATTGATCTCACATGATCCCATGTGAAAGATTTTTTGGGAAAGAAAGATAATTTGTGTCACCTAAACCTTTTATGGGATCCAACACCACATAATCTCTTAAGTCTTAAAAAAGACTGTGAAAATTCAAACCTAATGTAGGCATGCAAAAGGGGAGCAAACACCAGCTCCTATGTTGAAAATGAATCTTGTGGCTAAAATCCACCATTACTAAGGTGATATCAGACAAAAGAGAGAAAAGCATGGACTACTGAAACTAAATTTGCAACTAAAGAATATGAAGCAAGGTGTTCCAACAACATAATCATAATGTAAGTCTCTGTGATTTATAAGCATAATCATCTAGCATATTTGGGGTCAGGTTTACAAATCCTCGTCTGCTAAGTATTCCTATCTAGAGCTACTTTTGATGTTCTTCTAAGTTTTACCATATGCTTCCTTACAACCTATGTTCATATTGATTCAGATCTTTCTCTTCTTTTCTTACAACCTTCAACACAAACTAAAGCATCTCTCCTTATAGGAGCCTTCTCAGATATAATGACATAGAAGAGGGCTCCATCTTAAGCTTATGAGATCAAAGACAACATTGCAAAGAGCCATAAGCCATCATAAACTTATTTGAGGATATCCCTTCATACACCACTGGGATAAGATCACATAAGTGTCTCCTAGCCTAGGGATTGAAGCTTTTGTTTCTACAAGAAACCCAACCAGATGAAAGATCATAAGCTTCCCCCAATAAGCTTCATGAAAATCTGGTTATTCATGCAATAGAAACCCCATAATCAACATTGTTAAGATCAGTATTGATAATGTAAATTGTAGAGAGGGCTAGACTAGATCAGATTGTGAATCAGAATGTCAATCACAAGATCTTTTTTTGATTTCTTTCAAAATTTCTTAAATATAAAAGAAAATTGAAAATTGAAATACGAGACAACTATAAAGTGAATGAATGGAGAATACAAAGCTACATGAAACAAATTTAGTTTTTACCAATTCAGACCCATACATAGTATTTCTAATAAAACCAATGTTTTATTTGATTATTCAAGATGTTTATATACTATCTATCAATTTAAGGATCATTTTATATAGAATGCTTCAGAATAAAAAAGAACAAAGCTTTGATATATGGCTGTAAAAATGCAAAAATCTTGCATCTTATTTTTAACACTATGAACTCGATTAATAGACCTATTAATTTTACTGTTTGAAATTTATTATTGACAAGTAATTTAAGAACCACATAGTCAACAAAATTATAGAAAATTGAACTACACATGATTAAATAACAAAATAAAATAATATCGGATCCAATGATCTAAACAAATCTATAGTCCATAATATGGATCAAAATTTTGTGATCCTAAAATGATCCTAATTCAAGGATTAGATCTAGATCATTTAGTGCCATTTTGTTGCAGATCATAAGATCCAAATTGTGAATCATAAGATTTTTTGTTGACCATACTGATCTGACAGAAGTGAGGGGTAAAAGTTATTGGTTGATGGCACAGGTAGCAAATAGGCTTATGATAATGATTTAAACATAGATTCTTAAGTGAAACTATACAGTTACAATAGAGTTTAAACCATTTGGGGGTCAAAAGAGATCCATGACAAGGAATCTAATAAAACTCTCCTCTAAAAAATTTTCAGACCATTTTGGTAACGGAAACAACAGTAGTCATCCTAAGCATAAAAATGGAAATGTATGGCGATAATTCTTCTATAAATCTTGAATCTTATGTTGTGCTGACTTAATTGTAAGAGGTTAGCCTTTCTACAGGAAGAAGACCAAAAGTATATATCCATAGCAATGATTAGTTCAGCCAAAAATTTATATAAAAACTGACTAGTTTAGTTTCCAGATTAAATCTGACATGCAATTTATAATCCTCACACAAGCTGGTCAACTTTGAGAAATCTATTTAATCACTCATATCAATCAATGGCAATATCTTATAACAAATCAATAGACTCCAGAACATCTGACAAATTAATAACCATCAAAACTTTCAAGAGAAAGGCATTGAGAAATGAGAAGAAACTCAAATGAATGCTCATCACAGATGAAACCAGAATTTCTATGATAGAGCTCCTGGTTTTGAGAGGAAACGAATGGAAACTTAAATTCAACAGGCAAATCTATACTTACATACAGGCAACATTTCAAGGTAATCTATAGTTTGAAAACCCAAAAGTCCATTGGATAGTAAGACATAGAACATGATTAGACAAATCAAATGAGTATAATTCCTCTATCTAGGAACCAATGAATACGCAAGTGAAAATTCAAAAAGCACAGCTATAAAGACCTCCAAAATCTCTGTATCTGATCAAATTAGAAAGTAAAGGATTTCAATTATCGCAACATGGAAAACTACGTTTATATCTTACGAACTTGTTCTCAGGGTCCCATTAGAATCTATGCATGGAGAGTCCTGTAAGAAGTAATTGCCCGACTATTAAGGAACCCGCGATGACTGAAGCCGATTGATTATAAGCGTACTGAAGGAAACTCATATAGAAATAGAGATAAAGGAAATTAAGCTCAAACTTTGAGTGGATCTTCTAATGAGACATACTTGCATCCTAGTTTTAGTAGATACAAAAACCCTGTGAAAAATTTATACGCTTAAAAGTTCATCTGCTTAACTAAGAAATCATAGCACTAAATATCATGCATCAAATTTAAAAAAAAAAAAAAAAATCATTCATTAGCATGTTGAACGTAGAATTTTTACCAATTTCCCATGAGATAGCAAAATTCCAGTTTCATTTAAATAGATTAAACAATTTCCCATGAGATAGCATTCGATCCAGACTATTAATAAAAAAGGAAAAAAGATATGCAGCTAATCTGTAAACTATAAAACAACGGAAATCGCCGAAGTGGCAAAGAAATCGATCAAGGTTTGAGATCATTGCCTACAACACTCGATCCTCCGGAACCGATCGTCATGTCTTAGAGAGAGACGGGAGAGAAATCTCGGAGATAGGTGGAAGTACGAATAAGAGGAAATTGAGGGGAAAAAAAAAAAAGACTGGTGAGTAAACGTTGACCCGCGTTAGACGGTCTTCTACCGTGGGCCCACATCTGCAAGCTTTATTTTCTTTTGGCGAATCAAACGGCTGGATTTATCCCCAAATCTACTAACCAGCGAATTGCGAACCCGCTTCAGATATCCCACCGTCCGAACTTAACCTAAACAATTAAATAATCGGATGGCCAAGAGCTGATTTAGTGATACACCCGGAGAACTGATTAATGAGCTTCCTCCAGAGTGCAGACTAATTAGGGAGACCATCTTTCATACCTATTTCGCCTTGAGTGCTGTTGTTTAAAGTGTATAGATCCTTAATCTTGAGGGCTCCTTCCCTTTTAGGTTTGCATACCCTCTCTTAGTTGACATGACAAAGAAAACCTTTAATGATATCATTTTCTTTCCATAAAAATATTCTTTTAAGATGATCGATTGTTAGATGAACTTATTTGAAAACCTTGAACACCCATAAAGTAGGACAGGAGGTTCGAAAGCATTGAATTGATGAAAGTTAATCTTCCTCTAAAAGATAGGAATTTTTCTTTCCAAACAACCAATCTGGATTGAATTCTTTCAAGAAAGCGAATTCAACATTGCTTCAAAAGTTTGCGATCACTCAAAGAAAGCCCCAAGTAAGTGAAAGGGAGAATACCTTTAGGATAATTAAGGAAGGAAACAAATCTATCTTCATCTGAATAAAAAATAATGAAGTTGATGACTGAGCTTTTATGAAAGTTAATTTTTAAACTAGCTATTGCCTTGAATCTCAATAGAATAGCCTTTAAGACGATAAGAGAGGAATCCTCAGTAGCACAAAATATGAGAGTATTGTCTGCGAAATGAAGGCTAGGGATGCACCTAAAGAAAGGATGAGAATCAATCCCTTCAATGAGACTCATATTTTGAAGTTCTGATAAGGATTTGCAAGAGAATATTAGTCACTAGGTTAAACAAAAAAGGCAAGAGAGGATCCACCTATCAAAGACCTTTCATACATATGATCCATCTATTAGGGCTACTGTTGATGAGTTAAGCAATAGATGAGAAAGAAATAAGGGACCAAATCCAGTCTATTTATAAACTCGAAAAGCCTCTGACAAAGATAAGAGAAACTCCTAATTGATGTTATTAAATACTTTTTTAAAATCAATCTTGTAAAAGAGAAGAAAAACTTTTAATTAAAGTTATTAAAAGCTTTCTCAAAGTCAATCTTGCAAGCTAGGCCTGTTACCTTGGTTTTGTTGCAGTGGGCAATGATCTCATAAGCTGTAAGAAATATTCAATAATAGAGCAACCCTTAATGAAAGCTGATTGTGAATCTAGCTAGGATCAAGGAAGGGATGAAAGCAGTTACTCTAGAGGTTAAGACTTTGGAGATAATCTTGAATAGACGGTTGATAAGGCTGAGGGTTTAAAATCATTGATCGAAAATAATCCATCTTTCTTAGGAATAAGGGCAATATTTACATAGTTGAGTCTATGAATATTTAGGATCTTTGCATAAAAGCTATCAAAAATTAATAAGAGATCATTTTTGAGAAAATTATAGTATCTTTAGAAGAAGTCTAGAGAGAATCCATCAGGTCTCAGTACTTCGAATCCATTAAGAGAGAACACCACATCTTTAATCTCTTCTATCAAGAAGGAAAGGCATAGGGTGTTAAGGTTTGGAGGTGATGTGAAGAAATCAGGCCAATTGAGGGTAATGGAAGGGGGAGAGGAAGATCCGAAGAGATCTCTAAAGAAATCATGAAATACCACAGCATCAGATTGACTCGAGATTTTAGAGCCATTATGGGAGAGGAAGAAAATTCTTTTCCTTCTCTTTCCGAGAGAGGCTAATCTATGAAAGAAAGTAATATTCTTATCCTCCTCCTTAAGCCATTGAGTCCGGAATCTTTATTCCTAATGGAATTCTTCTTTAGCATAGATGTCTTGCAAAGATTGTTTGAAGATATTTCTTGTCAGGATTTCACCATTGAGTTAATGATACCATTAGAAGCTCTGCTGATGGACTATTTTGTTAAGGCTGACCTAAGATTTTTCAAGAACTCATTATCGTCCCGCTAGACAACCCCCGGGACAAGAAGGTTCATGAATGTTTTGACAATGATGTTTGCACTTCTGGAAATATTAACTGGTCTGCCTTCGTGGTGGTAGAAGCAAAAGATTCCTCCGTCTTCTACATCTTGTGGTTGGGTTGGTTGCGCGTTAATGTAGGCATTCAGGCAACCAACATTGGCACCAAATATTTGCTACAAGCCACAAGAAGCTTTCATCTGACACCTTAAGGTCTATAGTGTTTTAAAATATACAAAAACGTAGGGGAGGCCGACCCTTAATGGTAAATAGGTTATGTAACACGTCTCTGCCTTCCATGATGGATTCCTGTCTACGCTTCATTTTTAAGCTATTAGACTCCTGATTATGAGAAAGCATTAGAAAGAGATATTTGGATTTCAATTATTCTCATTTGGCTCTTAACATGAAATGTGGAAGCAGAGAAGTAAAGTCTCAGGAAAGGGATGGTGTAATGCAATTAGTTGTGTGCGGCCCAATTAAAGTAGGCCAGCAGGGATACTCTTTTCATTTAGTTGTGCCATGATGTTAGTGTTGTATGTATTTTAAATGGGAGGATGAAGAGAGTGGTGGACATAAATTGGTATTCATCGTTTGATATAATCGCTCTCATTACTCTCAACTGCCTTACTGGTGCATTTATTTGATTTTATGGGATTTCAATCTAAAATAGTCTCTCCTTTCAATGCCTCTAACTACTCTTCCTCCCTCTCTCTCTGAATGCTGTAGACTATGTTTAGCTTCGCTTTAATTTATTATACATTATTTTATCAAAAAAAAGTTATAATATGTCGTAAATTCGGTTGAGGCTAAATTGCATTCTCTCCTGCAGGGATTATAAGCTGAATGGGGAGGCCCCATTAGCAAAATTTATGAGATATAAGAGCTGTTAATATCATTAAATCAATCATCCACCGTCTAATTCACCATCAAGCTTTAGTTTTGGATGGTATGATCTCGTCATTTAAGATGAGAGGACAGCGTTACGATTCCATCGCGGCCAGCCCTCGTTTTGGCCCCCGTTCTCAATACCACGGCGCCGGGGAACGCTGGGCTCCGTTTAACTGGAACCTGGACTTAGAGCCAGTTTGGAAGGGATGTGGGTATGGGATAGGGGTTATCCACCTTACTCGACTAATCAGTGGTCCTGCCACTATGTTTTATGGTGCAAAGACAATTGTTATTGTACAATATTCATATATGGATTTAATCCGAACACTATGCCTCCATGTTCTGTCCAATGCCTTCTTTATCTCTCTCTCTCTCTCTCTCTCATGCAATTTTTGTCATATACTAGGTTTAGCGTGGTGTTTTTTCTTTTTGATAAGAAATTTGATAGGATAAGCTACTATACTGAGATTAATCGGCTATCTTCTCTTCGTTCATATGACTTGCATTACATTAGTGCCTCAGCGTAACACAACTTTTTATGGGAAAAGGTTTGTATGATGATGCTCTTACGCCATATATTGAAGAAAAAGCATGGATCATTTGAACTACACTAATTAGACTGAACTTCATGTTAGAGAAAAAGAGAGGGAAATTACTATATATATATTTGATTAGAAAATTAAAATTTGGGCACACGATTGGCATGTTTACATTGTCCCCATGCAGAGAGAGGAGGAGAAAAGAACCGAGATAAAGAGTGGAACTGGATAGCTGACAGACCAAAGGATGAAGTAGCAGCAGTAGAAGGAGAAGCAGTGAAACAAGCCATCTTTACCCCTTCCTGGACTTGTGGTTGTTACCACGGTGGAAGTCGACGAGCACGGTGCTCTTGCACTTGGGGCACTTTGGGTCGTCCTCGGAGAGCATGACATACATGAGGCACTGTGGGCACCCAGCCAGCACCATCGATGTCGCCTCCGGGCTGTTCGACTGCTTCTGCTCCCCCTCCGACGATACGCACGAGCTTGGTGGTGACACCGTGGACGACGACGACGACGACGACGACTTATTGGGGGAGTTGCCGTCATCAGCCACCACCCTGCTTGATGGCCCCCCTCTTCCCCTCGGTGGTGGGGGTGATAGGTTCAGCTTCAGGTCCGTCTTTGGGCTCTTCCCATTGTTACGGCTCATCCCTGCTCCACCTTCCATGAAAGCCATTCATCAAAGCGAATTATATATCATCTAGTAGTTGAATGATGGGGGGAGAATTACCTTACAATCGACGCAATTCTCCGAGCCTATTAAAAGGACTGGCGGCGAGGGCTGGCGAGAGGAGGTGATCAAGGCCAAGCTGCAAGGAAGCCACCTTCTAGATGTGGGGAATGGATGAAAGTAGCACCTCCTTCAACATAAGCATGCTAATGGTTTTAGTGGTGAGGAGGTGGTGGTGCTGCACTTCCCATGCTGTTATTTAAGAAGAGAATTGAAGACGATTCTTTAATTCATCCTTTATTTCGTTGTTTCTTGATTTTATTTTCCTTCTCTCACTTCTAAAATAGTGTTAAGAAGCGTAGAGGGTGTGGCGGGGTGATGGGAATCAAAGGGCAAAGGGGGAAGTTGGTGCTTCAATTGAGGAGCATAATTCACTAATTGTCAGAAAAACAAGTAAGAAGGTTTAGAATGGGTGGAGAAAAGAGACGCATAAAATTACAGTAAAATTACAATTGGAGAATGGCATAGACCTCGGTACTAGAAAATGGAAATAATAACGCCTGTGCCATCAAATTACAGGGAGTGCAAGTACATTTAAAAATTTCACAATAACAAAAGGAAATTCTGCTGTCTGCATTTCTCTCTTCTGCCTTCTTGTTGGCTTTGTCTCTTTAAGAGCGAGTACATACAGTTGGTGGTCTTAACTACCTTTTACTTCAGCTTGGCTTTAGTGAGGTGTGGGACTAAGGGCCCATACAAAGGGGATAAAAAATTTAAGATTTATTCGAATTAGCTATTGATCAAAAAATTAGCTGTTAGTGCAACTGAAGTAAGGCATAGGACTTCACGATCAACAAAAAGAGGCATGAGAAATTTATAATCTATTTGCATTAGCTAGCCAAGGAATTAGTTATTGGTTCAATCGTTGATCAACAGCTATTTTATATAGCTGTTGGCTATAGTTATTGGCTAACAGCTACCAATAGACACTTAAGGATGCTTTAGCCATTAATCCAAACGGAACCTCAATATGTAAAATGTGCAAACATAATGAAAAGAAAATGGCAAATAAATTTAAATTCATTCTATATTATTGTATACTTTAGAGCAATGATTACAGTTTTTGCTTTGGAAGAACTTTTAATAACAAAACCTGCTTAAGAATAGTGCTGTTTGCTCCATAACTATTTAGCTATTAACTATTGTAGGATAAATAAATTATCAACTCAGAATAGATAAATTAGTTTTTTTGCATAAATTCCAGATAGCTTTATGATTCTATTATGAGATATTTTAAAGACAATGGCTATAGGTTGTAATTTAACAATAGGAAAAAGGATTTTACAAAATCTACTTATATAATATAACTATTAGAAGACAAGTCAAGTCATCGATTAATCTACTATCTCAAAAACGGTTCCTAAATGAGAATTTGAACTAATTTCATCGGTCACTAGAAGATGTTTTGGATGGTGTCATTTTGTTGGTTGTTTTCTGCTGCTATTATCGGAGCCTGACTTCTCCAGTTGATCATCTTATCCTATTAGGCAGGCTTATTAGTGGGGTTGCATAATGGATGGGAAGTCTAGTTCGATTAATGTGATATAAAGTTTTCCCAATTAACCTTTATGTCTTTATTATAAACTTTTTGTTCCTCATATTTATATTTGTTATTTCAATTTCCATCAACGAGATTTATTGACTCCAATGGCTCGCAGCTAGGCAAGTAAATGGGAATAAATGATACACTGGTTATGCTAGTAAATGGGTCTTAAATATATGCCACCTTTTAGTAAATGGCTCTTTACTTCCAATTCAATGAAAGATACCGGCCAGCTAAGGGGTCCTCTGCTCTTAGATCTCCGAGATGATGCGCTAAACGTGCATTAATGTCACTTGCTGCATGCATTGCCTGCAGGCTAGATGTAATTTTTTTGTGAAAATATAATTTGATTAATTTTTTCCAAGCATATAGGCAACTCAAAAAGGAGTACTGAAGTCAAAAACTTTCCACAATATATCACGTGGCAAGGGAATCGGTTTCTGCTGTTAAGTGACAAGGGGGCTGCTTGGAATGTAGAGTTGCCATGCGAGCGCCATGTAGGATTGAGGAACATTTTGTGGGACTCAGTGGTGCCCAAAAAATTTTCCATGCAAAAAAACGAAAAAGAAAACGAAAATCTGTCCCACCTTGTACGAATCCACTTCTTTGACTTCAATAACGAGGGAACGTTACTGTACTATTGACCAGTTGTGGCCGGTGGGTGCATCATGAGCCCCCCATGGATTCTAGAAGAGAAGGGTCAACTGCCCCTCGAGATACCACACTTACGTATCCTGAAAACTTCATTTCCATTGGAGCACGGTTCCATTTAAAGTCGCACAAGAAGTTGACACATTGGCACGTGTGGTACACATGATTGATACCAGGAAACCGTAATCAAATAAAGGAATGTGATGCAGTCTGTTCTATAGCGGCACGTGATAGAGCCCAACACTAATATGAAAAAAAAAAAAAAAAATCTTAAGGAGAAAAAAATTTTAACCACCAATTTATTGTAATTTGATTAGAACTCTTCTTATTTGATGTAAAAATTATTTTAAAAAATTAATTAATTTATTTGATGAATATCCTTTATAGATGCCAATTCTTTCGAAACTAAAATTATCAAGAGTTAAATGATACAAGAATTTAGCTTTAAAAATAACTCCTCTAAATATCTATAAAAGCAACCCCAATCATTCTAAACCAAAAGTTTTTTAATTCCTTATTTAGGTCTTAAATAGTTTATCTAAGAGCCCTAGGATCCTTCCTTATCCACTTTTGGTTGACTTGAATATCGAAGGGTTTTTCATGAAGGAAAACTCTTGAACCTTTACACTTTATCTTCTTTTCTCATGGAGGAAGCCGGATAAATTAGCTGGATGGTGCTTTAACATTTGAGCAAAGATACATCTAGTATATTGGCAAGCGAGGATCGATTTTGGATGTCAGCGGATTGGCGTCATCTATAGGAAGCGAGTAGAAGCATTCAATCATGCCACCAAAATGCTGAAATTTGGGGATGAGTGTTCTCCAAGCAGGAGTGAGTCATGTTCTAGCTAACTCGCTGGATTCTATGAGAAAGTTGATAAATCCTGCTCTAACTCTTGCTCTAGCATTGCTTTCAAACTCAGCACCACCTGTCACCCTAGAGCAGTTCATCACCTTAACCCAATATGTAGAGATGTTGATGAATCTGGTCTAAAATTTGGTCAGAGACCAATTCTAGAGATCAACTTGAAGCCGACTAGAGGGTTTGCCAACTTGTTGGCCTTGACCAACCTACCAACAAGCCTGATGATCACACATAGAATCAAAGGGCACAAGTTACTAGTCCTAGTTGACTTGAGGAAGAACCACAAGATTGGTTCTCCTGTTTGAACAAATAGTCAACCCAAATGCACCTACAATGACAGATAGATTGATAGCTTGAGGAGATAAATCAAAAAATTGGAGTTGTAATAGAGCAAGTTCAGAGTTAGGGAGCAAGTTTGCTTGATGAATTAACCTTATAACTGAGCCTCCATTCACTAAGATGGTAATGGTTGAACCATTGCTTCTAAATTTCAAGATGCCATAGTTATATATAGTCATATGATGAGGTGATAGATCTTGTTGACCATTTAGTGGCTTTAAAGTTTTCCTGCTATTGCATAAAGCATCTGGTAAAGCCTTTCCCGCTACCTTATAAAAAGAAACTCAAACGTAGCATTCCAGCCTCAAGCTAACCTCCATCAATTCCTTTAAATAGCTTAGCCAATTATTCATTAGCCACTTCATTAATAGTTGAAAGCATCAGAAGATCTCTATGACCTTAATGACCATCAAGCAAAAGAAAGAGAAATCACTTAGGGACCACTTTTAGTACTTCAAATCAAAAGCATTAGATGTTCAAGATCTAGATACCTAGATACCTCAGTAGCAGTTGCAACTCTAATGGGTGGTTTGAAGAATTTCAAATTTAGCTTCTCTTGGTGAAATGGCCCTTGAAGGACCTCAACAAGCTACTCAACCATACTGAGAAATACTTAATGTTGAGGAAACCCTCATAACTTGGAGGAAAGATGAGGAAAAATTGGAGAAGTGATCTAAGAGGGATAATTGAAAGTCCAAGGAATCTTAAAAAAAGCTTTAAAGAGGGCAGGAAGCGTCTTACTGACCAAGAACCCCTCCTCAGATGTTTGAAAGATACACATATCTCAATACTTTACATATTTTACAGAGATAAATATTCATGTGGATAGGCCATGAAAACTATGTGCAGTGAACCAGCAAGATGAAGATAAATCTCGACAAGAGAGATTGAAAAAAGTATTATTGGTTCTATTAAGATCATGGCCACAATACTGAAGAATGCCAATACATAAGGGATGAAATTGAGACCTTATACGAAGAGGTTATCTCGATTGATATATACAAAACCATTCTTCGGTAGAGCAGGATGCTAAGTAAGAGTTCCTAACTAAAGAAAAGTCAGATAATCAACCTACCGTTAGGATCATCAACATAATTCATGACAGACCAACAATAGGAGGAGAGGCTTTTTCAATAGGAAGGCCTCTGCTTGATAGATGCATATCGAGTAAACCTTTGTGAAAAGGCCAAAGATTAGGAACCAACTATTACCTTCTCAAGTGAAGATTTTTAAGGAGTGCAAGTTCCTCGTGATGATGCTTTGGTTGTCTTAATGATAGTAGTGAATTACTGAATAGAAAAAATATTAGTAGACAATGGAAACTCAAAGGATATATTATACTATAAAGCCTTCCAAAAGATAGGGATCAATATAGATCGTCTATGATTGGTTGAAATATTAATGGTCAGTTTCATAGGTAAACCCACCCAACCTGAAGAGATAATCCCTCTCTCAGTTATAATAAGAGATGAACTGAACTTCAAAACAGCGTTGATGGATTTTGTTGTTGTCAATATGCCTACTGCATACAACATCATCTTGGATCGATGAAGCTTAAACTTCTCAAATCTATTGTCTTAATTTATTATCTTGTCATGAAGTTTCCAATCAATCAAGGAATAGGAGAACTCAGAGCGAATCAAGTAGTAGCTTGATAGTATTATGTCGTCACCTTGAAAAGGAGCTATAAGATGAGTGGGAATTCCTAGAGAAATAAGTCACCATGGTAATACAAGCATTTTGGCAGGGGCATGCCATATGAGATGGTAGATAGAGATGGGATTCATTATAACAAAGTGGAGACCGACAATATCACAACAAAGAGTCTCATGGATACTCCAGGATTGGGGTTGACTATTAAAACAGATTGCATTTCACTGGAGTTTATATCATGATCTTATTGGATGCCAGTATTATTTATAGTCCACATGCATGCACTAAAGGTAGCGACCACGTCCGACATTAAACGATGCCCTCCTTTTTAATTAGCTCGCCTAGTTAGTTGCATGGCCAATTACTAGCTACCCACTCGGAAGTCAATGTATTGAGCTGGAGAACTGGATGAGCTCTCCAAAATTTTCACCACCCATACCACTAATAGCGGAACAATTTAATATTAAACATCATAAGTTCATTAGAACCAGCTATATAAATTGTCTGGCTAGAAGCTCTCCTCGTTATCAAGCTCTAAATAAGTTCTTTTTCTCCTTATTTTTCTTTTTTTTTCTTTTTTTTTCTTGTGTGGGATAAAGCAAGCTTTAACGAGGTCAATGTGGCATTTGGTTAATTAATGAATTACCTAAAAGAATTTCTAGCTGGTTGGTATTTGCACACAAGCCCATGTGCACAACTTTACTTCTAGTCAGATGCGCAAGGGAAACTGACACAAAAATAGTGCTTACCAGGTGAGAGAAAGCCACAAAGCATTGATTGTTGCAAACTGGAAGGTCTAAATGCTTCGTCATTCTCGAGTCTGGCAAAGCTTTGGTTTTGAAGTTGTTCCGTGAATGAGATCAACTTTTCCTGGGGATTGCTTAATGGATTTGGAGATAAAAATTGTTCATATTTCCTACAGGTCTCAAGGTAAATATATAGAATTACCAATGAATCAGCATAGCCAGGTCCAATAAATTGCATTGTTGTGGATATTTCTGTTTCTAACCACAGAATTAGAAGTTTTGACCCCTGTTATGTTTTCAAAGAAGTTTTGCATTCGGTTCGCTGCGTTGTATCCTTCTCTTAAGTATAAAAAGTTTGTTGCTAAAGTCTCTTGATGGTTGTCTCAAAATGTTTCAATTGGAATTTCCATTAGGATTGGAAAAATCAGGGGTTATGGAGAAGAGTTGCCCAGGGTTGCATGAAGTCTGTTGCGGCGTTAGCCTGGATCATGTCTAAGCTTTGAACCCTGGGTTGAAATTGGAACTTGGCCTATCCCAAATTCCCAATCTATTTTTACAACTCTTTTCTACTAAAATCAAGCAAGTGGAGGGGAAAAAAAAACCATCAATTGACCTAATAAATGAGTCTGCGCCACAAGGCTACAGGCCAGAGATCAAGAGAATTGGAGATCTGTTAACAGAGCAAGAGGCCCGTTTTGTAAATCCCTTGCAACCATTCAGCTTGGGCAAACGACACTAACATAAAATGGTGGAAGTAGTAGTTGATTGGATGATGCCCGTAAGTTTTGATAATATTTATGGACTTCCTGGGTATTTCAAAATATAAGAAGTAAATGATAAGGCCATGAGTGCAATCCCCAAGCTAAAGTGGACTTAGTCCCAAATTACAATCTCTTAGAAGCTAGAAGCACAAGGAGAAACAACATCATGGGCCTCGGCCTTGACTTTCTAGCCTCGTTTGAAAAACAGGAAGATGATGCCCGAAATATAAACTCTTGAAAGTATATTTTTGGAAAGTAAAATTCTAGAAAGTGAATTATTTCTAGAAAAATAATTTTGATATATTTGATTGGCGAAGCACACTTACTCAAGTTGCTAATGTTTGATTCGTTATCTACTTCCCTAGAAAATGAGTAGACAATGCCATATATAAGCATTAGAGAATGGAAGTTTGGTTGGTTCGAATTAGCCATATTTAATTATTAAGTAGAAAAATACCTCAACATTACTTTCATATTAATATAATATAATTTAATATATAATTTTTTATAATAATAATATAATATATTATAATAATAATTAAAAATATAATATAGCATAATTATAATATTATACTACTACAATAATATTATAATTTAATTATAATATAATATATCGAAGGTTTTGAATGAAAAAGAATTCATTTTGTTTTGTTTTTGAGTCCTAGGACATTTTTGAAAGAAAAAATTTTTAGCTAATTTTATATAACTCTTGAGAAAGTGTCCCTTTTCACATTTCTTTGAAAAATTCCAACCAAATATGAGCTGTTTTTTCACTTTCATAGGAATCTTTGATTTCCATACTCAATTTTCTTCAACCAAATAAGGCCTCGTATGAAAAATTAGATGTCCAGCATGAGCAACCAAGGTATATTGAATCTAAGAGTTCAATGATGAATATTTTAATAATAAAAAAATATTGATCGAAGAACTAATAATATTTTTGAGTTTATAATTATCGATAGTTACTATATTCGGATTTGAGCCCAATGTAACCACAAAATTCATCCTGCATATACATGGATCATGAGGAGTGCAATGAAAATATTAATCAGCTCAAATGTCAAGGACTTAAAGTTGGTAAAGAACAACATAAGTTTGAAATCATTCGATAAAAAAAATGAAGGTTGTTCGGCTTGAAAAGTACATAGAGCTTTTAGTTTTTTTTTTTTTGGGAGGGGATTAAGGACAAATCTTGCAAAACTTATTCAGAAAGATGTTATACAAGGCTCAAGACACATTTCAAGACCTTAGAAATTAATTATAAATAGTTTTGGATCAAGAAAATTTGAGAAATTTTCAAAAAGCTCAAAACTACTTTAAGAACAGTTAATCAGAGCCTTCAAGTAGACGACCAATATATTGGAGTAGTCAATCAGCATAGAAGTTGGTCCATTGACTCATGTGTTTCAAGCTGACACTTTTATGATGGTTGAAAAGTTAGGATAGAGCATTCAACCGAACTTAATAGAAGAGCTTGAGATACCAAAATGGTTGACTTTTTATATGGCCCAGTCGATCGCTTTTCATTTTGCAACCCAATGGTCTACCTACAATCAATCGTTATACTATTGACAACTCCTTCAATGATCATATTTTTCAAAGATCTATAAGTAGAGGCTTGGCTTTAGTTATTTCAAAACAAATTAAATTGAAATCATTGTTTTAGCTCAAATCATTTAGAAAAGCCTTGTTCTTGATCCTTTCTCTTACAAATTCTCTCACTCAAGTTTAGAGCTTTACTAAAAAATTTTCATTCCTTAAGAGTAATTCAAAGCTTCCTTCTTCCAAATTATATTTTGGGTTTGCCAAGAGTATGATTCTTGGTAGAAAGTTGTGAGGGTTCCATCCTAAGCCCAAGAAAAGAAAAATTGTAAGAGGTTTGGTCTTCACCCATTAGAAGAAAATCGAATTAGTGAAATTCCAAAGAAGACTTGGAGAGTGGATGCAGGGAAGGGATACCGAACCATTATAAAAAATCTTATATCTTATTTATATTTTTGTATTTCAATTACTTGCCCTTGCATTTACTCATTCTTGCTTTAAGATTCTTGCATTGTTTTTAATTTGACATACTTGTTGCATTAGTTTTTGTTTTAATTTCTTAGACCCCATCCATCCCCCCCCCCCCCACCCCCGCCAAGTCGCCCTCGGGCCTACAAGAGAGCCAGCTGTCTTATTAGTTACATGACTCCCTCTTTTAGTATGACTGAATTGAATGGTGGATGATGACTTCACTAGCTCTTAATCTTTGAGAGATAGGAATGGCTGGATGACATGTCTTGATCGATCTAAGCTATGTTAATGATTGAATTCTCCTTTAAGTTGGAAAACTGAATGTGCCATGATATACACCCTCTATATCAAGCCCTATGTTGTGGTACTCATGGTGCCATGCCATCCTATATTAGCTAACAATAACTTGATATTATATTGGCATTAGAAGCTGATATGTATCATAGCATTTCAAACCTTGTTGCAAAAATTAGTAGCACCTAATCTACACATTGGAAAGTAGATGTCGTCATAAACCAAGCAAGAATGGAAGAGGTTCTAAGTAGAACACTTCTTTCCCTAATCGTTTGTGCAAGACCAAGATGCATCGATCGTTAGTCATTGGTAATATGGCATTAGGTCTTGTTATAGATCTTATTCTCGCTCAAAGACCTTGTGAGAACCACTACATGCTCTTTTATCTACCAAGCCACATGCATTTTAAGAAAAATAACGGCAAAAATGTTACTTGTTAAGTGTGGTGGTCATATGCATATCACTTGTTTAGTGAAAAATCTATTGATGAACACCTAATGAACTACACTAAAATTTCATTTTAATGGAAATTAAGCTTACTTAGATACATTAAATTAAATCTTAAACTAATAAAAATAGAAAGATTAATTGTAAGACTACTAATTGGGGAGTTTGGTAGGAAGGAATGAAACATGGATCACTGCCTTTTTACTCATATAATACTCAAAGAAGAGAACCAAGAAGATATACCATACCTAAGCTATGTGAAAGAATCTATATTAAATGCAAAAGGAATAAAAGGGAATTAGCTAGCCATCTAAAAGAAAGAGAAATAGAATTCTTTGGATGTGCTGACACCACTCGTCAAACCTCCTATAAATTCTAATTCATGGCCACCATGAACAACCATTTATATTATATCAAAGTTTAAGATTAAGTAAGATAATAAACTTCAACAAATACACTTTAGCTATTACAATAATGCCGATGGACTTCCTCCAAAGTTTAATTATATTTTTTAAAAGCCCTCGATAAAGTAGGCAATAATCAATAAAAGTCAGTGGTAGCTTTCTCTCTCCTTTGTGGTTGATAACCTAATAATACCTAGCATGGAGTTTATGAAAGAATAGTGCTCTGAAAGCCAATCATATTTTTTATGTAACAGGGGCTTTTCTGTAAAATTCTTTCAACTCATGAATTATATTGATAAAAGGCATTTTGATTCATCATATGCTGTGTCTTATAACTTTTTATTTTAAGATTATGATGAACCCCATAGATCAGGGCAATGATTTATGGTTATGATGAAGTTTATAACAGTGAGACCTAAGATCTTATAAACCCTAATTTAGAATATTTCTAGTCGAAGGATCATCGAGTAGGGGATCGATGTTTTCAGAAAGACTGGCACATTCTATGTATGCTCAATGGAGAGAGTGGTTGGTCTCACGACTACTTATGTAGGGACACTAATATAAGGATGTGGGTGCTCATCAATGTATGAGTTCACTGAATTGATCCGTAATGAGAACATCTTATGGAAGTCTTACTTACTTGTCAAAAAATGATTCTCTTAGTGGGAGTTGTGCAAATGATCCTTAGACCTGAGATCACCATGGAATCTTGTACACATGAATCCATGTTTTGGTTCATACTCATTCATGACTTAGCCATATATGAGGTGTTCATGGATATGGTGAATTGTGTATGAAGATTGCGAGTAGGTCAACAAGGAATCGATCACTCCTAGTAAGAGGAGTATTTATCCTATGTAATCTCATCAAATGATAACTTAGGAAGTCATTGATCAAAGCATGATGATATTAGAAATGGTTTCTAATCTTTCATCGATCGAATCTTTATTAGTGATTTGAGATTCAAATGAATAAAGTATTAGGGTTTGATAATTTTTCATACCCATCGCTTATTCGGGATAAAGGAGGATTGAAGGATTGAATTGCATGGTGACTTACCACTGAAGGGTATTTTGATAATTTCTATCAAATTCCTCATCTTCTGGGTAGGCATGATACGTTGCTAGACGTCAATCATGTCTTGTAGGTTTTTATGAATTAAATTGATTGAATTCATGAGTCAATTTGAAAGATGGTTCAAATTGACAACTAGGCTTAGCTCGATTTGACCTAATTCGATTAGTTGATTTCTAATCAAAATAAATCGACATAAGCTTAGACTTACTGCTGGCTGGATGAGGAACCCAAAGGGTCACACATAAAAGAAACTGATCAAGGGTCTAATTAGATTAGATTAAGTTTGCAAGGTAGACATGCTAGCACGTGTTGCAAACCCTAGCTCCTGATTCGAATTGGATTCGAATCTGATTCTTGTATTAGGTTAATTTAATATGATTAGATCATGACCTAATGTGGGTTGGCCAAGAGTTAGAACCCAATTGGTTTTATTTAGACCATTGGTTGTTGCTTGAATCTGGACCATTAGATGATGCCTTAATCTGGACCATTGGATTATCATGAAAAAGTATGGGGTGAGGTTATCAGCGTGAGCGCATGGATAAAGCGTATCAGATAAGTTTTTTTTTGAGCAGATACGTCTTTTCATTCTCTTTCAGATGCGCCCCTCCCCTTAGCGCTTTATCATAATGAGGTGCTACCCTTGGGACACGCCTCATCATGGTAAGGCATGTGGATGGGATGCATCCCTTGGTGATGCATCCCTCCGCCTCTTATAAATAGGAGTGCGTCCCGGGGTTTTAGAAGATATGAAAATCCCTTTCTTTCTTATTTTATTTCTTTTATATCTCTTGTCCTAAATCAAGACAAGGAGGTCTTCTTCAGGACAAGAGGTTGTCTTGTCCTAAACCAAGACAAAGAGGTTTTCTTCGGACAAGACCTAAACCAGGACAAGAAGGTCTTCTTTAGGACAAGAGGCTTTGAAGGATTTTTTGTAAGAGAAAGAAAAATTAGAAGGGAAAGAAAGTAAGCCAATCAAATCCTTTGGAAGGATTAAACATCAAGGATTAAAGTTTTGAAGAAGGAGCTAGAGTCTTGAACCCAGTTCTTGTGTGGATCACCTCTAGAGGGCATACACTTGTGTGCCTAGTGGAATAAAGGATATTAGCTTTACAGGTATTATCCAATATCTTAATATATTGCTTTGTTAATTGATATAATCAAGGGGTCCTAGATCTAGGGTTTCGGTTGACTAGGATCTCAAAGTTTAAAAATTTTAAAATTCGGTCTTCCTCTGCGCAACCAAAACCCTGCAGTTTAGTATTAAGATCCCCCATAAAGCACGTAGAAAATTAATTGAATGAATTCAACCATGAGTGAATCAAATCATTTATTTTACCCAAACTCGATACAAGAGATTGCTCAACTCTAGTGATTAATAACTTTAGTTTTTTGTTTTAAAATCTTTCAGAGCTTGTTTGGATGCACCTCAATCCATTCCTTTTTATGGGAATGGATAACTCCATCATCCAGTGCTCTCATAATTGTAATCTTTTTATTCACTATTAATTTACTTTGGTTAGGACTTGCAAGTGTTATTACCCATTTTTACCTTAGGAGCGTTCTCCTTCGCTAACTTATCCGCCTTGGACTTCTTCATTTCCTTCTCTTGGCCAAGACCGATCATATCCTCTATGATGGTCTAAATGTTAGATCCCAATTCCTACATAAATCCTTAATTTCTTTCCACAGTAGCCTCATGTCAGTTTTGTCCCTCACCATGCCTTCTTCACAAGTCACATCCTCTCTCTTATCAAAAGACTATAGTCTCATGTTAGCATAGCATCTAGGCTACATAATGGCAACATGTGCATCAAACATTAAAAATACATTTTGATGCCCTTTTATGCACCTGTAGACTACTTGCAACGAGATAATATGTATTATTGGCAAAAAAAAGTATGTGTCATCTCATTTATATCTATACATTTATTGATGTACAAGAAAATTATGCTATAAACTATTTAAATCATATACATCAAAGTAAAAGCCAAGTGCAGAAAAAATGCTTTTTAACAAAAAAAACATTTCATCGTTAAATGTTCATATCCCTTTGTTAATATTTACTAATGACGGAAGACAAACCCATCATCTTCCATCGTTATAGGCTTCATTGTTAAAGAATTAACAATGGAACAGTTATGTTCATCGTTAAAAGTTAATAATGACCGATGCTTATTCCATTGTTAAAATTCTATTATTAACAACTGAATTAGAAGTTATAACAATGGAAAAACCATTAATGACTAGTAAAGTCATCGTTAATAAATTCAAAACTATTAACGAGGACAAATTTCTTCACTTTTGCTATGTGATTTCATACAGATGGAAAGTGCTTCTGCGATCATTTCTGCTATCATTAATAATTTAAACACTAAATTTAGTGATGAATTTGTTTATCACTAATAAGTTAAAGAAACTATAAATAGTGACTAAAATGTTGTTGATTATTTGGTTAAAACTATATAATAGCATTTTCTTGGTCATTATTTCAGTCAAATACTCTGTGTTTATATTTGGAGCGCACACATATATATATAAATAAAAAATATGAAAAAAGAAATTATAAAAAAGAGATGTAGATCAATAATTCCATTAAAAGCTTTATAGATTCATAATAACATTCAGTCAAGTACAATCATCCAAATATAAATGTCTTCCTTCTATGGCAACATACATTTTTTACTAAAATATTCACATAAATCAGTAATTATTGAATCCAAAATAGGAGTCTCATTTGTTTAGCAAAATAGATAGTGGAGTCAAGAATCTTTCTTGCTCGACGTCTTCACCTTCAATAACCTATAAAAAAAAAAAACCCATATAAAAATATAAAAAATATTGACAAAATTTATAAAATTTTTTGGTAAAATCTCGCCTAAAAATTTATTATCTTGATCTGGATACATTTAAATAGATATAATAAAATTTAAAAAGCCGAGCCACACACTCTCCAAATAGACAAAAAAAAGAAAAAGGAATACATTAACAAACAAGAGGTGATGCAAAATTTCATTAGAAATCATGATTATGAGTTTAGCTTGCCACTCAGATAGTCTGCTTAGAATGACTTAAATCAAGAACCCATATTTTCAACTCTCCAAATGGCATTTGTTTTTCAACAAAGACAATCATTAAATATACCAACAAATGTTTCTTAAACATCTAGAAATCCCAACTCTCATATAAACAAATATAAATAAGTAATTGAAGGAAATGATGAAATTTGATTACCAATTATTCTTATTGCCCTCCAAGTGAAGGAGATGAAGGTGCTATATTAAATTGTTGGTGCATAACCATATCTTTGATAGCTTACATTTCAGTTTTCATTGCATCTACATGCCTCTTTAGGGATTGGTTTTCTTGTTGAGTTTCATGAAGTCTAACTTCAAGCTCTACCCTAGAAAGATGCAGTCCTTTTAAGTCTTTCAACTTTATCCGACCTCCATAGCCAATGTCATGATCATGATTTTGTAGTTCGAAGCATCTTTCAATTACTTCTATGTTGAATAGATTAGGCTCCGCTTGCACAACCTCAAGGATTTCATTCTAAAAGGTATAATCAAATTAATAGTAATAATATAAAAGGACCTAGAAATAAATATAATGTATTTTAGGATCACTAAAACATACATATTTCTTGACAGTTTTAAGTTCAATTAATTTATCACCCTTATTGTAAGTCTCATAAAAGATCGTTGCCATGTCTTGTGGATGACCATCTTTACCTCACTTTACAATAACATAAATTTGTCAAAAATGTTATTAAATAGGAAGACCCAAAAAATACAAAACTTACTCTTACTTGCTGGTTCATATATAACCAACCTAGTAGGCATGCTACCAGTACGGGAAGGCATCAACACTTTAGCTCTATTTTCAGCATTTCATTTACTTACTGGCTATATTAACATGGTAGAAAAGCTTTAAAGATCATTTTCTCATAATCAAATTTTCAAAACCAATGATTAAGAAATGCTCAAAAGTTATCTAATACTTTTCACTTAAGAAATGCTCCTCAACTAACCACTCCCAATCCCCTCAATCGACCCCTTCTGGCACATTTATCAAAGCCTCTTGTAAAGTCTTGCAAGACTTTACAAATTTTTTATACAAGTTTGCCTTCTAGTTATTCGACAACTCTTTTATATGCTTGAGGGTTTCATCACGATAAACCTCCATGTGATCATTTGTAAATTTATCCTACAATAAATATAAAGCTTCATCATTTTTGACTAATTTTGTTTTGATATTATGAAAGATTATGAAAGATATATTGATATTATATTATATTTCTAGATAGCTAATCATTGCTTACTATGTTATAAAGCTCATGATTATTTTATCTTTTCTTTTTCAAATTCTGTTTAGTAACTGCATGAAAATAATACTAAGAGAGCGCTTAGATATGCGAAGAGAATAAAGAATTTATTATTAATTAGTTGTTGAGATTTAGTATTTTAAACAATGATTTTGTAACTAAATATTTATTTTTATTTGCTTCAGAACTTTTAAATTTTATGATTGAAAGTTGTGATATCATATGAAATGCCTTGCATATTTGTAAGAAACTTCTTATGCGTATGACTTCTTATAAGTATGTAGCAGTTGTTAGGATTTTCAGCTTGAATCTTGGATTCAGAACATGATAACTAATCACTTGTAATGCGGGCTAATTGTTGTCAGTAGCAAGCACTCCTAGCTCAAAGAGTAGAATTCCTTTCTACAAGCTAGCGGTCTCAGAATTTTACTAGAAAGTAAAGATGTATTTGATTTTTAAGAATAATCCTATTTTTTATTTTTATTTTCATAAAAAATAAAAAGTACTTTTGAGAACGTGTTTAGTTAATGAAAGAAAAAACAGATTTTTAGAAAGCATAGCTTCAAAATGATAGAACTTCAAAATGATAGAAAATGGAAAGAAAGATGTTTTTACTATTTTCTAGCAAAAGAAAGAAGGTAATGAAAAATAAAGGACTGTATGCTATCAGTTTTATTTTTTATTTTTAAAAATAAAATATTAGTCAATAACTATCTCGCACAGCTACTAATTGCCATTTAAGATGCTTCAACAATTAATTCAAACAGGACCTAAGTTGATCTGGTAAGGGCTTGGGTAATTCAAATACCTGCATATAAGCGATAGCTAGAAATAAATAGAGACTCGTATGCCCAGGCCAATTAAGGTGGAGTAAAGTCAACTTTGATCAAATGGTCCACCTGCTATTTTTCTCTCTGCTGCAAAAGATGCGGAAAGGACCGAGTACCGTTTCATTAAGTCCATAAATATAGGTCGATCAAATAGCAACAGCAAAAAAAATAATAATAAAAAAAAAGAGAGCAAAGAAGAAAGAACCAGAGAGATGGGCACCACCAAAAAAAAAAAAAAAAAAAGCGCAGAAAGGAAAGAACCAGAGAGATGGGCACCACACGAGTGCTTGGAAGTGGTCACGAAGGACAGAGGGTGAGGGAAGGCAAAGCAGGAGATATTGATTGCAGCGCCTGATGCTCTCGCTTTTATTTCTTCTCCTAACATTGAGATCAGAAGGGAAGGAACCAATAAAGTCACAAGTATCTCCACCTGTCTCTAGCCTTTTAGCACTGAGAGTAATGGGTCCACGAGTCCATGCCTTGGTCGACTTTACTACATCACAGCTCTGCCAACCCATAAGCCTACTCTTTATCCGCATGAGGAGCCCACACACAAATACTCGAACATGTTACATCCTTTCTGCTATTCTCCTCCTCCTTCCATTTTGTGATGATTAAAATGGCAGCAGCTGATGAATCAAATAGGTGAAGGAGATGTAACGCTTCAAGCCAACCTACTGGCTTAATTAATCTATTAACGAATTGAAATCACGTAGCCCAAAAATTTAAATAAAAGTTAATAAATAGTAAAATTTGAAATATCATAATCATGAGTAGTCCTTTTTTTCGTAGTCATGTGCTTGTTTAATTAATTCGCTAGCGGATCGAAATCGTGTGATTCAAAAATTTAAATAAAAATTAATGGATAATAAGTAGGTTTGAGTTATAAATATATGATGCTTTTTTTTAATTTATTGTGAAACTAAATTTGCGTATCATAAAAAATAGCCCAATAACATATTATATTGGATGCAGATCACCCTGCTTGCAAGTGAGCATCTCCTGCATGCATGAGTTCTAAAGCACGCGTCCAAATCCCGATCCTATAGGACCCGTGAGGAGAATGCTTGCACCTGGGGTGAGGTGGGGTAATGACAACTGCAAGACGAGGGGGGCTGATGTGTTGATACCAACCTAACTTGCACAACTGTATGTCACGAGAATTAAACACTCCATTTAAGAACATTCAAGAGCTCTTTCGAAAGAGAGAGAGAGAGGGGTTTGCGTTACTATTATTAATTTTATTACCCATCTATTCATGCCGTCGCAGCTTCCCATGAGAACTTTCAATGTTCATTACTTCAAAGTACTGACAAACCAGTTGGATGTGCTAGTTGAATCTACTGCATTGAAGACCAACTCATTTCGTCTTGCATTTCTAATAACATGATTGCCTCACCATTTTGCAGAATAAATAAGGCTAGAGTAAAATGGCTAAACCATTACTGATTTACTAAGCTGACATAAATTATCTAATCCAATAGGGTGAAATAAATAAATTCAGTCTGAATTCAAGAGAAAAATGGGGTTACAAATTTTTCAAAATGACCACTCCATCTTTAAGAAGAATTGACTTGTCAAATGGTTGATAGAAAAAATAGTTGGAATAAGCAAGCCAAGAAAGTCCTATTCCATTAAAATCGCGAATTAGATGCAACCTTAGAGGATTGTTCGCCCATCGCTAGTCGAAGGGAGTAAGAAGAGGCCTTGCTTCTGTTTTCATACCATATAAATGTCCTTGCCACTGAGTCAAGGGCTTCTTGCCTGGTGGATAAGCCCGTGTCTTTCAGGAAGAAAGCAACATGGGGCTTCCTTGATCCATAACCAGCATCATACTATCTCCACCTTGATTCATGATTGAGTGAGAGCCTGAGCTTCAAAAGACATTTACCAGGTTAGAGGGCAAATCTAGATATAAATCAAATTCAATGACAAAATCTCCAAATTGAAAATCCAGACCATTAAGTACAACTAGAACGTCTAAACTACCAGAAAACTGATAAGCATGTTTTAGAATTTCCCTGCCTTAAAGTCGGCCGAACATTGAAGATGCCAATAGAGTTTGCTAAATATTTGATAAGACGCATAAAGTTTAGAATCAAAATTTTGGTATTTTCTTAATGTTTCAGTTCTTGACAACAACCAAATCTATAATGAAGCAAAAGCTAGTATAGCTTCCCGAACAGAGACTGAAGTGGAATTATCTTGCTAGATAAATGAAAGAAAACTCATGCATTAGGCAGCAGTAATATTAACTGGAATAGGCAAAGATCCAATAGGAAGTTGTCCCATTTCATGGTCAGAGTAAGAAAGCATGCACAGAGAAAAGCCGAGAAAAACCTACCAGATGAATGTAAGTAATTAAAAAATCTAACTAAAGAAAATGAAACTACATTCTACCTTCAATAATACCCCTCTAAGCCCAACTTTTGGTTCCACATATTGACAAGGTTTTCAGGGTAGATGAGTCAGTTAACTTAAGAATGAAGGCAAGTCTACAATTCTCTAATATAATTTCTGAATTCATATCCTGCGATGTTATCAGAGTCTTTAAGATCTTTTTTTTTTTTTGTGGATCTTTGTACAAATCAGAAGCAGCCTGCAGACACTACTGAAGCAAGTGTAATATTCTTACCTAGATATAGTTACACACATTTTTAATGTGGAAATAAGAGACGATCGTATTCATATTCTAAGATGCCTATGAATTAAAGAATAACCACCCACTACAACCAATATTATAAATCAAATTTAAACCATTCATTTCTGATAAACATGGAGCCCTCATTTCATGAGCACGCTTGCCACTGGGGTGGTTTGGATGCTAGCACCATAGAAATATTACTTTCAAAAAGCCCATCTACTAGTTTAATTAATTTCGTTAGTTGATCAAAATCACGTTGCCCAAAAACTCGAGTAGAAGTTAATGGATAGCAAGTGAACTTGAATTATAAGCACATGACATATTTTTTTTCCATCCAATATGAAACTAAATTTGAGGTATTACAATCTCTTAACCTTATAATGCGACATCCTCGTCGCATGCCACAAGCTAACCAAAATATATTTCGAATCGGATCGTTGGTGCTGAAAGGATGGCTTTATGTCATAGTGGGCATTGTCTCATGGGTAACCCTTTTCTCATACCCATCAACTTTTGTATATTCAGATTAGCTCTGATACCATTTGTAATGTCTCAATCCTACCTACTAGCTCAATTAATTTTGTTAACAGACTGAAATCATATAATTTAAAAATTTGAGTGTAAATTAATGAGTAATAAGTAAATTCAAGTTATAAGTTTATGATATATTTTTTTTATTTAATATAAAATTAAATTTAAGGTATCATGGAATGCAAGCCCGTTACTTTTGAAGACCTGAGGGCATCAACAGGGCAGTAAGAGTAGATTGCAAGGCATGTCACTGCAGCATTTTGAAAAGACCAGAACCACATTCACCTAGTCCCCTAGGCTATCCTACTATATTTACGTATCTTTGGATGGCACTAGGTTAATATTAAAACATAAAGGAATTCTATGACTTGACTCAACGGCATTTGCGCAACCCATATCAAGAGCTTTTATTCTTCAGATGACAGGACCAACTAATGGAGCTACCATGGAGTTTCCTAAAATAGTGAACGTTGTGTGCTAGTTCATGCATGTCACCCCTCTCTCTCTCTCTCTCTCTCTCTCTCTGTGCTAGTTCATGCATGTCACCCCTCTCTCTCTCTCTCTCTCTCTCTCTCTCTCTCTCTCTCTGTCTGTCTGTCTAGAAGTTCATGAATAAGCTCAAGATATCCCAACAGTACATTTAAGACATGATGGAGCAAACTTGGGGCCCAACTTGGCATGAATTGATAACTTTTCTTGTGCAGAGACACTTGTCAGCATGTAGGTGTTCCCGACAGATCACTGGTCCCTGCTGTGTATTCAAACAAGAATGGATGGTGACCAATGAAACTACACATCATAATACCATTTTGTCTGTTAGAAGCAAAGGGAAGATGTAGCAAAAGAACAGCTTAAAGAACAAATATAAGGTCAAGTGGAAATTGATTCATCAATTGACGACAAGGCATAAATATGATGGGGTACAGCCAGTCAAGCCTCCTTTTCTTCTTCCCCCACTAAACCAACAAAGAAACGAACCACAACATGGTTGCATCCCCTTTCCCAACAAAGCAAACATTTTGATGCATAATAATGCACGAATGTAAGATACTGGCCTGAGCTCCATGAAATGGTGTGACTAATAAACATAATTGACAGGGATCATAAAGGGAGTCAAGAATCAAAGTTCCAACCACTGGAAATGGACTTTACGTGGATGAATGCACATAGTAAACATAGGTCAAAGACCATCTAACATCTGCACATGACTAAGCAAAATTCCAAGAAAATGCTATATAGAACTCCTTTTGTAAAAACCTAGAAAGAGTTCCATGACGAAATTTTGAGTCACATGAAGCTAAATGTCAGATATGAGAAGAATAGAATTTCAAAGCTGCTAGATTCAAAGTAATGTCGCAGCCAAGCTTTCAAACTGGTAACAGACAGCAGAAACATAACGTAGATATAAATTACCAAGAAATGCAATGCCTTTGGGTCTTTCCTCCTGTGACATTGATGAAATGTACACAGCTAATGCCATGAATGTCCAATGGCAATTGAAACAGAAAAGCATCCCACAACCCCAAGGAGCCAGAAAACAACAGAAAAGGAGAGCTCAGAACCAGATTCATCAAACCAAACAGTGCATTCCAGCAGGTCCTTTCTTTGAGCCACAATGCCCAACAATCCAAGCTCCAGAGTCTCGTCTTCCTCCTTGGCTATTTCACCTACAGCAAATCCTAGCCAATGCATCCTCTTATAGACAATCAAGCAAACAGACCCAGTTCCCTCCCTGCATCTGCACGACCCTAAATGTCTACTTGAATCTATCTCTTCTAGTTGCCAACTTGATAGGCATAAAAAATATCAAGTCTAGTTTACAAGAATTCAGAGATAACCATAGGCCCTCCAACCAATGCTTGTTTTTGCTCCAGCTCATGCATTGAGGAAATGGAAACCAAACTAGGGGCCCTGGTCAGGGGTCATACATCACTTAAGAGCCACTCCAATGCCTTAAATATTTTGAATGACACATCTAAATTGGATCTTGAATGTGGCAATACCGCCATCAAATACAACTAGGCAAGCCTGAATAAAAAGTAACATCAGCTAAGGTGTTTGGATATAATGATACTCCAATTTCTGTCTGGGTAACTATAATGGCAATCTCCTTTTTGATAAGCAATTCCTTTTGACCATCAATAGCCACTGGTAATTGCTAGCTGCAATACAACCAGTGCTCATCAGCCGGCCCGCCAGAGCATTACAAAGAAAGGTGAATGGCGCTGCACTTTTGCCATTTTCCCTCAAAGAAAAAGGTTAAATGCAAAATCACACCAAGTTATGACACTAATGGCCCTTAAAAAGGAATAACAAAGAATCATATGTAAACAATCTGCAGCATTTAGAAAGCTGGTACAGTGTAGAAGTAATAGCGACTTTCTTGCAATACTTAAAAGACTGCAAGCCATAAAAATGTTCCAGCTAGCAATAGCATGATTAAAAGAGCTCGGGAAGTAAAACGGTTACCACCTCACAACCAATTCAGATAGTACAAATTAACATCAGCAAGGAAATAGGGGCACTCTTCCTCTAAATAAAAGGTCATTTGATTTTCCTTTTGTTTTTCTTTCACGTGTGCCCATCTCTGTGTGAAGTTTTTAGTTTTAGCTTATCACCTACCATGTAGACAGATACATGAAAGATAGCAAAGCTGAAGTGATATTCATGAGTTTGCATGGTCACAATTGATGGTAACAAGATAGCAATAAAGCGAACAAACAGATACCATAAAAATTGCTTTTCATTAGAAAGTGCATTCCACAGACTATACAACTTTTGAAGAGAGAAGTTGCAGACAAACAAAATGCTAAGATATGATACAACGTCAAAAAGGCGATCTTACTTGGGAAAATGGATAGGAAAATATGATAAAATAATATTAATGATGGCAAAGCATACAACATAGAGGATAGAAAGTACCACACTTATGCAACACAGTGCATAAGCATACCTAAGTATAGCTGAAAAGCTTAAAAAATTCTGACACAGTGGCTCTTAATATGAATTGAATTTAATGTCATCAGGATGGAGCTTACTCGTCATCATCTTCACCATCATCGCTAAAATCATTAATGCTATTATCACTAAAATGTTTACTTAGTTGACCAGAATCTATTTCAGAAATTTCATGCAAGTTCAGATCAGGAGGAAAAGTCCTCTGCAGTGCGTCTGAGTATGCCTCCAGATCTTTCAATCTTTAGAAGACATTTGGACCAGCAAACAACAGTTCCCAGATCAAAATTCAAATCATTTTCCATCATTTCCTTGCAAACATTCAAAACCATGGTTTCAGGTCTTGGTGGGACTCTCCGAAGCATCTCAAAGCTTCCTCAGGGAGCAAGGCTAGTGCCCATCCTCTAAATAATGTGGTATGAGTCTGGACATTAGGTCTTACTCCAGCAGCCTCCATTTCCTCCGCCATCTCAGTTGCCCTCTGCATGCAGAGAATTTTAATCAAAAGATGATAATAGAATTTAAATATGCATCATATAGAAATTTATTTCAATAACCCACTACCTGGGCTGCATGAGAAGATGCTCATAGCAATGTGGGAAGTACAGCAAGCACATGAAAAGATGCTCCTTCTAAGTCAATTCTTTGATGCATATTGACATTCACATCTATAGGATATCAGGCCTTAACTTCTGCTCATTGTCGAAAATTTTGATGCCACTTTTTAAAAGGTCCCGATTTATTGCCTCTGGATCTTTTGTAAGAGCACGTCCCTCATCATGATCAAATGGCATGCCGGCATTTGCTTAATAGATCAAACTTCCTCAGGTTTTTCCCAGTATGAATCCTCCAGAGCCTTCCAGCATGCTAGTGACTGAGATGCAGAGATTCTGGAAGTCATGAAACAATTTAAGAATAGTTAGGGGCATCTGTTAATGTAACCCAGCCTTCCTGGGCTCATCCAATCTGGAGCCTGATAGGCTACTGGGCTAGCCTAAACTGCATTTAAAAAAAAAAAAAAAGAAAAAAAAAAAGAAAAAAAGAAAGCGAATGAAGATCGAAAGAAACCAAACTCACCAGGAGTCGGGGAGGATGAGTTCGTTCGGAGATTTTTTTTTTTTATTTTAAATCTTTGGAGGCATGGATAAGGATTATCCGATGCCACCTTTGCTATTTCAATCGTCCATTTCCCTTCTTCTTCGAACCATTGAAGATTGAGGTTAGGGGTTGTAGCTAAGAAGCTCTTTCGCCTTTGGATCCAGTAGCTAAGTCAGCATCTTCTTCCTCCGATTTAGCAATTATCCGAGATAGTAAGCCTCCTTTCTCCATGCATCTTCCATCTCTTCTTTCTTCTCTAGCACGTGGTCGTCGATGAGCCATCGACAGCCGCCCGGATTTAAGCTCTTAAGAGCTTTGTTTCAAGAAAGGGTTGGAGCCGAGATTATCTTCATCCTCTTCAAGTCCGGTGACCCAATCCAAAGCCGGCAAGGCTCGACCTTTCTTCCTTCTTCCATTCAAATGTTCCACAGTCTTTAGTTCCTTTGAATTAGTCGTCAATGATCGCCAGATTAGAATGAATGATTGTTAGTTCTCTATTTCAGACTTTTGTTTCGGGTAGAATAACGGCCGATTTCAAGGCCGATCTAGGCCATCAGACTCTCAGTAAACTTATGGCCTAGCACTTGCTACTGAGTAGAAGGCTACTCAATCCATGGATACTCCCTGAAATATATCGCATCTTCCATTTTTCTATCGATCTAATGCTCTGTTCTGTTTTGAAGATCAGCGGTTAGACTAAGGTTGTTGAGCCACGATTACAGGCTGGATTTTCATTAGGATTAGGGACCGAGGCTGGCCGGCAGTGAGGGCTAGCATTAGACTAATTGGGACCCTTTTTATTCGCTGGGTTCTCCGATGTATCTGGCTCTAACCGTCACTTCCTTCTTTTTCTTTTCATTTTACCCCTTTAAGCATTCTTGTATTTGTTTTATTTGTTTACTCTCTCTTTTTTTTGATCACATGAACCCTAGCTAACCCAAATCCAGTCTCCAATATGATACCATGATGTTTAGGTCCTAGCCACAAGTTCGTGCTGACTACCTTAAACCTAAGTTTTGATTTATAAACACCTAATCCTAGTGTTGTATTTGGTTTAACTATTTTAGGTGGGCTGCACATCCATCCAGTTGATCAAGCTTGACTCTAATAATCAGCAGTAACAATGTAAGTAATTTTAATCATGATTAGAATGTTTTAATAAAGTATTTATAGTTTATTAAATATGTTAGAATTTAGTAAGTTCTATATCTAATTGTTTACATGAAAATTTTGATTAAATAAGTCCAATTATTTTATTCTAAAATCTCTATGACTGGTTTATTTATAACTACTAAATTATTAAAGACATACTTTGAGATTCGTTATCTTTAGTGTTAAATTTGAAATATGTTAGAGTTATATATATGAAAATGATTTCAATCCTGCAAATTAGTTGTATCTTTTGTTTACATAAAAATTGGATCAAGTAAGCATGTGTATTCATGATGTTGTTTTTCTGATTAATAAGATTTATAATAAATTATGAATATGTGTTACATATTACTTTTAAGTCTATGAAGTTGTATACAAAGTTAAGATATATGAAACCTAAGAAAATTACAATCCGTTTACATGTGAAATAAGATATGACAGATTTAAGCATAAGTTATGAACTCTCAGTCATGTACAATTTGTAAAAGCTTGTTCCTATCTTTTACCTTTCAAGGCTTGTACGAGGGCTTATGACTAACATCAAAACCAACCTCCGCAGAGAAAAATATGCAATGATCTATTTTTAACCTATCTCCGCAAAATTAAATGTAGCAATCCATTCTGGCTTCACTATAGGGTTTATATGTGGTCATAGTTATGATTGTAAGATTATTATCACTGTTTGAAATAAAAGATTTAAAATTATTATTTAAATCATTATTGAAATTTCAATAATAATCTTATTTAAAGTTTTATTTATCATGCATGTGCTTTTAATAGTATTAAAGTGTTTACTTGATCTCTCTAAGCATGATTAAGGATTTTTTATTGAGCATTAGCTCATTAAAATTTTATGGTTGTTTTGTTTTAAAGATCGAAACATAAGCTGGAGCCAGATAGAAGCTGATCAAGTTTGACTTAGCTAAATTAGTTATCAAATAGCTAGTGTTTTTTCATGTTCGTTTTCAATTTGGACATTGTAGTTAGCATTACAAAATCTTGATTTGATAGTTTAATGAAAAATTCAGTTTGTTTGATTGAATATGTGTATTCGCTCTAAGTAAGATGCCTTACCATGTTCGAATTTAAATGCCCAAGTATGTGGTGGATTGCTACTCTTTGAATCCACTCTAGGTTTGAGGCTTCTCATTCAACTTATCAAATTCATCACTATTGCTTTCACACAATGCTAGTCATATATTATTACGGAACAAGTCTTCAATTCTACAATGATCAAGACAACTAAATCATCCTTGATTAAAGGGAATGAATGTACAAGATACAAAAAAAATACAATAAAATACTAAGAGAACACAAAATACTTAGTTCTCACACTTGGTTTCTTTCACACTTGGTTTCTTCCAACACTAAGCAATGTTGTTTAATTGCCTAGGCAAGGCAACCCCTTCTATGGCCCAGGCAGGCACCTTGGCAGTTAGGCTGGCTAAGAAGAAAGTTTTTCACGTTAATTTATGGTATCATGAACCTATTTTAAATTTAAAAAGCCCAATGATCAAAAACTAGAGCAGTAGCGTTACGGCCGTTGCAGCATTCAGCAAGCTAACAACACAGCAACGTAGCTAGCACTTAAAAAGAAGTGAAAGGAGGCAAGCAGGCTAGAGGCTAGCAAGCAGAAGAAAGGGGAAAATTAGGGAAAAAAAAGTAGAAGAGTACTATAGAAAACTGATGAGGACACTCATTTGGTTGTCATGTTACCTGTTCTCATTACCTGTTCTGAAAACTGATCGCTAGATCAACGTCCTCATTCTTCCCTAAGCCAAAAAAATTATAATTCCCAAGTCTGATTTTTTGCAATATTAGAGTGATGTTTGTGGGAGACATCTCAACATCCTATCCTTTCTCTGTCATGGATTTGAACAATTTAGTCTTCTTGGACAATAAAACATAATGCTCCAAGCCCACCTACGACCCAATAACTCTATTAGCGGATCAAAACCACGTGGTTCAAAAACTCGAATAAAAATTAATGGGTGAACTTAAGTTATAAGCACATAATACTTTCTTTTTTATACTTTCTTTTTCTTTCTTTTTCATCCAATGTGTGACTAAATTTGGGATATCACAACCTCCTCTCCTTATATGGAGCGTTCTCATGGCACGCCACAAGCTAGCCAAAATCTACCTCTGAGCTGGATCGTTAGTGCTGGAAAGGTAGCTCCCCCACTAACTTTATCACACTCGGATTGGCTCTGATACCATTTATAATGCCTCAAGCCCACCTACGACCCAATAACTCTGTTAGTGGTCCGAAACTATGTGGCCCAAAAACTCAAGTGGAAGTTAATGAGTAGCAAATAGACTTGAGTTATAAGCATATAACACTTTCTTTTCATTCAATATGGGACTAAATTTGAGGTATCACAAATATAGAAAAGCAATAGGTAAAATGGGCTATTGTTAGAAGAAGCACATGCATATATCTTTCTTTTTCATCCAATGTGGGACTAAATTTGAGGTATCACAAATATAGAAGAGCAATAAGTAAAATAGGCTACCGTTAAAAGAAGCACATGCATATATGGGTATTAGCTTAAACAAAGCATTACTGTAGTTAATTAAATGAAATTTCACCAGCCCTGAAGCATGCATTATTGAATGCGAATGTCAGTCAGGAAGAATTCCATCTTGTTTCATTCGTTGCATCAAATATGCAGCTCAAACATCCCCTCTTTGAGCCCATCTGAATGACAAGTCAACCGATTAAATAAAATAAGAAATGATGGTTTCAAGGGTCAGAATTTCAGGAAATAAAAGTTTTATCAATATTAATTTCACAAGCGAGAGATTGATTTTCATTTTTAAATAGGATCCCAAAATTTGGGCATAAATGTATCATATAAAAGTTAGGGGAAAAAAAATTGACAACTAATCATTAAACCCTATAAACTTATGATGCAGGAGAGGCCCAGCTTATTAACTGGACAAAATAAGGGTCTATGGGAGATTTTGTATTTGATGCTGGCCACACAGCATTTAAATCTCCCAACACCACCAGCCTTGTGTAGGGGCCATCTGATGTCTGATGTTAGCATGGTGTCACCAAGTAGGCTATAGAAGTCAAGTTAGTTCAATTCATACATCGCAAAGTTTTTCTTAGAGTCGAGATTCATCCAACGCCAATATTTGAGGTCAAACATCCAAAAGTCAGTATGCGTAACATAATTATTGCTTGGGAAGTTCTTCATCGAGTACATAAAGCCTCCACACATAAACCCATAATAGTAATTAATTTGGATATGGATAGAGCTTGGGAGTATTTGTTAGTAATTCTTTATCACCTCAATTTTCCATCTAAGATGATAACAACGGTTGATGGTTGCATATATGCCACAAATTTGGCTATTTTGGTCCGCCATACCTAAACTGATTTTTTTAATTCAATAGTAGTGCTAAGGCAGGGTTGCCCACATTCACCTTACTTCTTCATCCTATGTGTTGAAATAATATCAAAGGGTATCTAAAATGAGATACAGAAAGGATGGATCATGGGTTAGAGATCTAATAGAAATTGTCCTTAGATTAGTCACCTCCTTTTTGTTGATAATTTTTTATTATTGTACAAGGCCAAATAAGTTGATTGTAAAGCATTAAAATCAATTATTTAGAAGTATTACAAATCTGATCAATCAATCAATCTAAATAAATCAGTAGTTCTGTTCAATCCTAAAATTTCTAGTGTCTAGCAACAAAACTATCCTCTATTCTTAGTATCAAAAGAGTGAATAACTTATGTATCTACTTAGGTATCTCTTTAGAAGTTACTAGACTCCAACAAGTAGATGTGCAACTTCATAAGGATAAGATAAATACCAAGCTAAAAGCACGAAAATGAGGCCTTTATCTTTCGTTGAGAGGATCACATTTATAAGATTAGTACTTGGTTCAATGCCTATTCATATTATTGTTAGATTAATTAGTTCTAACACATTACGCGAAGCTTTCTATAGAGACAAGATACAAATAAAAAAAAAAAATTTAGACAGTCGTCCGATAAACCATACGTAGACATAAAGACAATGTTAGATTAAAGATTCCTAATATCAGAGCTTGGTGGACGACATTGATATGCAGGTTAGCTAATTGTATGATTATGAATCTGTAGAGGTTATGTACCACTGTATTCTATCATTTTCATGGCAATTGAATGAATTATACCACTCCATGATCCTCATCAGCTATATGGAAAGCCATCTACCCTTCACGGTCCTTGCTGTTCGATAAATTTATTTGCTCAGCTGGTGGTGGGAGGACTATCAATGTTATTTTTTAATTTTATTTTTCTTTTATTGCATTAAGTGAGGACTAATTTCTTACGATGTTTCTTATTATGTTGAAGATTTGGAGGCGCATCCTACAATTGACCATTCCAAAATGCAAAATAAGGATTAGAATTTTCAACTCCTTAATAATTTTTTTTTTTTTTCCACTCTTCAATTGGGGAGGAGATAACCAATACGAAACCCCAAACTCCGCGTGTATGATAGGGAGCACGATTGTCAAAGTCTGATGTGTAGACCCAAAGTTGAATCTTGGTTTCACCGCGCCGCGGAAACCACGTCCACAGAAAGGAAAAAAGAAAAGAAGACTCGCACAAACGCACGCAAAAAAAACAGCGGGACAGAGGGAAAGGAACCCGATCGTCGGCGGCGGCATCATGGGGGAAGAGAGGATGAAGGAGCAAGCCCTCCAGATCATCGGCCTGTTCCAAGCCCTCCCCCGCTTGGTCGTCTTCGATCTCGACTACACTCTTTGGCCTTTCTACTGGTGAGGAGCCACCTTCCCCTCCCCACCTCCCTTCCATCTTATATTGTCGTGATCTCAGAGCCTCAGCCTTTGTGGCTGAAGAACGAATCCGTACCGCTAAATTTTTGGGATGGAAAGAAAGCTCTTGGGGCTGGCTCAGTACCAGTTTGGCTGTTCGGCCTCAAGATGGCTCAGCATGACGGAATTAATGATGCATTAGGGACATCCCATGGGCCATCATAAACGATATATGATGCGAGGAATGAAAATTTGATGAGATTAAACTATAGGGATCTAGATCGACAAATAAGTTCTTAGAAGTCCCAAATTAATTCTATGGTAACCAGAAGAGTGAAAGAAAGAAGGGGAATTAGGAATTGGGGATTATCATGTACATACTCGATCTTAGTTCCAGGTAAGGGTAGAGCTAGGAAGGGGTTTAGGTTCGCACTGTTTGGGTATATGTTGTTTATCGGTTCAATAGATAGCAGCAAGCACAAGAGGAAAGTTAGAGCATCGGGGATCTTCTGTACTGTTACTGTTTCTTGAGGAAGAATTATTTTTTTGGTCATTGTGATTGTTAAACAACCGACTTTGTTGAAGATGTTGACTTACATGTTGTGTTGCTTAAACTCTCCTGCCTTCGACTCAAATAATCCTTGTTGGATATGTACTGTTGACATAGATGCACTTTAAACACTCTAATACCAAACAAATTCTTTGCTTCCAACTTCCCGTAATTGCTGGAGAGTTGGATTCTTGCAACAATGAGTTTGTTACGAGATAGCTTCTATTTGTTTCTAGAACTTGGTAAAGCAATATTCTGGTCAGTGGTATCAATTCTCAACTTGTTTATCATACATTTTAACACATTTTCACTGCCGGCACCATTTATTTTTTTGTTCACTTGATGCAAGGACAGAATAGTTTAGATCATATGATTCTTTATTTGCATTGATAATGTTCAACTCAAGGTTCACTGTCTTGGTACCGGGCCCATACCAGCATCATATTGGCACAGTGTCAATACGCTTGTATGTAGGTTGGTTTGGCATACCGAGACTTGGTATTTTGATACTGATACAGCATGATATGGTCAGTACAAGTGGTACATCGGTACGGAATACCCTGGTTTAACTTGAAAATTAATTTAGGAACTAATGATTTGCCAACATTTGCTATACATGCCAGTGCTTCCTTGCTACATAGGAAACCATAACTATAACTATCCAACCTTGCCCCAGCTACTTCAAGGATTTATGATTTCTCAGTCACCTATCTTTCCTATTTTGGATTACCTTTGATTTAATCGTTAACTTCTTCAAATACTTTATCACATGTAGCCCTGTTAACTCAAGTTCTTCCTTTTTTTTCTTTTTTTTTTCTGTTAAACCCCATAAGATATATTCAAGCACCTCTCCTTACACGAACTTAGTTAAATTCTCATTGCACTTGCTTATGCCTTCTTAATTATATTATCTATCACTGTCCAAATTAGATACTTAAATAGACAGCACATTTGCCAACTATTGTGAGGTTGGTTGGTTTGCGCATATCATCTAAGGACTTACCCTTGGAGGAGGCCAGGGTTCAAATTATAGATATGCTTAGAACAAAAAACCTCCTACACTTTTTGCCTCTCCATCTCTTATTCGTCTTTCTATCCTTCCTAATCTTTCCACAGATCCATCTTAATAGTTGTTTTTTCTGCCATATTTGTTTTGATTGCTTGAATTCATTCTATTGTCCAACACTTGGATCTATATAACATTCTTTCTCTTGTTCTATAAAAGTTTCATTCACATTGCCACAAAATATGCCCTTTTCTCAAAGCACAGCATTGTATTATCAACTGAGATTTAGTTCTATTAGATATGCATTGAAGTTTTTCCCCCTAGATATTGAGATCAACCACATTGCAGTATCTCTTGTCCATTCAGTTTTCTCAGAACCAGTGTTTTAGAATGGCTGCTGCTGTTTGTTGGCACAAGGCAGCCTAGGGATTTCTCAGTGCCTAATTAAAAGATAGGTGCTAGATGAATGTCCAGGCTGATTGTCAAAATATCATCAAAGTTCATCGATACTCATAGATATGAACATAAAAATTTAGAATTAAATTAGAAAAAGGAAATAATGGTTAAATTAGAGAAAAAATTTTCTTTTATATGAGTAAAAAGTTCTGATTTCTCCCACATATATGAGTTAACTTAAACCATGATTGAAAGAGATCGATTGCTAAAAGCCGACCTAAAAGTCCTAGCAAGTCTTAGGTTTGGAGGCGACGTTCGACCTAATCCCTCAGCCAAGCAGCCACCAAAAACTTTGCCAAAGGTTTACATTGGCTTCGGGTTTGACTGGCATTTTTTGGCTTGATTGCTCAAAGGATAATCGGTCGAAAGCCATGGAAAGCATCCTAAAAACTGGGCCAATTAAAGGTAAATGAGATCTTGGTTAAAGGATGCCCCATAGGAGTATTTGTTGGTATGGGGCAATCCATTTAGGATCATCAGTGATTCAGATGGAAGTAATAGAATTATCACGTTTGGTTGTACCTCAGTGATCCTATATAGGGGTGATTTGTTGATTCCATATCACCCCATTTCTAAAATTACTGTCCAATCTAGTGATCTTGTACCCATCCATGAGGTTAGGTATTCAAGTTCACCTTTAGGCAGTGATCTTGACTTGAAATTTAGGGACCAAAATGTTCGTTATGCATATAAAAAAATGCTTGATATTATTTTCATATTGATATAATATAATTTAATATCATTAAATTATATTATAATAATATAATAATTTAATTATAATATTATAATATTATAGGTGAGGAGTCAATAAATATTATTGGTGCTTATACTTTTTAAGTAGGATTAAATAGTGTGACAAAGTAAAGTTTTTTAGAGGATATAAATGGACTAATTCAAGAGATTCTTATTGGAGAAAAAATATTTATTGGAGGAGATTTGAATAGACATGTAAGAAAGTATAATATAGGTCTTGAAAGAGTGCATAGAGGTTATAGATTTGGAGATAGAAATAATGAGGAAAATGCCATTTTTAGAGTTTGTGATGATATATGATTTAGTATTTGCCAATACATATTTTAAAAAAGACTCTTATTTGATAACTTTTAAAAGTGAATATAATGCTAGTCAAATTGATTTCTTTCTTATTAGAAAGATTGATCGAGTGTTTTGTAAAGATTGTAAGGTTATACCTGGGTGAGGGTTTAACTATACAATATAAATTAAAGATTATGGATATATGTATTCAAAAATGAAAAAGAAAGATTACAAGGTATAAGAATACAAGGATTAAATAGTGGAATTTGAAAGGAGAGAAACTAATAACTTTTAAAGATAGAGTGATGAAGGAAGGAAAATGGAGTATAGATGGAGAGACTAATATCATATAAGAAGAGATAGCTAATAATATTAGAAAAGTAGTTATAAAGGTATTAGGAGAGTGAAAAGGATTAGGATCATATGATAAGAAAACTTCGTGGTGGAATAAGAAAGTTTAATTAACAGTTAAGGTTAAAAGATAGTACTATAGAAAACTATCTAAATGTAGGAATGGAGAAACATATGAAAACTATAAGATGGTTAAGAAAAAAGTTAAAAAGACGGTACGGAAGGCTAAATGTAAAGCATATGAGAAATTATATCATAAGGTACAAACTAAAGATAGAGAGAAAGACATATAGAGAATTGCAAGGGTAAAACACAGAAAAATTAGATATATGTTTTAGGTTAAATGCATTAAAGATGATGATCAAAAAGTTTTGATTAAGGAAAAGAGATGAAAAAAAGATAAAGACGCTATTTTAATAAATTATTAAATAAAAATTATGTAGTTAATTTAGGATGCCCTATTAGCTCCATGAAAGATAAAGTTATAGTGTATACTCATAGAATTAAGACATTTAAAGTAAATGAGGTTATAAAAAAAAATAAAAGTATAAAAAGCTGTGGAATTTGATAAGATTTCTATAGAAGTTTGAAAATATTTAGATGATGTTGGATTGTTGTTTAAATGGGTTGAACCCAAACTTGATAAACTATAATGAACTGTTTTAAAGGGCTGAATTGATCCAGTTTTTTGTCGGTATGGTTCAGTTCAGCTTTCCTTGCATGGGACTATATTTTGAAATTTTAGATTGGGATAGTAAGCTGCCAAGAAATGTATTTAATTTAATTATAATTACAATAACATTTAGGTAGGCATGGCTTGTTTTTGGATTAGCTATTTAATACAAAATCCTTACTTATTTGGATATTTTTCCTCTCTTTGGTGATGTTGATATACTTGTCAACTTGTACTGATTTGGCCTACCTCTTGGCTGTCATCATCATATGGTAAAGGAAGTCCATCTAGGGGTGCCTCTCGCTATCAATAGCCCTTAGCACTTATTATAGTGGAGCAAGTATCCTAACTGGTTTCTTGTCTTGTTTCCAGAACTACTTCTCTATCACTGATGCCCATTCATCATAAACCATCTCATTCATTATTACAAATTATATAAAATGAATCTACATCTTTATAAAAACTTTAATCAATGACTATATATTCTAATATATTAATAATTTGTTGATTTTATTTTACTAAATAGATCTGATAATTTTAAAATAATATTGGAACCATGCATGTTACCCCAAAAATGTTCCAATTTTCAATATACACTATCATTTTTTAGGGTTTTTGTTGAATTATAAATTTTCAAACTATGAATCACTTAAAAATTTGACAATTTATATACTAATGCGGAAAATAGTCCGATTGCCCTGGAAAATACATCTGAATTATCTCTATATAATACTATTTTATTCAAAAACCCTACTAGTATATTCAAAAACCCTATATACTATTCTTATAAAATTATATTAAATTTTTTAAAAAATATATTTTAGTTTAGACTAATGTAGCACCCTACTAGGGGTACCTTTTGCAGTCCTTAATTATTCTTTGTTGGCCAATTATTTTTGAAATTTTTTAAATTTAGGTGTAGGTTTGTGTAGCCATAAACATTTTCAAAGTTAACATATTACTATCAGAAAAAAAGACAAGGGTAGTGCACACCCAAGCATGCCATCATTTTTCTTTCACATTGTGAACATTATTTTAGATTTTTTTTCTCAAAAATATATTTTTATATAAAAATAATCAATCAAAAATCACAACGTTGGCATCATTGTGTGGATTACATTTAAATATATATTATTTTGTGAAATCATGACAAAAATTTGGGCATGATTTCCCTTATTTTTTCAATTTTGGCCTATTGAGGCATTGGAACTAAAACCGAGAGAGAGGGGAGGGGGGTTTTATCTTGCTAAGATGAAGATCCAGGCTGCTAGTGGCCACAGAAACCCTCGCTCAATCTCTCCCACACCCTCCCTATATTCAAATGAGGGGAGAAAGGTCCCATCCTACCCTTTCTCCTCTCTTTTGCCCACTTTAACTCTGAACAGGCAGTTATTGTTCAAAATCAAACCAATACAAGCGTGATGGAGCATTTCTATGATTTTTAGTGTGGATCAAGGGTTTAGTTCTGTGTTTCTTCTGCAATTAATTGAGTTAGAAGCAAATAATGACTTGATAATTCTACTGTTTATGAGTTTCAATGTTGAGATGGCAGGGTGGGTGAAGATAGATTAGGATTTTGATAATTCCATTAAAATTTTGTAACATTTGTTGGTGAAAAGCATGAAGAATTTTTGGATTTTTTGATACCTTTTTGAGTTAACATGCTAGGAAAAATTACATTAAACTAACGAAGTTTTTGGCAACCATATTTATTGTGATACATCAAAACAGTTTATATGTCATTAATTCAGTCTATTTTCTTACATGCTAGTACCAGTAATCTACTTAAATTTGCTATAAAGTGACAGTAATGAGATGATACTTTCTGAGTGAAGGATAAGATATTTTTATAAAATGGTAGTCTAATCAAGCATTTGGTTTCCTTTTCCAGTGAATGCCGCTCCAAAAGGGAAATGCCATTTCTTTATCCACATGCTCTGGCCATATTGAATGCATTCAAGGATAAAGGAATAGATGTAGCAGTTGCTTCTCGATCACCAACGCCAGACACAGCGAAAACATTTCTTTGTAAATTGGGTATTCAATCTATGTTTGTGGCCCAGGTGAGCCCATGAGAAAAATTGTTTGTTGTTTATATGTCTGTTATGCTTGCTGCACTTTTCACTTGGCTTCAGCATTCTGTGGATTTGTGGAATATATGAAATTCTAGTAAAAGATCAGATTAAGTTTTTGAGGCAAAAATTATTATGGTGATGAAAATAATTAGCTTTATCTAGTTGACTTTGGGTCATCTTTGACTTTTATAATTTCTTGGTGGTATCATTGTTCATCTTGTTGTTGGGTTGTTCATTTCCAAGTTTCTTCTCAAAGTATGGCAACCATATCATTCCTTGTTGTAAACCACATAGACTGATGTTATGCTGCATATTTTCTAGTTTCTTTGGTATTTGTTCTAAAGAGCTAGATGATATGCCCTATGTTTGATTTCTAGCTCACCTTTGGTTATGGCCTGCAAAACTGGAGAAGCAAATATTAGTAGAGCAAATAATAGGTAGAACATCACATTGTGATTGTGTGTATACCTATATTTTCGGACACATACAGCAATCAATATGTACACTTTGCATACAAACTTGCTGACATACTCCAAGGTAAGATTAGGTCTAGATCTGGGGTTCTTTTTAAGATGTCTCTTTTTTTTTTTTTTTTTTTTTTGCCTTTTTGTATTTTGAAGAAAAAGATGGCAATACCCATAAATTCATTAAATTACTATTGTGAAAGAAATAATTGCAAAAACAGCAACAGTGATAAAACTAGATCCCAATATAAGCAGACTTGAAGATATGAAAGCCTTATCCATTTTCAAGAGGCAATAGGACTCCATTCAAACCATAATTCTTAATCTCTCGTACAATACCTTCAACATCTTTAGCAGCGATGAAGTCTAAGCACCCGTATTCCTCTCCTTCCATTTCATCCGCCAAACAGCTGCTGATGGAATACCCCAATCAGCTCTCGACTTCTTCAATTTTTGCCATGATCTTACTGTTTTTTCTTTTTTTAATTTTATTATCGAACTTCAGGGAGTCCTTTGAGTTAATTTCTATTATAGGGGGCTATTTGCAAGGTTTAGTTGTCCCATGGTTCACCACTTGAAATTAGATTATAATATTTAATGCAGCATATATATGGCAAGCTGTAGTACAGAGGCCCACCTGGCTTTTTGAGGAAAGAGGTTGTATAGATCCCCAACTCCTCAAACGAAAGAGTTGAATTTGACTCCTCTTTTGTTCTACCAAAAGATTGGAGAGATGGGAAAGAGAGTAGGGAAGAGTATAAGGAAGAGAGAAAAGAAGGGAAGAGAAAAAAAAGGAGGAAAGAAGAGAATGGAGAATAAAAGTTTAAGAATTTTCATGTAATGTCCAGCATGATGAGTACTACAATATGCACAGCAGGTAGTGCCCATTATACTTTATCCTGAGGGCAACTCACTTGGTGAGGGAGTCACTGCCTAGGCTTCTAGGTTAGCTAAGAAACTTGTAAGGGACTAGGCAATAAGTTTAGATATAGGTTAATGGTGGTGAAGAACCTGAATGCACACCCCACCACACATCTTTTGAGGGGTTCTTGGTGGTAGACTGGGTCTCCTATCTCCAATAGACTAGGATTTCATGCAAGCTTAAAGAATGAAAAAATTATAAGAGAAGAAGGACAGAAAAGGGAGAGAATGGAATGTGGCTCTTGATGATCTTGTAGTGCTCCTCCTTGGTTGCTCGAGACTATATGAGATTAGGGAATAGGGTTCCATGAGATGGGATGGAGTTAGAAGAATGGGATAAGGAAGGAGGTCTAGAGTTTTCTTAGGGAATTTTGGTAGTCTCCACTAGGAATTTTATCTTTTTTCCTATTTTCTGTAGGGGTGAGCAATGGCTTAGGATAAACCGAGAACTGATACCAATCCGATTTAATTTATTGGGTTGGTACGGTTCTGAATGCTCATAGTGTCGATTCTAGGTCTAGAACCTTGGAACCTATCCCTTCGGATCGGTTCTCGGTTTCAAGGGTTGCTTCTTTGGTTCTGACCTGAGAATTGAATATAAATTTTTCTCAGTTATGAGAGGTCGGTTCCTTGGTTCTTACCCAAGAACCTAATATAATTTTTTTTTTAAAAATAAGGTATTTATAAGTCATCTATCATCTCTATTAGAGATTTTTAGTATTAGACCAATCAACAAATATTATATATATCTTTTTTATTTAACACAACTAAGGAAATTTGGGTTAAATTATTTGTTTGTGGTTAGGTGATTAGTTGGGTTGTGGATATTTTTTACATTTCATGGATATTTTAATTTGATGTTAATATTTATATTTGATATATGTTGGGAATTAATCTGATTTGGTATGATATATATGTAAATACTTAAAATTTTAATTTATATTCATGACTTTATAAGTATTTGTTATAATTGTTAGAAATATATATCTTTAAGACTTTTACTTCTAATGGCATAGATTGTTATTTTTATCAAGAGATCATAGATTAATTATGTCAAGTATATTTCAAATATATATCATTTTTCTCTCCTATAGTCCTTAATGATTATCAAAGTAGGAGGTTCCTTAAATCAAGTTAATTTGATTGCTTCTATAGACTTTTGACGTGATTTATTGGATATAGATATACCATATATATCATCAAATATTCAACTAAAAGAAAAGAGAACAATTAAATAATATTTATTAATGTTGTGAGTTTTTTTAAATATTTTTATGATGACTCTCAACCTCTTACCGAACTTTCATAACTAAGAAGATAACCTTTAATACATTAAAAATGAAAAAAAATGTAAAACAATTCTGAGCTAATGCCAAAAAAAAAATATAGGTTCTCTCCTAGAATTGATGTAGAATCGACTCAATCTGATTGCATTGGTTCGGTGTTGGTTCCAAGATAGGATCGGTCCGGCTTTGGGTCCAAAATCTTGGAACTAATCTTGATAGGGTTAAGAGCCGACCCAACCCGACCCATGCTCACTCCTAATTTTCTACCCTTCACTTAGGATAAAATGAGGGGTATTTAAGGAGGGAGATGGTCTAAGGGCTAGGATTTAATGAGGGATAGGATAATCCTAGCTCTAAGGGTTGTCATAAAGGCTTAATCCTATAGGCTACAGGGTGAAGGAATGGATAAGTGAGGTGTTTAGGTTCAAGGGCTAGGATTTTTTATGGGTGTTCTCTTCTTTAAGATTTAAGAGCCAAAATAAATGATCATAGAGTAAGGGATAGAAGTAGAGCTATTTGGATCTAGTGGTTAAAATTGATGTGAGATAGCATGCTCTTATTTGCTAGAGAAGGAGAACAGAGGATTATGGAGGTGGAGGGTTAGGATTAGTAAAAAATATATTTCTTATGTTGTGCTTCTTTAGATGGATAGTATGAATGGATAGAAGGAAGGGATAGGATGAGGAAAGATTTTAATTCAATGATGGAAAGAGATGCTAAATTCAAAAAAGGAGATAGGCCACTTCCTTTCCTTTTGGATTGATGATGTGGAGGGGGGATGATGGTTGAGATTTTATAGAAGGGAGTGAAGAGGATCCAATGGAAGAGGATAGAATGGCGTATGTATGATTTGGGCTAGATCCAAGGAGAGTTTTTAAGGATTGAATAGGTCATTAAGAGAGGTAAAACGACTGAACATGATATATAAAGTCTAATCCCATGCATGTCATGAAAATGTTATCAAAAGAAGGGTGACTTTGCTATGTACAATATCTTATCTTAGTTCTCTTGTGGGGTTGAGATTTGGTGCAAGGGTGGTAACTTGAGAGAATGGTGTTTGAGGAGGTACATGGCATGAGAGGAGAGAATGAAGGATTGAAGTAGTTATAGGAAAGCATGAAAAAACCAAGGTAGTCTTATCAGGGTGCCACATTTCACACTAAGAGAATTAGTCTAGGGAGGAGGGATGAAGGAGGCTAAAAATGAGAATGGTTTTACTTAGGTTCACATATTCATAAGAGAGAATCTTTTTCATGGTGTGCACCTATGCTAGAGAAGGGGTAAGGATATCATAGGTGTAGTCATGACCATTAGATCTACCCTAAGCCTACATTCGATTTAATTTAGGTTCAATTTGCATGTAAATATAACTTTTAGTCTCTTTAGGTGTAACTATTGTGTTTGGTCTTCAAGGTTGGGTCAATTGAACCTTGGATTCGGCTACGGCGAGTAGGGCTATGGCAGGTTTGGGTATATGATCAGATGTGATCTTGTAAAATTAGGTAGGATTGTGCATGATCTGGAATGAATGGGTCTGTTGGGATATGATTGAGTGAGAACAAGTGTGATTAGGTATCATCGGGTGGCTAGGTTTAGGTTGAATTCATCGAATAGTATTGGGTATGATCTAGCAAGAACAGGTATGTTCAAGTGAGATCAAGTGGTTAAGGTTAGGTTGGATGGGTAGAATTGGGTTAGGATCAGGTCAGACGCAACCAGTTAAGGAAATTATTCGCTGCACAATATCTGAGGTTCAGTTCTCTTGGCATCCTTCCTCAAGTTGAGTTCAAATTTTTTGGTGTTAGAACAACAAAATGGGTGCTCAACTGAATGCATTCAAGTTTTTGTTGCCCAGAACAACCACTGCTATTGCTGCACTTTGCTGTAATTATTGTTGTAAAAATTGTTGTAATTGTTGTTGGAACTGCTGCCACAGCAACTGTCATTCCTGAAACCATTTTTGTTGCTCTAATTGTTGCTGCTGATATTGTAATTGTTGCTGTTGTTACTTACCCATGTCACTGAAAATCAAATAGATCAATTACGTCACAGGGATCCTTCAGAACTTGTTCTGTTCTCCCTTCTTGAGATATGGAAAGATTTAAGACAGAGGAGAGCGCAGAAAGGGAAGGTTAAAATGTTTTAGATTATATATATATATATGTATGTATGTATGTGTGTGCGCGCGCGCGCGCGCATGTGTGTGTGCGCCTGATTGAGGGCTGCTTTATGGATTTTACTGTTGCAGTATAATTTTTTCTGTATTCACAGACTTCTACATTTGATAAACTAGTCAACAATGATGCACATCTTTATGCTGAAGAACACATTCTTTGTACAGAACACACTTTTTGTATTGGAGTGCTGTCAAATATTTATTGGTGTTTTTTCCTTATAGATCATGTCATTGTTCATATGTTGATTCAGGAAATATTTTCCAGTTGGACTCACAAGACAGAGCATTTCCAAAGGATCCGTAGGAGGACTGGTGTACCTTTCAAGTCCATGCTCTTCTTTGATGACGAGGACAGGAATATTGAAGCGGTAACTGCTCTATGCCTTCTGTGATTTTTATTTTTTCTTTTTTACGTAGAAAGCATTGTAAGCTTGAAGTATTGAGGGACCCTAATGGCAATCAAGTCCTCTTGGATATTCCATAGGGAATTTGATGGAGTATACAAATGGGTATTTTCATTGCAAAATTGATGATGCTAAACACAGGAAATGTATAGGAATGATCAGACCAAATATGTTATGTTACAACCTTAATTATTGAAGATTAAATCAGACGAAAGCATGAGAAAAATAATTGTTCTAATATGAACATGTCATTTTATCCTTTTACTTTGTCAACTGTGTTTTAGGCAGCCTATGATGTAATTCATGCTCCTGTTTAAGCTTCCATGCATTTCTGGGGCATATCTGTTTCCCACCATGTTTCTCCGACTCACTTTTGTTTCTAGCAGCTGTATATCACACTAGGCAAATTCCTGATATTTCTAGTTATTGAAGTCTTGCCAAGTTAGATTTATTGAAGATTAATTTCCAGCCTGGATGCATCCTGTCTCATGATGATGGAGCTCAGGGCTCAATTTTTATTCCATCGTTCAATATCTTTTCAGGTATCAGAGATGGGAGTGACAAGTATTCTGGTGAATAATGGTGTAAACCTGGAGAAATTGAGGTTGGGTCTCAGAAAATTTGCAGAAGCTTCTGTATCATCCAGCAGGAAAGAAGCTGAGTAATCTGTTTTTGGTTGATAGTCTCAGGTGCAGAATTATCCTGTGCTCCAATTTTTTTGGCTACTATCCAAGATGTTACCTTGATCTACAACCAAGCGCTGAAGTTTCAATTTCGTTATGTGATTCAAGAACATGATAAATATCAAATCATACATCTACATGTGCTGTTTCTTTGATGTATTTCTATGGGATGAAATTGAACTCTCATTTAAAACTAATATTTTAATTGAATTGTGAATTCTACCTATATAATATTTGATAATTGGTTATAACTAATGCTTAGGGTGTTGATGGCATATTCATGCATTTCACAACTAGCCATATAAGATTGACGCCAATTCACAGGTATAAGCGTGACCTGAGAGTGATGTTAGACATGAGGGATAAACATGTTATTGGTACCCAGTCATAAGGCGTAAGCGTAATTGCCATTAATTTTTCAAAAGTTTCTTTCATATTATGGCTTTCTGAATATTGTTTGGTTTAGAATTTTATGAAATTATATGATCCTTTATCTAATAATTATGTTTTATAAAATATTTCTCGATATTTCTCTGAAAATTATCTGAGCACATATGCCTGCTCCTAGATTGGAAGTGTGGAATATTCACTAGGTTGTGGTGCTTACCAACTTGAGTTTTCCCTATAGATATTGAAGCATAGAGCTTGGCGAAATATGATTTTAGGTGTATGATTAATGGCATGGCCAGATGTTTTGTAGCATGGACTGGACCTCATCCCTTTTATTGATTATAAAATGGGCTTTGCATTTCATCAGCCTTTTCAAAACCGTAGTTGTTTTCCTCTTAAGACTTGGTATTGTCGTAACCCAGATGTTATTTTGGATAGTTGTCAATGTTTGGACTTTTGCATGAAAGATTTAGAACTTTGTTTTCTAGTAGAGTATTTAAACTAGGGTTAATGGTTACTCCAATGCCAACAAAAACTAAGATATTTATTTTAAGGATTTTTAGACTTGTCGCTTCCGCAATTGATATGAATTGATACATACATTTTCTTATATTTTAAGGGACTAAGTTTTCAAGAATATGTCACATGCCTGTTTTGTTTGTAGGTTAAATATTAGGGCTGATGATATCTAACCCGAACTTGCGAAGCGAAAGGAAGGGCTGGATTAGGGTTTTTAAAATTAGATCATGTTTATATTGGCCAAAATTAACTCGATTATAAACTGATGAGACCAAGGTTTGACCTAATTGAATAGGTCATCATGCGTAGAACAAAACCTTAAAATCTGAATGATCAAAAAGGCTGCATAATTAATAGATAAGAATAAATATAGATATTAAGGAGAAAAATGGAGAGGAAAACATAGTTTGTCATCAATGACTTTTTTCCTCTCCATTTTTAACTCCTACTACTTGCTTTAGGCCTATATTTGGTATTGCCTTTTTTTCCTTAATTTTTTGTTTCTAAAAATAAAAAACACAACAGTCAAAATGAAAATTGGCACTGTAGTTTTATTTTCTATTTTTTAGAACCTTTCTGAATAAAAAATTCAAGTTTTTTCAATTAAAATCCTTTTTAATTTTTTAATTTCCTTTCGATCGCCTATCATTATCACTATAACTATCATTATTATTATATTATAATTGTTGCTGCCGCGACTACCATACCATCTGCTACCCTTTGGGAAAAACATAATATTTTCTTTTTTGTAAGTATACAAATAAAACTAACTCACTATGCTAAATATACTTTTGTTTTTAAAAGCTCAGTAAGTAGGAACAAAACCTTTATTTTCTATTTTTTAATTTAAAAAAAAACAAATTCTTTCTTGCTTTATTAGGATGCTCAATTCTATTTCATTTTCATTTACCAAAACATATAATAGACAAGCAATAATTAAATTTACACATTAGATACAGATCCAATAAAAATAAGAGGAATGCTAGAAGAAGAACTCAGAAGTCACTGAAAAAAACTACTCAGGCATCTTCCACCAATCATCTTGCTCCATTTAATGGCAAACTTAACGCGATACCAACTCAAAGGGAGCAATAAGAATGTACCCCACCAGCCGAGGGTCTTTCTGAGTAATATTTCGAGTTGCCTAAGCATTTTTCGTAAAATAAATGTGCTGGACGTATATTTATTCTTTCTCTACCTCATTTTATAGTTAAGGATTTTTTTTTTTTTTTTTTTTTTTTTTTTTTTGGGACCTAATCTTACTTACCCCAAACCAAACCAATTGGCACCGCTAATGATATGCACATTTACAAATTGCATTTGACTTCTATGAAAGTGAATCTTGCTTAATAGAGTAGAATTAAAGGCAAGAATAATCATATTATTGATTAGGTGCATCAAGGCCACTGTAAAGTAGTTTGATATGGGTGACTGAAAAACGATTCATACTGCGTCATCCAAGATTATTGAGATAAGTACCCACTCACAAATATGCATCTTTTGCAAGCCAGTTGATTGAAAGGGTTCCCGCTAGAAACTCGTTTCAATGACCATTGACTCGTAATTGCTGTTATAATCAAGCCCGCAAATGGATCAGATTAACCCATGATCCAATTTAATTAGATGGGGCATAATTCGATTTATATTTAAAGAGCTATAAGTTGGATCGGATTTGAAAGTTGAACCTCATGTATGTTGACTTAACTTGACCTGTGTATTCTTCAGATCTAACTTGGATTAATAGAAGGTTGATAAAAAATAGATTCATCCCGAACACGATCTAGTCTGACCCATAAGCTTTAATTATATAAATACTATATTTCTTTGCTTCAATTACCTTTATCAATTTATTAAATAAACTCTCATTTAAACTTATTCTCTATTTTATCCTAACTAGATCTCTCCTCTCATCTATTTTCTCTTAATTATATCAAAATATTCATATTTCATTACCTATTTTGATAGATTTTTATTTATAATATATTTAAATATATCAATAAATATTTTAAATGTCATGATTTACCTTAAGTTATGTTTGGATGAAGCATTTTAAAAATTTCTAAAATTTTGAAATACAACATCTTAAATGCAGAATTTCAAAATTTCATAAATTTTTTATTTGGATAGTTGCTCTTAAAAATAAAATTTTAACCAAGGATCGTAAAGTTTTCTATAAATATTACTTTGTAATATTTATATAAATTCATATAATTTTATATAAATATTTTAATATTTTTATATAACTATTAAATATTTATGCAATAAATATTACCTAAAAAGTAGTCAAACAAAAAATTTTAATATTAAAATTCTAAAATCCTCACTTCAAATAAAATCTCTTCTTAAAAAACCTCCATCCAAACACACCCTAAGAAAATTATTTATTTGGATAGATTTAAAAACTTTTGAATAAAAATTTAAATCTAAATTAACTTTTAAAATTTTATTTAAATTTTTAATAGATTTATATGAAATTATCAATTATTAAATTTTAGCTATAAAATAATAATTAAATAAGTAATTCAAATGCAAGCAAAATTTATTAAATGCAAACAAAATTTTATCCAATTCTATTTCGAACCAAAACAATTTGGGTTCAACTCATGTCATAAATGATCCGTTAAATCTAATATTCTTTTCATGGATCAAGCCCAACCAATAAATGGATTAAACCTAGGTTCAAATTTATAGCTCAGAAATCAGAGCGGATCCGGATTAAGCAGAGGACCCAACCTGTTGGAGTCCCTAATTGTAATATAGCACTTCAAAGAATTTAGTACCAATTCAAATAAACATAGTTGCATAATTACACATTACTGCACCAAGGATTTTCCATATTAAGACACCACGCGCAAAATAAAGATTTCTCATTGCAAGCTTCTCCTTTGTCGGGGTTGAAGCATCGTGATGTCTTTGATTTTGATCCCCAGAGCAACTTTGACTGGTAAACATGACTCCAGTATATATAAAATATCAACTACTACTGAACCACTACTGCTAGATAGCTGCAAATCAAATCATGTGACATCAGTCTTCAAGGCTCAGGTGCTTCTCGACTTCATTAACATTCTCAGTCAGAGATGCTTCAGTTCCATGTATTGTTTTATTACTACCTCGGCAATACAGCAACTGCCGCTGAAGGCTCTGGACAAGCATATTGAGTTGCTGAATGCTCTTTTCCTGAGATAAGATTATCTGCAAGTAGAAATTAGTTCATGAAGTAAGTGAAGCAAATATCAATAACCAAACAAACAAAAAGAAAAAAGAAAAGAAAAGAAAAGAAAAGAAATCTGTGGAAGTTGTACCAAGGTTCTAATTTGGACTTCTGCCGTGCCAACCAACACAGCTAAAGCAACAGCTTTAGTGAAAACATTGTGAATCCAAATTCTCAGAATCAAAGACTTTAGATGTACAAAAGGTATTGCCACACAGGCAATTAGTTCATCTAAAATTTTATAAAACTACAGATAATTTGGTTACTTAAAAGTCAAGATTGCTTCGCTCAAGCAATTCCAAGTTAAATCACAGAATTAAAAAGCATACACAAGCATGTTCCTGCTGGAAATTGCAAGCTAGATTCTTCACGTGAGACCTCATCTTCAGGAGGCATAGGCACTCAACAACAGAAAGCTAACTTATATAATGTGATATAAACAGGAAGGTCCTCTACAGAAAAACCTATAAGCATGAAGCAGGAAGGGAAAAAAAATCAATAATCCTCAGTATGGAGCCTAAGAAGTCAGGCTCATCCACTTGGACTTCATGCCGTACCAGTGACAAATATGAAGCCAGAGCACCTCTTTCAAGTTGGAGGCTTTTTGCTTCATTAGACAATACGGTAGTTGCTTAAAAAGAAATTTACCTTAGAGTTTATCTAAAATCAAACACTAGGATTGTATATGAATCAAAGTTAGGTAAAAGAATCTGAAAGTTGAATTTACTCCACCCTAGACTAATCCATCATGAGCAGAAAATGTGAGCAAGCAACATAAACTCTGATCATTTTATGTTAAATCTTTAAAGATTTAGTGATTTTAAATGTGCATCCAAATTGAAAATCCAAGCTATTAAAGATGATCTACACTATAAAACTACCTAAAAATTGAAATTCATTTATTTTTGTATCCATACACTATGCACCACATGACTATAAAAATGAATAGTATCAATTGCACTTTGTTAAATGCTTAGGTTAGAAACCATCATAATACATGAACTTTGGTTCCTATGCAAATTTTATCAGGTAGATCATCTTCAATTGTCTGGATCTAAAGATGGTTGACTATTGATTTTGAATTGTTAAAACTTTTCCCAAAGATGTCAAATAAAGTGTGTAGTTGAACACTCCCCCCCAACACACACAGAGAAATAGATAGATAGCTAGAGAGAGAGAGAGAGAGCGCGCATTTGACTTGGTCACACTCGAGCAAATCGTCCACTCAAATCAGATCAGGTTTACATAGGATCATAAAGGTCCCACATCAATAATTTAAGCCATTATATATGATATGTTACCTCCAAAATGCTTACGTGTTAAGAAACATGCGACTTGGAAAACTTAGCCCATGCAACAAGTAGTCAAAAAAATTGGATAGCTTAAATACCTCAAAATAATATACTTTTTTGAACCTTGGTGCATGAACTAAGAGTCTTCAAATCATATGACTTTTGGTATGTAAATATTTTAGAAGTTATATCACATCCAATGGCTTGAATCATTTATGTGAAACTAGCCCATACTTGAGTAGATATTCTCTCGAGTATAGTCAAATCAAGCTATATGTGTGTGTATATGTGTGTGTAATGCATGTATATATGAGAGAGAGAGCTTGACCAACTACACTCAAGTGAACCATCCACTCAGATCCGGTCAGGGTCTAATATTGGACCATGCAAGTCTCACATCAATGGTCGGAGCCGTTGAATATGATTTATGACCTCTAAAATGCCTAAATACCAAAAACTATATGATTTGTCGATTCCTAACCCATGTATCAAGTGGTCCAAAAAATGGAATAGTCCAAATAACATGAAACAATACATGCTTTCTTGGCCTAATGATGCATAGACCAATGGTCTCCAAATCACATGATTTTCGATGTTCAAGAATTTTAAAAATAGTAGATCACATGCAACAGCTTTAATTATCAATGTGGAATCCCCATCATCTAAATCTAAATCTAATTGAATCCAAGTGGAAATCCTCTCGGTTGTAGTTAAGTCAATCTCTCTCTACATACATGATTTGAAGACTATTAACTTATGCATCAAGAAGTCAAAAAATTGGATAGATGGATCATATGAGACAATACATACTTTTAAAATTCTTAAACACAAAATTATATGATTTAAAGACCATTAACCTATGCATCAAGAAGTCAAAAATTGGACAATCTAGATCATATAAGACAATACATGCTACTTTTTTCCACTTAATGTATAGACCAAAGATCTCCGAATCACATGATTTTCAATGTTCATGCATTTTAAGGGTAGTAGATCATATCCAACGACTTCGATCATCGACGTGGGACCTCCATCATCCAAATCTAGACCTGACCAAATCTGAGTAGAGATTCTCTTAAGTGCAGCTAAGTCACTCTCTTTTTTATATATGTGTATATATATGTATGTATTTATGTATGCATGGATTCAAGCATATAAACTACAATGCCCGCTAATCTTGACAAACCAATTGCAAATTTGTGACTACACCATCTTTAATCCCTTTGCTCTCAACAATTGGTTCAACAAAGACTTAAGAGACTCTTCCAAGCATTAATATCTCTTCTATTTGCACATGATCATGTTTGAAAGAAGTTAACATATCTTTTAAAGAAACAATTCTAAAACTGCAAATACATAATTGATGAATTGCATAGAGAATGAGCTCATACGTTAGCGGTTCAATGGTTCCAAGCAAGGTCCACAAAATTGGTACTGAAAAACATAATAGGACATAACTATTTCGATGCAATATGGTTGATATAATACGATACATACCTCACACTGAGACAAAGAGCTTAGTATATTTCCTCACTCTCACTAATAGTATTGCTCAGTATCGGATGGTACGAACGGTTCTGTTCAGTTCGAATCAGTTTGATTCATACCAAATCAGACCTTTGTTTTGTACCATACTGGCACCTTACTGATACGATATGGTATGGCCGAGATGTGTCCGGATGGCAAACCTTGGTTCCAAGCTTCAAAATTCAGCACAAGTTGATACCACATTTGTATCTTTTGCGATTTGTTTATAATACAAATTCTTTAGTGTAGTAACCCAAAGTATTTGAAAGTGACCCAAACAACTAGTCACCAAAGCTTTCACCTGTTGGTCTTTCGTTCCAAAATCTCAATCTTTTGCTATGAGAAGTTTTAGAATATACCTTCTAGAGTCAGCTGCTCTGTGGGTATATACTATATTGTGGTTATGTATTAACATTCAGGCTTGATTTGGCAAGAGTACAGCTGTCTGTTATCTTATCATAAGGAAAAGGAACGATCTGTTGTGAATTAATATGATAAGTTACAGAGAAGTAACAAAATGGGGCAACATATTCTGAGTCTCTTATATACTCTTTAGGGATTGTATGATATTCCACCAAGGTATTCAGCAAGGTCACATCTGCAACTTGCTCCTTCAGAAGGTTGTGAAATGATCTTACTACTTATCTCATGTCTTCCTGAGCCTTAGTGGCGGTAGTCAGTCATCAAACAGTCCCCCTAGGATGGTTTTGCTTGAATTTGCAATATCATTTGCATCCAGCTCTGAGATGGCAGGGTAAAACACCCTCCAACCACAGTTCTGGCATCCTAACAACTTACACATCCTCATTATTTGTCACTGGCTCCAACAAGGCAGCTTTTGGTCCAAAATAGCTTATTTTTCCTCCCCCTTTGCCCACTTCACACACCCCAACTCCTCCCCCCACCATTAATAAATAAAAAGGGGACTGGCCTATATTTCATGGCTTTTTGCCTAATCTTTTCCCCTCATTAATGGAAGGGAACTCTAGCCTATCGAACCTCTTATATGTCCATCATCAAATCTTTCTCATCAACTTTGGCCTTGTTGAGTCCCAAAAAGTGACCACCCCCACCCAAACCCCAAGAAAAAAAAAGTATTTGAAAGAAAAAATCTCTCTAGTTTTTCACTTTTCCACCCTCCCTTTTTAAGAATAATGAATAATTCATGCCCCCTCCCCTGCCCTATTATTACTCATATATAATAAAGAAAACATTTGGTTCATGAAACCTAAATATAATTGATTCCTAGCGAAAACCAGGCAGTTACGTTTTGTTCTTTTGTTCCAAATATTTATATCTACAATTGAAGCATACCATATAAGTAATGCTACTATAACTCAAATACATCACTTATCTAAATCACTTAAAAGTGATACTCAGATGACTTCATCCATTTTTTGTTGAAAACATCACTGCAATTTCCTTCTTTCAATGAAATGAAACCAATGAAAACAAAGGGGGAAAAAGAAGAAGCAGCCTTTGTCCTTCTCAACTCCCATATAGTTCTGATCTCTCTCTCTCTCTCTCTCTCTCTCTCTCTCTCTCTCTCTCTCTCTCTCTCTCTCGTCTTCCCACCTATCCCAAAACATTGCAGAGAGAAAAGCTCTGGAAGCCACCCTACAATCCTCCACAAACCATAGCACATTTGCATCAAACCTGTTATTTTCTTCCCTGCAGCAATGACCATGCCCTTTTCCACCACCTTCCACTAAGCGATTCCCATTGCAAACCCTCTTGCTATCCACAACCCATAAAGAAGCCACCTAACCCTCTACTTCATCTTCCTCCATCCCTCTTGCTATTCTCTTGGATAAGAACTTGGCCTTTAATGCCAACCTCCTTCAGGCCATCAACTAAACGATCAAGAAGGAAAAGGAGTGTGGCAACCACAGCGTAGTGACCTCAAATTGGTTTTAGATCATCAACTAGAAAATCAAGTGGGAAAAAGAGTGCAATGGCCCAGTCTCTTCATTTTCCCAAATTGAAATCTTAGGAAGGAATGGATATGAAAAAAACTGTGTTTATGAGTCTTGAGTTCACAAGGACTTCAATGGACAAGGCCTAGTTCTAGAGTTCCACTCTCTTCATAGCATCTATAGTTTAGCCTAATGACTGTTTAAGAGAATTTAATAGTTAGTGGCCCATAATATTTCTAGAACAGATATTTATCAACCCTTGATGAATTGAAGTCCATGCTTCCAAATTTTTTTTCTTTTCATATTCCACTAGTTATATTTGTAAGACATTTGGGGATTTTCTTTTATCCTACTGTTATGCCTTTGGATTTTGTATAACAGCAATTAGAGAAAATGATAGTAGGACCATTTTTCCTTCCTAAGATTACTTAGCCAGTTAAGATGGAAGACAAGAAGGGGATCGACACAAAATTTAAAGGAAGTTATTGGTGCAAAGATGAGGGAGAAGTGGGAAGGAAGGAATGAGACATATGGCTGGGGAAGTTTCCTAAGAAGAAGAGATGATGGCTGAGGCACGTGAAAAAGAGTGAGCAAAGTGTAAAGGGACAATAACTAGATAGGAGGTTCAAAAAGAAAGGGCATTGCATTTGAGGGCGTGAAGCAGAGGGGTCCATCTTTGTTGAAAGAAATATAAAAGGTCTATGATTGAATTTTTCTAATTAGGATGGGCAACTCAAGTTGCCACAAGCACTTAATTGACTTACGCTAGCATTATTTTTTGTTCAAATAATTTTTGGTCCCCTGACCAGATCTTCCCTTAGCTCCAAGGTCTTCCTATCTAATATTTTATCTCATTCTCATCCTCCCTTGTTCTCTTAGGCGATGGGTGATTCGTTTGACTAGCATGTGTAATTAGTTGATGTTGTTTTCTTGTTTGGTTGTCTTTCCCCTCCAATGGTACTTGATCTTCATCCCAAAGTACTAAGGTAAAAGCATCCATTGACCCCTCACTATTGTGCAAGGGTCTTTCTCGGCTACCCTACTACAAAATGAAGATATCATAATCTTCAAGCATATTTGTCAACACATTTTTTTATTGTTTTCTATTCCTCCCTCCCTCCCTCCACCACCACCATCATTGCCATTGCTATCATCATCATTGCCACTGCTATCATCATCATCGCCATTACCACCACCAACACTGATGCCTTCATGACACCACCATCGCCTCTATCACATCGTTGTTGACACCTCTCCCATATCACTACTGCCCTTGCCAGCACAACTACCGCCGCTCCAGCATCATTAACACCTTTGTCGCCACCGCCAACATTACTATTATTTCCATTGCTACTATCATCACTTCCACCACCACAATTATATTTATAATTTTCAAAAATAATTAACTATACCACACATTTTTATTGTCAAATTTTTAAATAATTAACCAAAATTTTAATTTTTTTATTTTTCAAAACAAAAAAATTAGTGTGATGCTAAATGGCACCTTAGCTATCTAATTTGCTTTTCCCTATGGATTAGTGTTTGAAAGACACTTTGCTGACTTTTGCTACACATATTTGGATGTTTGTTGCCTACAAATGCATATACATTGGTGAGAATTGAAGCATGTTCGAAATGTGAAGCACAATTTCTTTTTTCTTATGGATCAATATTTTCTATTGCATATATTTTGATGTTTCTTTATAGATAAAATTAAAATATGCTCCATTTACCTCTCATCTTATTGCATGCCAAACATGTTAAGATAACATTGTAATCCATGATTAAAGTACATGTATGTGGCTTGTCAAAAGCATTGGGGCTCTAAAACATACATGCTATAGCCTATGCCTTTGATCAAATTAGCCTAATCCTAAGCACTCCTTGCATGGAAAACAATCCTAATACACGTCAAAAATTAGAGTGCAATGAAAGATAAACCCACCCCACTTGAAAACAAAGGCATTCCTAGTGAATAACATTTTGACAAAAACAATAAAGCATTGGCAGGCTCAATATAGTGTATTATCACAACCCAAACACTATCAATATCAAGGCAAGTGAGATAAAGGATATCTTGTGTTGGTATTCAACTCCAATCTCTATTAGGCTAGCAGAGATGAAGGTGATGGCAACACCAACTGTATGAGTTTTCTTTAATCCTTCAATGCCATCTTGAAAGTGTTAGCAAGAGGACACTTAAAAACTCAAAAATAATGTATGCCAAAACAGTTCAACAATACATAAATGAAATGAACCAACTAAAGAAAGATAAGAAATTATCCACTACAAACCACTACAAGTATGCTTAGGAACTAGGTTTTAAATCTTGTGGGATTGGACTGTCTTTATTTTTTCATGGAACGGAATGTGTTGCCGTTCCGTCCCATCCCGACACTTAAAACTAGAGGTGTCCCGAGATGCCCTAATTAAAATGCTCAGATGATGGTAGGATGGTTCCATCCTTAATGCTTAGAACAGCAATTCATCCTAACATCCCAATAGGACATCTCATTGAGACCTAAAGTCCTGCTTAAGAATATTTGTGTATCTACTGCAATTTAATTTTAAAAATGCTGCCTGATGACTAAAGAATTTAAAATTATTTGGATGGATCAAAAGTTTAACAGTTTTTCTCCATATGATAAACCTTCGTAACAAGTGAGGTGTCTGGAGATTTACCTTTTCTTTAACAAGTTCTTCCTTATCTAACATATGCTGCTTCCTTCGTGAGGTTATTGGATTTGCTTCGACTTCACTCAAGATTTGCTGCTTCCACTCAAACTGAGATGTTATGATAAGTAACAATAGTAGAAAAACAAGCACCACAGGTCTGGACATCATTGTAGGAAGCTGTCAGTGGATCTGTTACAAGCGATGACCATTGGTATAATAAGTAAATCCATCTGAGAAACTGTTATAATGCAGTCCCTAACAAATTAAAGTTAACTCTATTTATCATTTAAGAGAAATAAAAAGGCACGTAGGAGGAGCGGGCATAGAAATTTCAATTCATTTAACCAAAAAGGGTTATTGGGATGATCATCCAACAGCAAAAATTGGAACACTCGGAGTGAATTCTGAAGGATAGGTCACGTTACATTCCCCCCAGAGGATTATCTAAAGTTATTAGTTAATATCTATCACGAACAAGAATCAAACCAACTCAAGAAGTTGGAAAATTTGGTCCAATGGCTCTTAGAAGTGCTTTAAATGGGACCGACCTTCAGTTACTCGACAGTAATTTATGCAGTCTAGTCCTATTACCATTCTCAAAACAAGATTTCAGCACCAAAACCTGGAAACTTAAGACAGATTATTGGGAAAAAAAAAAAAAAAAAAAAGGAAAACAAGTCAGCAGAGAATTCTCCACTTGGCACGAAGACAAATTCAAGAACAATATCAATCTCCATTCTCCAGTTACCAACCAAGCAATTAGGCTCCGTTACAGCAAACACTCACGCCTTTGGTCTCTAGATTCCATTTTTCTAAAGCGAAAGAAAAAGAAAAATAAAAAATAAAAAACTCAGCTTCTAGAAAATATTTCTCATCCATCAAACGAACACGTTAGACTGAATGGTCTTAAAACCGAAAAAAATCGGGTACCGATCCAAGAAACATCATCCAGTTCCAGAGCGGAAAGAAATGGAGAGGAAATTAATCAAAGAAGACCAAGAAAACGAGAAAACTCACGAGGAGTCCCATTAGACGGCGGATTACTCCAATACTAGGGATCTAGAGAAGAACGATAGGCTTTGGGAGATTTCGTTCCCCTGTGCTGGCGCCTTGCCTCCTCGCCTCGCCTTCCAATATTAGGGATTCGGGAGGGGAGTGCTCCCGCTGGTGGCCGTGGTTTTTGTCGGCGAGGGCTGAGTATTAAATTTGACTGGATCGCCATATCGACTGTAGAAGCGCGTCTTTTTACGCTACGCCGAAAAAACGCGGTTTCGCCTCCGATGTTAGTTGCTAGGTGCATATCAGCCGACCGTTCTTCAAGAGTAGGCGCTTGCGATCCTTCTAGATGCAAGATAAAAATCAAATTTGTAATCGTTGCACCGGCGACGGAAGCTTGAACTGTTGGACGAAGAGATTGTCCAACATGGTCAACGCGGAGGCAAGTAAATAATGAAATAAAAAAATATGACAACTTTTTTTATGATTAAAGGGAAGTTAAGTTGGGTCGCATTGAAGGAGTTTCCGGTACACGAGAACTTATGTTTTCTTGACATACAAAAGGGTCATTATATTAAATTCATATACAAAAATAGGGTTATATGGCCAACAAAAATAAAAAATAAAGGCCGTTGAATAGAGTATCATCAGCTCATTATATAAAAGATTAACGATTTTAAATTCATGATAAAAATTTTAAATTTGAAATATTTTGATGGTCTTTGATAGAAATTTATTTGTACTGTTTATTTATTTATTTTTTTTCTTAATTTTTCAGCAATTATGTAAAATTGTGCGCTGCATGGCTGAAGATACTAAGGACTCATGCTTACTCAAAATAGACAAAAAAAAAAGTATAAGCATAAAATTAATTGAAATAGTTGACAAAAAAAAAATCATGAAGTATGTATGACTTACACAATGTTATTTGTATGATTTTGTTGAAGAAAACGTTGTTTGTATGTTTCAAAATATCAAATATAGGATGGATTTAGTTAATCACAATTGCTTCCTACAAATAACTATTTATTGGAAGCTTTATTAAAATTTAAAAATTTTTAATTGCGATAGTTATGAAATAAGATATTGGAGGATGTTGACGCATACAACAAAATTTAATAAAGTTCATACAATAATCTTTTATTTACAAAATATTATCATATTTCTTTCATTTTTCATCCACTGCAAGCTATAAACTAATGATCCCATAAAATGAAAAATAATAATAAGCATATAAAAATTTTTTATATCAAAATTAGTTTTAAAATATTTTTTAAATATTTTTTACTTTAAGCAAAAAAATAAGAAATGTAATGTTAAACAAATGATAAATATTATTTTATTTAGTATCACTAATAAGATAAGAAGTTGGTAATTATGATGAGTGGTGTTAAAAAAACTAAATAAATATTTACAAGTGAATAATAGTAAAAAAAAAATGATCTAACTTATCCATATTTATGGATCAGTTCCTGTGGTATTCTAAATTTTTAGCCCATCAACTATAAAGATTGGAGTGTTTAAAATTTTGTGGAATGAAAAGTTTCGCTTTAAATATTCAAAGAATTTATTAACTAATCATATTTCAAATTTATTGGTTTCTATTAGGCAATTTTTTATGAGAAGAAAGTAAAAACATTTCAATGGTTGTAGTTAATTATTAATAGATAAAGAGTACAAGTTCTCTATCATTAATGATTTAAAGCATAAATATATTATAGATCAATTTTTATGATTATATTCTCTTTGTTTAATTTTATAATTCCCTATAATCATCTTATTATTTTATTATTTATTGTAGAAATATACAATCAATGTAGTAGTGATGAGGATAATATGATATTTAAAGTATCGATAAATAAAAAAAAATTATTCTTATAATATTACTCCTTTTTTCTCTAAGGGATACATATTTACTATATTGTAAGATGACGACAAAAAATATTTAGTGTCCTGCTTTATTCTTTATAGAAAATTTATTTTTATGGCCTTACTAATGAGGGAGAATTATGTAAGGTTAAAAGTTTTATAATCATTTAACTCTTTTTTTTTCTCATAATATCACACCTGAATCCCCTCTTCCATCCCTTTCTCTCTCTCCCTTTTCTCTCTTGGCAAACCATGTCTTAAAAAAATGTGAAGCATAAGCAAAAGCCTATAAAAGTTTGTTAAGTACCGTTGTTTGGTCTCACAAGAAGAGCATATAATACTTAAACAGCAGTATACTGTTCTTGTGTTTTGGAAAATTTTTATTTACATCCAGTTGGAGAGGCACTAATCTGGAACTAACTGTTCTCAACTTTTCCTTCTCTATTTGATAATGAACAGTTTAAACTATTTGCCACTTGGTGTCTCACGTCAGCATCTAGTACTCCAGTAATGGACCTTCTAGCAGTACTCTTCTCGCACTGCAATGGAAACAACAACCATCATTCATCCACTATAGGCGTGCAAAAAGATATTTAATAGTTGTTATTACTTGTAATTCTAATTATCAATAAAGGACAGCCATTAAAAAACTCATATTATCTAATTTTGTCACTACTATTGATCGAATTTATATTTATATAAGAGAAAAAAAATTCATTATTCCTTGGAACCCGAAATGGCTGTTACAATGAAATGACGCCAAACTTACGGCCGTCGCGTGAGCCCTTGCGGTTTTGTAAACATTTTTTTTTTTTTTTTTTTGCTCGTATTCGAATTTCGCCCTCACGACCAAATAGCGTAGCAAACGGCCCCTTCGAGCGTTGACTGCCCAGTAGAAACGGCGGGGCGGGTATCACGCTGCCTTCCCTTCACCGGCCGGTCATCCTTGCCCCCAAAACCCTAACAACCGAGTCAGGGAGGGAGGAAAAGAGAAGGGGAGAGATAGGGTTCTTCCTCCTCCCATGGCGATTCTCTACGCCGTGGTGGCGAGGGGGACGGTGGTTCTCGCAGAATTCGCCGCCGTGACGGGAAACACCGGCGCCGTGGCCCGGCGGATCCTCGAGAAGCTCCCCCCGGACTCCGACACAAGGCTTTGCCTCTCCCAGGACCGCTACATCTTCCACGTCCTCCGGTCCGATGGCCTCACCTTCCTCTGCATGGCCAACGATACCTTCGGAAGTCAGTTCGATGCCCCTCTCCACTAATTCCTTTCAATAATCGATCTTATTGCTTCCATTCGTCCTTCTTCCTTCTCCACTAATTTCTTCCAATTTTCGATCTTATTGCTTCCATTCGTCCTTCGACCTTCTCCACTAATTTCTTCCAATTTTCGATCTTATTGCTTCAATTTGTCCTTCTAAATGATTTTTTTTTTTTTTTCTTTTAAAAAAGTTTGATGTGGTGTTAACTAATGGCGCATTTTGTCTGGGGTCGAGGGTTTTGATTGGTTATCAGGAAAAATTTAGGAGTTTTTAGAGTTTCCAATGGGTTGTTCCTGTATCTTGTTTGATTTACTCCGTGTGTAGTAAGAACTTTGCAGTCAATGTTTATTTGAAGAAGATGCTGGGCCGAAGTAGGTTTTGTGAGTATAAACATCACTCTACGATCTCAATGAGTTGATCCTAGGTACATTCAAGTGTTAGTGACTGCTTTTAATCAAAGCAAAAATGTACTTTCATAGGTTTCTAGAGATAATTTGTACAAAATTTACCTTCATAGGTGCTTTCGTTATTATGCTTAATCTTAGAGGGGATCAGAGCACGTCAGTAGCATCATCAGGCAGGTTGTGATTGGAAGGGTGCCTTTAAAAGAGCAGGTCTATTATTATTTCTCTCAGCATACATGGAGCTTGTTTTTCAAAAAGAATTACACAACCGGGGAGGTCTGTCAGCCCAGAATTTGCATATGATAGAGCCTTCATGCCAAATTACTGTAGGTTGATGAACTGGGGTTTGCCTAATTGCCTTGCTCCTTTGCTTCGCAACCATAGGTTCTGGCTTTGAATCTTTGGGTGTACGGGCCTAGATTGCTTGGGCTTTTGTTGAAGGAAAATTTCAACCAATGAAATCATAAAACCCTCTATGTGGATAAAGTCAAAATGTTTCCTACAAAATACATCGCAGTCTACAAGAGATAGACTTTCCATGCTCAAAGGTAAGGCTGTGTACATCTGACCCTCCCTAGACTCTACAATGGTGGAAGCCTTGTGTATTGGACCACCCTGTAAAGTGATTGGCTATCATTCCTTCAGAAAGTGAATTGAAAAAAAAAAAAAAAAAAAAGAATTTGCCATTGCATCAGCAAAACCTAAATGTAAGGCGCATTTGTGATCAATAATTCAGAGTACTAGAGATCTAGTCCATGAATGAAACACAATGTTTGGTATCTTTTCCTATCTTTGCATCCGCTAATACACTCCTACGAATCATTTGTTCTGCTGCTTGATATTTGATGAATTTGGACTTATCTATTTGCTTTTCTGGGCTAAAGGTTAGGACATGGCTTGTAGGTAAAATGAGGTAGAGGGTTTCCCAAAGATTAGGCATACAAGTAGTTGTTTTGCAGCTGATTATGTTTACTGTATTTTGATCTTTATTATGGTTGTAAAAGGATTGCTTATAGAAGGTGCATGAATTCCTGTGATTTGAGGATAAAATTTCATCATAGGTTGTAGCTTATTTTGGACAGTAAAAGGAAGCATTGAAGATTTTTTAGCTTTCTTATGATGCATGCTGTGTCCTGAACTTCATCTAGTAAGGATATATGGAGATTGTTTTTCAGTCTTTTAACTTGTCCTAGCATTAAAATGTCATGGGTTGATAAATATACATTCATAAATCTCTTGAATCTTAAAGAATCCTCTAAGATGGCCTACTTGTGAGACTCTTTGGAAGCAGAGGCTGGGAGGCAAGGTGGGAGCATGGGGGAAAGATACCTTTCCCCTGAAGCTATGTCAACTTCTGTTGTTTATTATACCAATACTTCATAGTTGATTTCTGGTTGCCGTGTTACCTGATGTTTCTCCTTCTCTCTGATCCAAAGGGCAATCATTATGTCCCTCTTCTCTTTTCTCATTTACCTTTTTCCCACATCCTGCCTCTACTTTCACTGAAAAAGAAAAGGAAAGCCAAAGGGCAAAATTCTGCTGCTTTTCAAATCAATATGAAATCTATTAATGAGTTATCACATAAAAATGGTTTGAATGACTTGGAAAATACCCTGACTTTTCTTATGCACCTTGTTATATGTTCAGGTTCATTTAGTAAAATTCTGCCTCACCTTTTTATCATGTTATCTTTCATTTTTTTTCTTTTGTAGGGAGGATTCCATTTTTATACTTGGAGGATATCCGCATGAGGTTCATGAGAAATTATGGCAGAGTTGCTCATTCTGCATTAGCTTATGCAATGAATGATGAGTTCTCTAGAGTGCTACACCAGCAGATGGAGTTCTTTTCGAGTAACCCAAGTGCAGACACGCTTTCCCGTGTACGAGGTGAAGTCAGCGAGGCAAGTTATACTAATATAGCTTAAAAAGTAAATTCTTTGTTAGGATAGCAATATGAAGTTGGTTTTTGACATATTGTTCTACAGCCTAATACCGGTTCCCCCCCTACCAAAAAAAAAAAAATATGACAACTTTGCTGAGGCATAAGTGATTGCCACTAAAGACCTTTATAGCCATCTTGTATCAGAGCAATTTGGATGTTTTCACTAAATGTGTTAAGTGGATTATTTATTCTTGCTGAGAATCACTAGGGTGCATACAAAATATCAATAAAGGATAGTTGTTTCTGTCAATCTAAAGTCGTGTGGATTCTATCTTATGACACTGATCTCTACTAGTCATTGACACATGCTGGTACATTTTTTTTTTCCTTTCTGCAACTTCTCCGTATTTGAAGTTACCTTTGCTTCATCAAATTGTCTGATTGCTCAATAGTGTGATTTGCAAGACATGAAGTGCATTTATTTAGTTTGTTGTTGCTAAAGAATCATATTTGACCTTTCTTCCTTTCATGGGCAGAATTTCCTGCATGATTTTCTCATGCTTCCTAAAGTTTTATATACTCATATGTTTAGAAACTAGTCGCTCTTTAGAAAGATCATGATGAAAGTCTTGAGTTCCCTGTTTAGATTTGTTGTGATACTCCTTTAGGTTCTGCATGCATTAATGTAAGTCTAATGGTTTTAACTCTTTCATTACTTTGCTTGATGTCTACACCCAAAATAATGGGAAGAAAGAGGTGTTCCTTTAATATATTTTTGTTTTATATATGATTTAAAAATTTCAAATTAAAAAAAAACCTAAGTTATAAAATTTAATATTTCAATGCTGATAGTTCTTTATTGAAACTAGACCTTTACTGTTTAAATTGGGGCAAAATGCAATAGCATAAAGCATAATCTTGATATTGGCATTGCCTTGCTCCACATGTCAAGCTTTTGCTGCCACCATCTCATGATCCTCACAGTTTGAATGTATGCAGTAACTTGCTTAGTTAGCAGTACTTTCTTTTTATCATGCTTAAGATTTATTCTGAGTAGAACTCTTTTTAAGAATAAATATATGCAGAACTTAAAAGTATGTTGTCTTTAACTTGTCCATAGTGATTTTCCTTTCTGCTGATTGGCAATTTATAGTTGGCCCTGCAACGTGGTTATGTTTGTCAAACTTATGATAGTTAAAATTTTGCAGATACACACTGTCATGGTTGAAAATATAGAGAAGATATTGGACAGAGGAGATCGAATTGCACTTCTTGTTGACAAAACTGCTACAATGCAGGATAGTTCCTTTCATTTCAGGAAGCAATCCAGGCGCCTCCGCCAAGCACTTTGGATGAAAAATGCAAAGCTTTTGTGAGTGCCTAATCTGACGTCAAATTATTCTCTCCTTTTTCTACAAGATGTATTTTTGAATGATATTGTTTAGTTAAATAATTGGACAGGTATGGTGAGTTTTTGATTGTCAAATCTTAGATCATAAGGTATTCTTTTTACTTTTTCCTTATCTTGCGAGGAGGAGAATGCTGGGAGTTCTGTGGAGAGATTATGAAAGTGGATAGGGGATCCATTGGCTAGCTGTGTCTGGACCTTAAACTGGAAGAATGTGTACTTTTTTTGGTTGGTGGGGAGGGTGGCTTGCCTAGGATATGGTATTGGAGGATTTAACTAATCTATGGATGTCCTCAAGGGGGAAAGCTGGATATAGATATAGATGTGATGAGGTGAATGATTGTATGTTCATCTTTGCTAGAAAGTTTTGGACAAGAATTTGGCGGTAACAGATGATAGGATAATTGGGAGATAAAAGATGGGTTGATTGATCTTGATTGGATAACCTAATTTCAGAAGTTCGGGAGCATGTTGCTTTTTTCTGTCAGATAGATATGAAAACAAGTTTTTTTTTTTTCCCCTCAAGTTATCAAAGAAAAGGGAGGTTGTGAGGGATTAAAACCCTGTAGCAAGATTTCTTTACTATTTGGAGTACTTCCGTAGGAGCACAGCGGATTGGAAGATACCTCAGAATCAAAGTTTTGCAAACAAGGTTGGAAGCAATGCTTCTCATGGAACATGTTACTACATGCATGTTGGGGAAAGCATGGAGAGAACTGGAACAAAAAGGTTTATTGGCAATTTAGTTTTGATTTTGGCTGCAGAAAAAGTGCATGGTTCTTAATATTTTAAGTCCCATTTACTGGGCGGTTAACCTGATTAGCAAGCAGTTTCAAACAGTGGATTTGTGATTCTTAGGGACTCTAATCAATCTTCTTTTGTGTGAGATTGTGAGTAACTAAGGGTTCTATGTCTTCCTTTAATATGACACTTGTGGCTAGATTTCTTTCTACTATTCTTATATATAAAAATATAATCAGTAAGAATTCCTTTTGAGTTCTCCAGTTTCAGTTTTAATTGTTTAATTGATGATGGAACACAACTTTCGAGAAGGTTCTCAATGTGAATGGTTAAAAAAAAAGTTATCTTAATGCATGAGGCTTCTACCATTGTGGGGTCTAGGGAGGGTTAGATATATGCAGCTTTACTTTTACATGTGGAGCGGCTATCTTTGTGTTTCAAACCTATGATGCTCAGGTCACAATGGAGTAACCTTATTGTTTGAAGTAGTAGCTTAGTTGCTATTCACTTTCAGTTGTTTGAATCTATCTTTGTTTGGGAGGGATATTAGGGATACTTTTTATTAATAAACCATGTTTGTTTAGTCAACTAGCAATGCCGTATTAACTCAAATGCTTTATTCTTTGTTTCAACCCCAAGTGTTAATTTTGCCATGGCTAGGTGTCATCCAATTAATGTGTCATAATTTTCATTGGCTACTACTAATTGGATATAGTAAAGCATGAATGCCAATAATAGTCCATTCTACACCCTAGCTCAGGTTAGTTATATGGTTTTCTTGTCATCACTTTTGCTTCAATTATGTAGGATGATTAGAATGTAAACCTAAGATTTTTCCCTCGGGATGAATTGCGGCCCATAGAAGAATTACGTGGGCCAAATTCTTGATCATACGTGACTCAAGATTCAAACCCACAACCTTCAACTTGTTAACAGAGGTGGATGACCAAAGAATGCAATGCCATGCTGAAATGCCGGTATCATACTATACCAACTGCAAATCAAGATGGATTGACTCAGCTAAAATGTTTTTGCTTTGAACCAATGTAAACAGGTTGTTAGCAGGTTAAACTGCTCAAAATAGCTTGGTTTTGAGTGGTTGGGCCTGATAAGGGCCCTGGATTAATGCAGGGCCTGAATAATCAGGTGATCCGGCAGCCTTTTCGCCCTTTGTTTCAAGGTAAGGGAGAGGAGAGGAGAGCGAGAGAATGGAAGGGGGAGCTCTTCCTTTGATCCGGATATTTTCATCTTCTACTTTATTTTCTCTATGTCATCCAAAAAATGTGCATAAATAAAAAATATAAAGAAATTATGCCAGAAATTTGTATTATACTTGGTTAATTTAACTTTTATTATAAAGTCACACTGTTCTTTAGGCATGTAACATAAAGAATTAAATATATTATATTTAAACATCAAAAATGAACTCCCAAGTCCCTATTTTTGATCAAAATTGAATAAAGAAAACTTAAAAATGAGGAAAACTTTTTTTTTTTGATGTACTACTATGGTTTGATATGGTACATTATTGTTATGGCACTGGACCGGTCTTTTATCAGTATGCAGTCCAGTACTGAGACGGCAAGTCTTGGTATAACTACTGAGATAACTCCTAAGGTGATTGAATGATGTATGTGAGATAGGGTAAGAGCATGCCTTTATTTCTTTATTTCTTTTTGCAAAGTTAATTTGCTTTCATTATCTTTCCTCGAGATAGTTTACTTGTAGCCTTACGCTTGCGAATTATCATGTGCGCTGATGCTGCCCATCCATATTTTGTTATTGCAGAGCCTTGTTGACAGTTGTGATAGTCCTTCTGTTATATATTATAGTTGCCGCATGCTGTGGAGGTATTACTCTTCCATCATGCAGATCATGATTTAGTCATGGATATTTGACTTTCAGAACGTGCATATCGGTGCCTTCATAAATTTTCTTGCCCGTGCAATGAGGTCTTCTTCAGCAGCAGTCTTCTTGGTATGTCAGCATATGTGGTTGGTTGTTGCAAACAGAGGATTTCTACATGCTGAAAATTCCTTCCGTTGTTCTCTATGGCCTGATACACATTTTTTTTCTCTCTTAAATTAGTTCTGTTGATGCTGGTATTTTCTGTATAGTGGTTGTAATCATTCTATTGTACAATCTTGCTTCGTGGTTATTTCTCTTTGGTAAAACTGCTTCTGTACCAAACAGTTGGTTTATTACTGAGGTTGCATTTTGTGTTGGGTCGCAATTGTCACCATTTTTCCATACTCTTTGTTGCTGATTATTGAAGATGGGTATGCAAATTGTTTATTGCTGGTTCCTTAGCTTCCTTTTCCCAACTATTTTCAGACACCTATCTCCCAAAGACTGATGATATATGGATGGCAGTTGCATCAAGGTGGTTCCTGTCGCTGAACCTTTCAAACGCTGTTGACAGTAGCGGACTGACGTGCAACAATTTTGATTGTGATCTCTGCGGTCTGAGATTAACTGAACTACTTTTGGTTGAAGTCAGTCCAAAATTCGGTCAATTTCCAAAAGCCAATTCTGAATCCAAAAGGGCAATTGTTCTTCCTCACAAAAGGTTCAAAATGGCTGCGGTGTCCTGGTCAACCCTTTTTTTTTTTTTAGTTCCTTCATAATCTCCTTGCATTTCCAACCAAGGCATTAAGCCACAGATTAAAAGATGAGTACATGCTTAGCTAAGGTTGAAAAAGAAACCATAAAAGCTAGCATCAGGTCTTCTGCTTTCGGTAAAAGACTCTTTTATGCAATCATAAACTGGAAAGCTATAATTTTACGAAACCTTCTCTTTCCCTTTCATTTCTATACCATGTCGAAGTCTAAAATATATTACTTCTATCAACGTCAAAGCCGTTTTTCCCGTCCTTAACGTCGTTAACATTCTTCAACGCTGTGTCGCCCTAAAGTAGACGTCAAAGCCAGGTTCCGAGATTAACGGTGCCCGAAGTGGCACCGTGCAGTCTTATCATGTTGGAGGCTTGACGCTTCCAATGAATTAATGAAATCAACCATTTCTTGTGTCCATTAGTGCCTTTCTACGGCGAACTGTTCATTCTCTTTAATTAGATAGTAGTACTATGTTGTGCAGGCAGCTAGAGGCCCAAAAAAATCCCTGTAAAGCGACCACGAAACGCAAATAATTGGAACTTTATTGGTGGATGGAGATTAGTTGACAACTGCTACCCATTCCTGCTCCCTTAAACTGCACCACCACCTCCAACTTCTTCACAAAGAAAAATATTTCTTCAACTAAAGCTCATGGTTGTTGGTTCTCTTTTACTCCTCTATAAATACCCCACCTATTCAGCCACCTTGATCACCGCCGAAGCCAGTTCTTAACACGGCATCCTTCTCCCACATTTCTCTTCCATTGCAACCCTAGCAACTTCTCAACATGAGCACCGGCGAAGCTGCCCCTTCTACAGCGATCATCATCGCCGACTCGAGCGCCGATGCTACGGCGAGACCTCCTGCCGCACCTGCAGCTGCTCGAAAAGCTCGTTTTGCCATCTTTGGAAGGACCAAGGATGGCGCAGGATGGAAGAGAGGCATAGCTTTCTTCGGCTTCATTGTAAGGATCTTTGCTATCGGCGCTGCTCTTACTGCCGCAGTTGTCATGGGAACCACCAACGAGACCCTCCCTTTCTTCACTCACTACTATCAGTTCCACGCTCAGTTCTCTGATCTCCCTGCTTTATTGTTAGTATCGGATCCATTATAAAGAAAACATTAACAACTCACAGGAGTTTTGATTACATTTAAGTAAAGAACAAATGGCTATCATTGTTAACAGATAGAGCTCAGCTAATAGATGATTAATGTTAGACATAGCTCAGCTGGTTGACGAGGGTGTGTTTCAGGTTCTTTGTGATTGGGAATGCGATAGCAGCAGGCTACCTGGTCTTCTCCCTTCCGTTTTCCATCATCACCATTTGTCGGCCGCAAGCAATAGGTCCATGGCTTTTGCTCCTTATCTTCGACACTGTAAGTCCCAGCCTAACGAATCCTTAACAGCCCAAGATAATTTGGCAAGGCTTGTAGGTTACTGTTATATTGTTTTGTCCTAACGAATGCAGGTAATGGTAGCGCTGACAACGGCTGCAGCCTCGGCAGCGACAGCGATAGTCGATTTGGCTCACACTGGGAGTGAGAAGGCGAACTGGGTTGCCATCTGCCTGCGGTTTGATGGCTTTTGCCAGCAAATTAGCGGTGCTGTCGTGGTCTCATTTGTGGCAGTGGTCCTCCTAATGGTCTTGGTTGTGATGTCTGCTCTCGCTATGCGAAAACATTAGAGATGTCTGCAGTCTACCATTGTGTGCATGTTTCATGGCTTTTCGAGTCCTTGCTCTTTTGCTTTGCGTTGTGAAGTCTCAAACCAAATTCCAGCCCTCTACTGTGGAGAAAATTCCCCGGTTGGATGCTCTCTTGAATGTCGTATTGTGAAGGTTAATGTTTGTAATTTGCTTTTGTACGTCTTTAAAGTACAATACATCTATGCGCTTGTTCATGAATGTACCTTCTAGATGTTCGATGTTGGCTTTCTTAGAGACAATAAAGTCAAAAAAAAAAAAAGAAAAAAAAAAAAAGAAGAAAGGTATGCCTCCGTGAATTTTTTGTGCGGCAGTGTGGCTGGACAAAACGGTCCACATTGAAAAAATAGGCTTTAGATTTAGAGCTTATATAGAATGTTTAATCTATGCACCGTGAATATTTAATTCTCTTAAGGTTTGGCCAGTTTGGAGACATTAAGTCACAAATCGATATATATTTAGGTATATGCTCGTGCAATATACAAGCTATTATGTTTTGTATTTTAAAACAGAAAAATTATGGAGGCTTAGCTTGTACAGAATTTTATATATGCCATGTGAACAGTAAAATTAATATTGATATTAATAATAATAAAAGTTTTTTAATTATTATTATAATTTATTATCTAATATGTAATAATAGCTTAGCTATTGAAGTTTTTTATTTATTATAATTTATTTTATTAATATATTACTTTTTAATAATAATTTTAAAATAAAAAAAAAAGATTACAATGCATAACTTGTAGGTTATACATTAGTTTTTAAGCGCTTTTGCTGGTTTATTTTTCTCCCCCATAAATGGCTATTAGTTTATAATTCATTTTTTTATTGCACACGAAGAGATTAAAATTTTGATTGGCTAGCTGATATTTTTGCATGAATCTTCACCAAGTTAATTGATCGGATAAATTATTTTAGATATTATTTAATGATTCTTGTGCGAAGTCAATGGTTAGGCAAAAAAAAATAAAAAAATAAAAAAGCAACATAAAAATATAGTACTCCACCCTTTCTTGTTTGGGTAAATAGAATAAAAACTATCTAAGGATAAAATTAATAAAAAATTAGAAATTATATTTGAAATCTAATATTGAAGATATTCCAATCTTTATGGCGGCACTTTAGAAGAATCTTCTCGTAATTTGCCCATGATTTAACGTAATGTTATATTTTTCTCGTAAAAGCGTCATTGTGAGCTGAAACTCGGCTCACAGCCGTGACGTGGACTCTCCTGACTCCGGGCGTTTGCGTCCATCCAAATTGGAAACTCGGCTCACATCCGTGACCCAGGCTCTCATGACTCGGGGCGCTTCCGTGCATCCAAATGGCCAAGTCAGCGGCAGCTCGGGATTTCCCCTTTCCATTCCTTGCATCAATCTCCCTCTCGCTCCCATTCTCCTCGCTCTGTCACCCCTCGATACCTCTACATATTCGAGCGAATCGAAGCCTCTTCAAGTCTCACCAGCCGCGGATGCCCCCTTCGTTCGTCTAAGGGTTAGGGTTAGGGTTTGGGATTGGGCCTGCAAAGATGTCTCAGAACGGGAAGCTGATGCCCAACCTCGACCAGCACAACACCAAGGCACTCAACCTCACCGTCCTCCAACGGATCGATCCCTACGTCGAGGAGATCCTGATGACCGCCGCCCATGTCACCTTCTACGAATTCAACATCGAGCTCAATCAATGGGTGCCCCCTGATCTTCCTTCTTGATTCCTTGTTGCCTGCTTTTATTTTGTTCCCGCTATCTCTGTCTGATTAGGGTTTTCTCTCTGTTTTTTGCAGAGCCGCAAGGACGTGGAAGGATCGCTCTTTGTCGTTAAGAGGTGATTAGATGTTCTCATTGCATTCGATTATGATGTTGTTTGGGTCCCAACTCGGACTTTAATTTCTTATTTAGGTGGAAAGCAAGGATTTTTTTTTTTAATTACTATTAAAATAAGAACATTGTTTTTTTGGAAGCTCACACTGCTACGTTTATATCTTTATGTTTGGTTCTGCCATTCTTAGCAGTTGTGATTTTCTTAGTTTTGTTATTTTGCCAACTTTATAAAGTAAAAAAAAAAAAATGTATTTTTTGCAGGAATACACAGCCCAGATTTCAGTTCATTGTCATGAACCGACGCAACAGAGGTATAGAACTAGACATTTGATATCGTTATCGTTGTTTACTCATACAGATCGCTGTTATTGCCTGCAAGCTATGGGCGCGTGGCAACTTAATTGTACTAATTAATGTACTAGAATGAAATCAAGATTAATGATTTTTTAAGGCTTAGGTTACATATCTAATCAATCTAATCAAATTATATTGTAGATATGCACCATTGGTTCTTGTCATTTTGCACAAATTATAGATGACTGTTAAAGTATGCTGCAGTCGTCTAATTTGTGGCAGGGGTTGAATCAAGTTTAGAATGATCAGGCTCTTCAAACAAGAGCTTGATATGTTACAGTAATGTTAGAGGCAAACAAATTACTGTTCCTAATCTACCAATTACTTTTCTTTGACTGCTTGATTAGGAGGGAATTGTGACAACCATCCCAATTTATCTCAACCTAGTCAAATTTGACCGAGCTAGCAAGTAACATTGATTATGTTCTTGAAAAATAGGGCAGATGGTTTAAGTAGTTTATGCCTCCTTTTACTTGGTAATAGTATGGAAGCTCTTTGCTAGACTTTATAGTTTGTTTCAATCAATGTCATGATCAGTTTTGCACTTGGATTATGTATGGTTGCTTCCTTGTGTCACTATGTGCCATCTGCATTATGCACACTGAGGTTCTTGCGTCAGCTCAAATCGAATATTCTGATAAATTACAATGCAGGTTTCATTTTACTTGGGATCTTTTTACTAGCTGTCTCAAGCTACCATATACCTTCTTGTAGATTCTGATACCATAATGTTCAGCTTGTTATATCATCAATATAATCCGCTCCATGAATGTGGTTATCCTTGGGATAGAGGAAATGTTATAATCTTGATTGGCTTTGTATATATATATGAAATATATGATCTTTACCAGTGTTCCAGTTTTTGAAAGTTGGCCTCATTCATTCTTCATGAATTTGAGTAGATTTAAGTGCCGGTTGGCATGGCATCACATCATCATATATACTATGCTGGAAACTTACCAGCACATGGTGAAAGGCACAGTATCATTTGCATACCAGCACTTGGCATGCCGCTGTGCCGAGTATTGGCATGGCTTGGTATGAAATGATGTATGCTAAGCTAGTGCCAGGGCAGCATGCTGTCCGCACATGTTACTTCAACCCCTGCTCATTGTAAGGTGATTTAACTTACTAAAGCTCGAGTCACCATGATCTGTGGAGTGACGTTTCATTCTTGCACATTTATGTTTAAACATTCTGCAGATCTTGATCTGGAATAATTCCAAACAGGTCTTTGGTGGTCTGACAAGATGAGCAAATTGGAAAACTCCTCTGTAGTCTGCTAGCCCAAGTTCTTTGGTTTTTTTTTTTTTTTTTTTTTTTTGACCTATAAGAATTCATTTAAAAGTTAATTAGGAAAGATCATTTCAAAATCCAGTTGGATGGCATGTCCTATTTTAGCATCTGCTTTAATCATTGTATAGAAGCAGGTTTTTATATATAAATTATAACTTTCTCTTATGAACAGATAACCTGGTGGAGGATCTATTGGGAGACTTCGAGTATGAAGTCCAGGTTCCATATCTGTTGTACCGAAATGCAGCTCAGGAAGTTAATGGAATATGGTTTTATAACTCTCATGACTGTGAAGCAATTGCAAATCTTTTTAGCAGGTGATTGTTTTCGAAGTCTTCCAGTTTCTGATGATTTAACTTGCCTGTTGACTGTTTTAGTTTTATCATATTTACGTCAATGTTTTCATTTTGACCAAGATCTTGGTTTGTAATGGGATCAGGCACCCTTGACATGATATTTATATAAAAATCATGGCCCTGTTATCTTAGTTGATATACACTGATAAAATCTGAGATATTGGCTGATATGATATGTTCTTATTGACCAAGATTTTTAATTTATTTTTTATTTCACTTTCTTAATTAATAATTCTTGAAATCAATGCTTAAATATAATTCTTAATCTCAAATTTAGCATATCGATTGACATTTTGACATTTTGTTCCAAAAATTTAGGCTGTGTTCTCAGAAATCCCTCCAAATTTCTCCACTTTCCATATCCATGGTTTGAGATGCTGGTGGGACGAAAGGCATCCCAATCGTCCCATCCCATTCCCTTGGGATTACAGGACATGGGACGGGTGTGGGACACTGAAACCCACATTCATGGGCTGTTCCATTTATCTCACCATCCCAATTGAGACCCATCAATGAGGATGGGATGATGGTTGCAAGCCTTTCGAACACCTTCCTCACCTCCTTAAGTAGTCCTCTAAAGCATTGTCATCATTTCACCAGTGTGGCCATCTAATGCTCTTCCCTTGTCTTCGATCTGTGGTGAGGAAAGATCAATGGGAGCATTGATGAAAGAAGAGGAGGAAGAGAATGCGGATGGGAGGAAAGGTAGAAGGAAACGCGAGGAGGAAGAGAATGCAGATGGGAGGAAAGGAAGAAGGAAACGCGAGTGTGGAGTCTCCTTATTTTTTCATTGAATATACTTTATAAAAATTTGAATAAATATAAAAATATAACATTATGTTTTATTTTTTAAAAAATATTAATAAAATCAAAAATAATATTGGATAGAAAATGCCAGTCATCCTTTATTTATGATAGATATGAAAATTTAAACAACATCTCTTATTTATTTTACTTATCTCTAAAATAATATTTTTAAACTCAGAAAAAATGGTTTGAGCAATATATATATTTTTTTAAAAATGGAGCGATAGGATGTCAATTAAGTACATGCATTTAGTAAATTTTACATATTCTTGTTTTGTTATACAATATAATGGTCTTATTTCACTATCAATCATGTTGCATTTAATTATCAAATTGTAAATTTCAATACTTGAGCACTAAAGATATAAGTGGCATGCTATGTAACCAAGCTTTGTATAATAAAAATTACTACTTTTTTCATCAAGCTGCATTATTATTATTATTATTTTATCAAGAGCTCATACAATATTAATTATAAGAGATTGTTGCTTAGTAATCGAAAAAGGATCCTCAATATCCTAAAAAGCTACAAGAAATTGTAGTGTTAGTTTTAAGTAGACATATGAACAAGTCAATATAATCAAGAAAATATCAAAACATTCAATCAAAAGGTTTCGATGCATTATTGACCAATATAAATGATTAATTTATCTTAAATATATTACTTTTGAAGTTTAAATGTATTTTAAAAATTAAAAAGAAATGAAGTTTCTCAAATAAATTAAGAAATAAATAAAACATATAGGGCTTATTCGGTTTGATGTTGGAATCGGAATCAGAATCAGATTCGGATTCTATTGGAATCGGAATTGAAATCAGAGTTGCTCATTCCCTTCATTTGTTTGGTTCACACAGGAATAGAAATCGAAATCAAATTGATTCCTATTGCTCCTGTTTGATTTGTCTAGACCTCGAAATCGGAATCAATCTAGATTTTTAATTTTGCTCTTGAGCCAAAAGTTTCAAAATTTGATTGTTTTCGATTTTTTTTTTGATATATGTGCTCAATTTAATATTCATGTCACAAATAAAAAGATCTAAAAAATGATAAATAATTATATAAACAAAATAGCATTAAGTTTAAGTTTAAACGTCCTCGAGCGTTGAAGAAGAGAAAAAGGAGAGATCTTGTTTTTTTTTTTTTATGTATGATGACATTGCATACTCAGCAAGAGAATCATTTTAGCTTCTACCATTGTCGTTCGTCTTCCATTATCCATTGCAGAGGGAGAGGAAGAACTTGTAATAGCGGAAGAAGAGGAAGAGCTCATCGCATTGTGATGGAGGGGACATGAGTGGGAGAGCTCGTGATAAGGATGGCATGGATGGCATGGCGATAAGAGGGGTCATGGGATAGGAGAGGAGAGGGAGGAGAGGGAGGTGGAGCGGCACTATGATATGAGGGGCCACATGGTGGAAGAGGGAGGTGATGTTGGGTGAGACGAGGAGAGGAGATAAGAATGATTACAGTGACTGGAATGTGAATCACAATCTGGATCAACAGTTTGGATTTTTAATCCTGCTTAAAACATGATTTTGATTTCAGATGGAATGGAAATTGGATTCTAATTACATCCAAACAAAAAATTAGAATCAGAATAAGTGATTCCGATTCCCATTCCTGAATCCTTTTGGTGAACTAAATAGGCCCATAAAAAATACATCCTAAGTAGATTTTAGGACACTCGATTGGGATGGCTGCTGGGACAGGAAGGGACGACACATGATGTGTCTCATTCTGTGGAGAAATCAGGATGCCCCATTCTGCAGGATTTAAAAGGTGAACTAAACAGGCCCATAAAAAATACATCCTAAGTAGATTCTAGGACACTCGATTGGGATGGCTGCTGGGACAGGAAGGGACGACACATGATGTGTCTCATTCTGTGGAGAAATCAGGATGCCCCATTCTGCAGGATTTAAAACCTTGTCCATATCTTTGATGTACATTTACTCTGTGAATTATGATTTGGCAAATGATATCAGGGCAGTTATAGATTTTTCAAGTTGTCTTTAGTTTATTTATAATTTTGTATAATTAAAGTATAACGTTGTTGGAATCAACTTTGTATCGCCTTCATTGTGTGATCATACTTTGTATTTAGACTTGTTACATAAATTATAAAAGTGGTGACTATAATTATAAGATAGATTAACGTATTCTCTTCCATTCAGGGTAGTTAATGCATATTTGATCTACATGTTTATTTTTTCCTTATATTCTAGAAACATAGCATTATGTAGGAGACATGACCTGCAGGTTTTGCTGGGTCATGAATTTTCAGTGCTTCGAACTAAAATACTCTCTTCGATCCAGGATACTTAATGCATTTTCCAAAGTCCCTCTGAAGACTAAAGTATCTTCATCCAAAAGGTAGTGTGCAATATTTCCTAATTTCATTATGCTCAATAGGTTCCTAATGTTATTCTGTCATCCATCATTGCACTTTGTCTTTCTCATGTTGTGTTCATAAATATCTTGTCCATCTCTGATTTTTTGACCATGTCTCTGATTTTTTGACCGAAACTTCTTTGCTGAATTATCTTCAAGTTGTTATGTTGTAATTTTGAAGAAAAATTCTGATAGCTCATACTATCATTTTTAAGCAACTTGATTGGTTATATATCTTCAAAAGCTATATTATGACTTCTATAGGAACTTGAATTTTGGGATTAATCCCTGCATTTGTTTCTCTTTGCTTACTCCTAGTTATAAAATTCATTCCTAAGTGACATCTTTGTATGAGGTCTAGTTGCACTCTCTCCCCTCTTTATGAGGTGCAAGAAACGGTACTTATGAGGCGGACTACTTGTAATGTGAAGCATGTCTTATACTATATACTTGTAGTTATACAATATATTGTACGTTTCAAATATGTCTGTCTTTTATTCTTCTATACAGAGAAAAATATATTCTTGTAATTTTACTACCTATAATCAATGCTTAAATTGGATAGGTTTTGGTTTGTTAACTTAGGTGAATTCATCTTTTTTACATTCTACTTGCCTATTTGAAATTATTATTTATAGTAAATTTAGCATGAAATCTACCAGCTTTTAATAGAATGCACAGTAATGTGACCATTATGATCCTGTTTTACATTTGGCTATATTTGAAACTCAGTCATATGTTTTGAGAAAGGTAAGGCTTATTTGACATGAATTTTTTTGAGTATATATGTGCATGTCTAATGCAAATCTAGAGCTAGAGGATCTACACATGGCAGTGAGGAAGCAGGTATGGTGGTTAATTGTCTATCTAAAGGGGTTAAAGAACTTAAACCAAAAATGTTGATGTCAGGTGTGAGAAGTAGGTCCATAACGAGTAAGTATAGGATTCAAGTTAGTTGTGATAGGGATAGATCATACAGAAATGGCTTTCCTGTATATAATTTAGAAGAGGATATCGCAAAATTTGAGAAAAGTTAATAGTTTGGTTAACATAAATTTTGTCATGTTGAACCTATTGTATACATGTAAAAAACTACTTCAAACAAAATTCTGTTATTTAATTTAGGTGAAAGGGAGAAGTCAACATTCTCGATGGCATTCTGCCAAAATTGATACATTTTGCAACTACTAGATTTGTTTCATGCATGGAAAAAATAAGTAATGGTGATATAAAGATATTCTATCACAGAATCTCATGTGGATCAAGGAAACAAGATTCTTTTCTTTCACAGGATCTTTGGCTGGGCCAATTTTCTTCACTCATCTCTAATTTGTGGATGATATTCTTTCCCTCAAGGATATTGAAGAGTCATATGAATATTCACCTTGCCTTTTGTTGCTTTTGAGACAATAGGGGGCTGCATGGTATTGTAGGCAAGGTGTTGGGATCAACTTAGATAAACAAAACTGAATTCTAGTGCCTATAAGGTTTGATGAATTATTCAATGGAGATGTTTTGCTCTCTTTAGGTGCTCCTCCTCACTGAGATGTTCTTGTTGCATGATTGGAGAAGGTGTAAGTGTGGAAGGAGATGACATCACCTCCTCTTTATCTTTTTCTTTTTCTTTTTAAGTGTATTAAGCAATAACAGCCATCATTTTAGATTGGTGGGAAATTATCTTAGATTTCAGTTGAGGTGGTGGGCCTGTGATGGGCAAAAGTTATATCCAAATTTGGCTCTTCACCCTCTTTCTTTCTTTCTTTCTTTATTTTTTTTTTGTAAATGTTCTTCAGTTTCAAATGTTCAAGCTTACATAATAAAACCAGTTGCATGGTTGGGAGGTTGTTATGCTTATGGCAGCATGGACATTGATAGCTAAATGAATACCATAGCTGGAATTTAAGAAAAGCCTTTCATAATTAGATGATTCATTGATGATTGGGGAAAAATATGGTGCCTAGAGATGCTATCGTAGTTGGAGGCCTCCTTGCTTCTTTTCTTTTAGTAACATTTCGCTCCAAATTATGGAAGGCATCAATGAGATGGAAAAACATTTCTTTGATGGGGATTATATGATGGAATATTTTGAGGACAAGATCATCAAGGTAATTTGGTGAATTATTGAGAAGATGAGAGGGAATGGGTTCTTGCAACTTAGGGAAAATCTACACTTGGGATCTTGGACCATGAATTATAATATGTTGGTAACTTGGAACACTTGGGAACATGCTTCTTGATTGTGTAAATTCCTAGGGAACATCTAAGCTATATTTTAGCTGTATCTAATGCATGGTTACGGGAAAATAGCCTTTGAATCTGTTGTCTTGTAGTATATGCTATTCTAGGATCTGGCACATACCTTTGACTTTTTTAAAGATGGAAAAGAACCATGCCCCTTGTTAGGTTCTTGTAAAAACTTCAACAAGAATTGTTAACTAAATCTTGTTAAAATGGTTATTGTGTTCTCTTTGAGATTATCAACTTGATTGGTTTGTTTCCTCCTCTCTTTAATTAAATAATCCCACTTAGATGTCTCCAACTCCCAAGCAACCAGTGGGGTAGCTGATGGTGAGGGCTAGCCTGATGTTTTATGCTTAGAACTTGCAGCAATATCTGCAACTATTGAATACATATCTAATTCTTGTACTTTTATCCATTTAGAGGCTTGAAGCTTCATGTTTTTAAACTGACAGCATAGAACCCTCCTTAAAGCTTTTTAAACATTGATGCAATAAAAACAGCTTTCTTAAATTAGCGAGGTAACAGCCCATTCCTTTATTGGTATTGGCTTGTTGTATTGGCATGAGAAATTGTACACTGATGTGAAGGCTACTATTCTCTACAACTCTACGATAATTTAAAATCACATGTAGAAAAATGCAAAGCCCTATACTTCTAGGATGGCATTATCTATGAAGCACACCTGTAAAAAAAGGTTCCACATGGGTAATTGTCAGTTTAATACCAATGTTTCGTCAACCTGACTCCAACCTTCATGTGTGATCATGTTTAATAACTCAGGTGAATAATGACTGTAATGATGTTGCGTAAGCTGGGGATGATAGGATTCCTTGAAAGTTAAAATGTAGTTTCCAAAAAACGACCAAACCCAATATCTATTTCCTTCTGCTCCTAGAGATGCTGGTAAAAATGTTAATTTCTGCCCATATTTAAAACCAGATGGTTGGTAATGATAAATGCAACCTTTAGTACATGGAGTTTCCTACTTGGTGAAAAAATGCTAATGAATCAGCTAATTCCCTTGCTAGGGTGAGCTTGATGGGATTTGCGTGTAGCATGTCCATCCTACTTTGCCTTGTTTCTCTTTGCCGACCTTTTTGGCCCTTCATATGATACTAGCTTGTCTTTTAGGAGATCCATCACTTTGGAGGGTTGCCTTTGAATACCATATAGTGAAAAAGAAGAGCTGGTGTTTAATGTCTAACTGTTTCGGTAGTTTTTAACACATAATTATGTTTTCATGTTTGTATGGAAGCCTGTTATCTTTTTTGGAAATGACCCTTTATTTTTATTGGCCTATGTGTCATTTAGAATATTTTATACTGGTCACAACCTGTCTGACATATACACAAAACATGCATGGGAACAGTTTTGGGTGCATCCACACCATGTGCACACAGATTCAGATATAAAAAGTAAAACACGTATAATTGCTATTTCCAGTCTCTTGTAAATCCCAGAATTGTGCTTCTGCAAATAAGTTGTCTTTGGATTTGACTTTATTCCTCTGCATTTGCAGCAGTGAGTTTGAAGAACTGGAAGCTGTTCCTGGTTTATCTGTCATTGAAGGTCCTCTAGAGCCACCAACCTCATCCGCTGCTGCACCAATTCCAGATGTTCCTGATGATTCATTTGTGAACTTCTTCAGTGTATGTGCTATTCTTGTAAACAGTTCCTCATGCTGCTATTGCGTATTTTTTGTTTTTTTTTTTTTTTTTTATTCCCCTTTTTTGTCTTGATGTGAGGGCAATTTTACTGATTTATTGTGGATAGTTCTATTGCTTGCAGCAGTTATTAATTTCGGAGCCACTGTACATTGAGTTATAATTTGATTTATTATCATTGACATGGAATTGTTATCTTTTGCAGGCAGCTACGAATATTGGAAATGCATCAAATGGAGCAATTTTGGCACAACCGCTCCAACCTTCTGCATCTATCCCCTTATCTTCCCACACCCCAAGTGTTGCTCCATCCCTATTGCCAACAGTTCAGTCCACCCCTACTACTCTGCCAACTTCATCCGCTCCTGTCATGCCCCTCCTCGATGCACCTGAATCTAACAATGGCAGTAACACTTGTGCTACAAATCTTGTTAAACCTTCATTTTTTTCACCTACACCATCTTCTTCTGCATTGATGATGCCACCAATTCCATCTTCCATGCCAACTGCCCCACCACTTCATCCTCCTGTGACCATGCAGCGTCCGTATGGTACTCCATTACTTCAACCCTTTCCACCACCTGCTCCACCTCCATCACTCGCTCCAGCTCCAAACTACAATCCAGTTATTACAAGAGACAAAGTCCGTGATGCATTGCTGAGGCTTGTACAGGTAATACTATTTGGTTCTATGATTTCTCCATTTATACATTCATTATAATAATGTTATTCTAGTTACATGAATATTGCTGTTATAGACAGTACTACATATTCATATTACTTTGCTTGTGATAATCTATATTTTGAAGATGGGAGATGAGTATAATTCGTTTAATTAGAGCCAGCCATTCTCAGGGTAATGACTAGGACATGACCTTGTTAGATATTTGAGTTCCTAAATCAGAAAAGGGCCTGTATTCAAGAAAAGCACTTACTGCATTGCCATCATGTAAGGTTATTTAAAAAATAAGCATCTGAATGCCTGGATCTGTGCTTATATTCATCTGCATGAGAAATCTATTTATGCACCCATTTTATGTGGGCTTCTGTTACCCTCTGTTTGTGAGGCACCTGTTTTCTAGTGAAAGGATGTAGCCCTAAACAAATGGGCTAGCCTGGTGTAAACATTATTGTAACCTGCTTTAAACTTGAGTAAAGTTATTCTGCCTTTTTAGTGGAGTATCTTTGCTCTGGATTGTTAAATTTGGTTGGAAAAATTTGGGGCAACCAACTTTTAGATCCATATTCTACCATAGAAAATGGTGGGCAACAAGAAGGTGTCTGGAAGAATAATGGATAAACTGGTTATTTCCTCTTATTCTGCTTTAACCAAAATAAGCAGGGCCTTGAAATCCTGTTACTCCATTAATAAACCTAATATTTGTATTAAATAGAGATTCCTGTACCATATTTATGCAAATCAAGGGTTTAGTTTACTAGTCACAATGAAGGGATGGAGACCACTGGAGATCTGTCAATCTCCTTTTCCTTGTATAAAGTAGCTGATATTTACAATTAGAGAAAAGGAAGGAGATAACAAGAGAATCTCTTGATCTAGAGTTCTGCCATTCCAGGGTAATAAGTATTAAAAGGTGGAAGAAGATGAGAGGAAGAACAAATCTCTCCCCACATCAAACATTTTCGGTATCGATAATTCCTAACAAGTGTTGTATCTTTAGCTAAAATTGCTTTCTTCTTAGTTTTTCAACTTAAAATGTTGACGTGTTCCTTGTGTCAAACTGGACCATAGTCTACCTCATATAAAGGTGAATTAGACTCTGGTTGACCTGATCTGAAGTCAGATCTGGTCAGGTGAAATTGGAAGATAGGGTTCCAAGGATGGTGATCCAAGTTGTTGAGTATAATCTACCACCTATAAATTACTTATGAATTAAAAATCATATAGCTCAGAGACCTCTAGCCTATTCTTCAAGGGGTTAAAAATGAAAAGTTTAAATAATACAATGCAATGTATTTTGACTGTGAGATGCAAAGGCTAGGGGTCTCCAAATTTTTGGTGTATGAGCAACTTAGAGATGGTAGACCACACTCAACAATTTGAATGTTGATGTTGGAACCTTGACTTCCAATTTCACCTAACTAATATGACCAAATCTGTTTGACCAGATCCTAATCTGCCTCATGTAGAGGTGAATTGGGCTCCAGTTGACAGGATTTAGAGTCATTCATAAGACAACATAGTAAAGAATGAACTTGCAGAAAGTAACATTTGCATTTGTATATTCTCCTATGTTGACTGGAATCTAGTCAGCCTCATATAGAAGTGAACTAGGCCCTGGTCAACTAGTTTTGAAGTCATTCACAGACAGCACGTTGCACAGAAACATGGGGAGAATGCACTTTTAGAAAATGCAGAGTGCATTCTTAAATTATCCTATTTATTGAATGACTGGCACTGTTGCTGTTATAGAAATTTTATGCATATTTTAGTCATAATGATGTTTTCTTTAGTTAGGAAAAATAAGTTATTTTTTCCAGTTTTTCAAGCTTGGAAGCTTTGATACTTTAAACAGTCCATTTAGCCATTTGAACCCCATTTTAACACCTAAGAGGCTGCGGCCTTGGCAACTTAGTTGGTGGCATACAATTAAATATGGCCGACTTTCTGCTTGGCACGCTCTACTTTGTTTTATCTAAACTTTATCTTGTCAACAAAAACTCTCTGCATCCACTAATGTGGCCTATGAATCCTACGATCCTATTGGTTCTTCCCATGTTCACTTTCTCTCTCTCTCTAGTTCTCTTTTTTCCTTTTTATTTCTAAATGCTAACCTCCCAATGTCTGCCTCTTTCGTTTGCTTGTAGGGGTCATGACCTCTAAACCTGCAAATCCTATTGTGTTCTCCCATTCCTTCATTTCTCTTTATTTCTTTCAACATTTTTTTTTTTTTTTTTTTTAACCTCTCCCCCTTTTTTTAACTGTTTGGTAACAGAGGTTTTTCTCATTCTCCTCTTATATGCATTTTTCTTCTTTATCCTTATTTTTTATACTCCTCTTTCTTTCTGCGTCTTTTTCTTTTTCTGCTGATGGTACCATACTTTTCTCGTTTAGGTACTTCTCTCCTCCATCTAATTTCCTGAAACCCTTTCAGTCCACTGACATTACTCTTTCTGCATCTTTGTTCTCACCAAAGCTAGTCTTCATTATGATACCTATGATATTATCATAAAACACCTAGCTCATCATTTTGAATTTACAGAAAACCTTGTCTTATGATCTTCACCTATTTGACGTTTTCTGTTCTGAAATCAGCTTGGGCTGCAGTATTATTTCTGGGTCTCCCTCCTCCTTTGGTAATACTTGACAGAATGAGTCTCATGTTGCATCATGAGGTGATTTGAGAACTGATTGTGTTGTAGCTGCCATTTACTATTTGTTGGTTGTGTTTGTGATTTAGATATTGATTTTGTGGCAGTATTGGTTGATTTTTACATCATCTTTTTGAATCTGCATGATGCAGAGTCAAAGATAATGTGGTTTTCTGCATGTTTTTTTTGTTACAGAATGACCAATTCATTGATATGGTGTATCGGGAGATGCTGAATGCACATTATACATGATAGATTGTTGACTTTCCATGGATACTCTGTTGTTGATGCAGCCTTTTTGTTATGTGCTTTTAAAATGGGCCGTTGTAAATCATTGAGTCATAGCTAGTCATGGAAACCATTTCTACATGAACTTTTTCTTATCTGCCAATGGAAAGGCAGGAATGTGTGATTTGGTTCAAAACACAGCAAGTTTGTTTGCTACATGTGAACTGCAAAAATCATCTAGTCCTAAACTGGCCGTCTTTAGTTTCTTACTCAGTGGCAGCCAATGTCATGCTTGCCCGAGGTTGCTTCATAATTCTTGCTGTTCTTAGAAGGATTTACTAGCAGTAAATTTTAGAGCTTGATACTTTATAACAAGTTTATCTCTATGAGTCATCTCTTTCATTGATAAGGATTTGAAGTTTACATGATCAACTGTTTTAACCATGAATATTTGTAAACAGAAAATTCTACAGTCATGAGAAGAAAAGACTGCTCAGATGTTTGATGCTTATGATCTTGGTTTCTACTGATATTCATATTCAGAAATAGGGACAATATGTTTTCCAGTTGTCTAAACAATGGTTGCCATTGGATTATTTTCCCTTTCTAGAAGAAAGATTTCTGATTTTATCAATAAACTTAACAACCTAAGAGAGTAGAGCAAACGAGGTAGATTGGGATGGGGTATGGAACATTGTTTGCTAGGACTAAGCGACCTCCAGAAGAGAGGAGTGAGCCTTCCACCTTATTCCTGTCAACTTTATCAATTAAATGTTGCCAGTGATATTTAGCTAGGGGGATGTAAAAGTATCCCAATTTAATTGCTTGGTGAAGATCATTTGGTTTCCTAGGTACACTAACTGAGCCAATATATGGACTGAGTAATATTTAGACATCAAACCAGCTCAAAGATGAAGTGGTAGAGGTCGTAATTTGTCATTGAGATGCCTGGCAGAAGATCAAAAAATACAAATTATACCAGGATGGTTCTTTTGCCAAGGATCAAATTCACCTTCTTATCCCTTATTCCCTTCTTGGTTATTTGACTGAGTACATTTGCAACATGAATGAAAGGTAAGGAGATAACAGGCCCGCCTGCGGCAAACCCTGCTCATGATGGAACCAAGCTCCTGGTAGACCATTTAATAAAATCGTGTTTCTGCTAGGCTTTAAGAGTACTTAGCCATGAGCACCACTTGGTAGTGAAACCTTCGGCACGGAGTAATTTTTGGATAGAGTTCCTATTGACTGTTGAAATTTTTTTCAAAGTTCAAGGAGAATCAACTCAGTTCTCTGCAGTGAGTGATGAGTTCATGAACTGCAACATAACCATCCATTGTGAACCTGTTGTGGGGAAAAGTGAATTGAGAATTGCTAATGAGGTTTTGAATGACTTCTTTTAGTCGATTAGCTAGAACCTTTGAGATAATTTTGATTGTCCCATGAGGCAAGGTTAATTGGCCTGCAGTCACAGATAGCTAAGTGCCCTCTTTTCTTAAAGTAAATACAATAAAGGAGAAACCTAGTCTTCCAATGTCCAGAACATTGGGAAAGAAGGCTTCAAGTGAGGCCATTATATGCAGCTTTAGAAGATTTGATAGAAAAAGGAATGGGAAACCATCAACAAGATCAAAATATTTCTTGTTTGACTTAAGGCATGTTTAGTGTTGCTTAAGAAAGTGAAGATTCCACCAATGAAGAAGGGAGCCAAGATCATCATCGCCTGCTGATCTCCCAAGCCTGGAATCAGCTATTTTGTCAAGCCTGTTACCCATCTAGAACGAGGCACGCTTCCGCACCTCATGGAGCTTCTTCATTCAAGGCTGCGAGGATCTCAATTCTGATAGAGAGACATTTCTTAAAAAAAAGAAAAAAAAAAGAAAGAAAGAAAAAGAAAGAGAACCCTCAGCCAAGCCATAGCAGTTCCAATGACTGAGGATCAAGCAATAAGCAAAAGGTCTGAAATTTTTCTTAGAGATTTAATTGGTGGTTATCCACCTCAGTAATCTAAAATTATTATGTAGATTATTATATTTAACAATTAGATATGATAATCTGAACAATAATATTTGATTTCGGTAATTGAAGATTGCTAGAGATCATGATAATTTATTAAATAATTAGTAGTTAAGAGTATCAAAATCGGATAATTTCTTATTATGCTTTTGACTTTCATATAAATATTTAATAATATTTAATCTAATTATATATATTTAATATATACTTAATAATTTTTAAATATTAAATATTATATTTATATTTAATATTAAATAAATATTATATTTATATAATGTTATATAAATATTAAATTTAAAATTATTAGTATTTTTGACCTTGTATATAGAAGATGCATCTCACGTACCGTGGTGTAATCATATGTAAACTGGGGAGAAACAATTCCCTTAAAAAAGAGGATAATTAAATTAGTTCACAGTACAAGCATGGAAAAGATCAAAAATAACGGTGGCAAGATGCAATTGCAAATTATCATTGCTCATCATAAGCAGTGGAGGTCATCCAATATAAAAGATGGTATTAAAGCTCCAACATATCCTAATTGTGATGACACAATAACTGTTTTTGGGTTTATCATAAATAAATACATAGTTACAACAACTGTTTTTGGGTTTATCATAAATAAATACATAGTTACAACAACTGTTTTTGGGTTTATCATAAATAAACACATGGTTATCAATCTTACCATGCTTGATTGTTTGTTCATGAATCACAGCAAAACGATGCAAACTCAATGGTGGTCGTTCAAGGTAAGGCTGTAAAAATGGGTTAGCTTGGATCAAATCCGTGTTATATCAACATCTGTGCTCAAGAGGACGAATCAACTTTGATTTCAAGTTGGATGTGTCAAAATGATTGACTTCAAAACTCATATCTAAACCAGATTAATAATCAGAGTTGGGTTTGGATTTATGTTTTCTGAGATTTAATCCAGCCCATGATATTAATTTTATCAACTAACTATGGATCACCAATTTCCAAAGCCAGTAGATCTCTGTGCAGTGAATTTCTGGCAAATTGTGGTGGAAAAGGGGTATGACATGGGAAATAAATAAGTTCTGAAAAATCCAATTACTTTGAAAGGGATTTAAGTTTTCATTTATGTTGAATTTAATTGAAACGAAATCAAAAATATGTGTTAACTGGGATTTAGGATATGCGTCATATACTTATTTTGTTATTTATGTACTTCTTTATTATAAAATATGAATGAGCCATATTCTTATTTTTTCATTGAAGAGTAGGGATAAAGCCATTCTCTTATTTTTTAACTTCTAAACTTCATTAAGATAATAGGATATGAGCCTTAAATGTCTCTTTTTCTTCTCCTTCTTTTTCTTCGTTTTTAAGAAAAAGAACGAAACAGAAGTTAACAAGCAGCTTTTGGTTTTAAGATCTATGCAAATCTAATGATAGGGAAAGCGATTGAATTTGAGTTTGGTTACATACGAATGTAATCAAATTTTTCTTTCCCCTTCTCTCTCTCTCTCTCTCTTTCTCTCTCTCTCTCTCTCTCTCTCTCTCTATATATATATATATATATATATATATATAATAGCGTTATCAAGCTTTTGGGTTTGATTATAGCTGTATCAAGTTTAATCCAATAAAAATTGGCTCGTTGTCATGGAATCCCACTTCTATCTGGATAGGTTATCAAAAACTTATATTAAATTCATATCTTATTATTATAAAATAATTGGATTAGTTTGTTGTTGGCTTTTTCTATAATGCTTTTAGCTTGCATATCATTAATGCCATAAATAAAGAGAAGGTCAAGGTCAAAGAGAATGGATTTCAAAAAAATAAAAATAAAAATACACCATAACTGAACCCCTTTTTATTTTTTTTGGGTAACATTTGTACTTTTACTTCAAGGACCATCTAGTATGAGGATGTTATTAATGGAAAGACAACATAAGATCCCGTCTCCTAATATGAAACATCAACATTATTTTCCTAAAGTAGGCCTTTAGCAGATAACTAAGCTGTAGTCACAGTAAATGGCAATCACAAGGCCAATCCATATGGCGCCAACAATGCTTAATTTCTTGATAATTAATTTTTCTTCATAATTGAGCATCTTGTAGGGCTGGACATTTTAGAGAACCATGTTCATCCGAACAGGATCAACCACTTTGACGGCAAAAAAATGAATTGCAACATCATTCATTAGGAGGTGTTCACCTCTCTGAAGATTGCTCAGATATGAAATACGGCTAATTAAATACAATTTAGTGTGATCAGACAACTCCTACCACAAAGCATATGGTTGGAAAAAGCATACTGATTGCATGGTACAGATGGTCACAACCAATAATCGTAGAGTACTTGAAGCTTATATGCTTCTTGCTCATAAAGCATTTGAAATATATATATAACATAATGATTCATTGAATTAAGAGTTTTTGTTGCCTTCTTTTCTTTGATGCTCAGCCAAACTTTTGGTTACACCAGGGTAGACGCCAGGCAAACTGAAGGGGGTAACTGGCTATGGTTAACTGGCGCCCCTTGCCAAGGCATCCAATATTTCAAGCCAATATTTTATTGATGTTTGCAATGCGCTTTGCATGCGCATAGAAACATGGTTAGCTGCTACGTTTCTGGCATATGATGGGCAGAATCGGGCATTAAGAGTTTGTGTTAGATATTAAAGTTATTTTGAAAGAAAGAGAGAAAGATCCACTTTATCCAAGTCCAAATATTTGGAGATACATGATCTAAAATTCAAACCCAAAACCTCTGTGATTATTAAAATAAGTCCTTTTGGGTACCACCACCTTACTAAACCATCTTTTCCCAATGATCCAATGAGAGAATTTCTTTCTCCAATAAGCTCAACTCAATTTTCTCATAGAACCAAGGAAATAAAAAAGAAAGATGAATTTAATTAGAAAAGTGGAAAGTAAGATATTTACTTGTAGACTTTCTAAAATCTTCATGTACAAAAGTATGGTATAAGAATGCGGTCATATTATTTATGTTCCCTTTTTCAAATTTGGGTCAGATTGCTCTTCTACTAAGAGGCTGAATTTTCAAAAAATAAAATATATCAAATCTAAGATCTCAAGGGCACCGAGGTGATTAGTTTTCAAGTCACTAGGTAAGGGAGACTTTGTTTCAATGTACAAAGGATCAAATACGACAGCTCTTAGGTAGAGATTTTGGGCCTAGGACAGGAGAGGTTCTTGCTATTAAGAATGGTGTCACCTTTCACGAAAATTTGAGAAGAACCTAAAGGTTTTGGCTGAGTCTTTGGGTTTAGAACTCAAGAGAGAAGGAAGTTAGGCTTACCAAAAAGCTCAAAGATTTGAGGAAACTTATCGGTCTTGGGATGGATTGCAATAAGGTGTATGATGGGGTACCAGGGTAGTTTGACAACCTGACTATGATGGGGTACTAGAATGTTTGCTTGTATTGGATGGCTGTAGAAGATCTTGATATTGTTGGGACAATTGCAAAGGAGTTTTGGTCCAACCAGTGCTCAACTTTGAGCTTATACATGAAAGTCCTACGATCTTTTGTGACATTGGGTAGGTCAGAAGGATTTTTCTTGGATTGGGCATAGGTATGGAATTCTAGTTACTTACAAGTTGAAGATTAGAAAGGGTATAAATACTGCTACAATAAATATAATGGGACCTAAATTAGTTCTTTATCATGCCCTGGATAGGATAGAGGGATTTGAACGCAGTTACAGCTTAGCCAAGCAAAATAGATATAAAAAAGTATTTTTATTGACCTAGGAGTCAAAGGCAATTTGGACAGTGAAAGCAAAAAGGATACTGAAAATAGAACTTAAACGTAATTTTATGGCCTTTTATTTTATTATTATTATTGGAAATCAAATAAGAATATAAATTTAAAACTAATTAGGATTCAAATTCTAACTCCAGGTGTGAGACCCAGCTTACTCAGAACCGAACCTCAATTTAATTGGACCCGGTTCACTAGACCGGTTTGGTTATTAAAAAAAAAAAAAAAAAAAAAAAAAAGCAAAGCAACAAGCCGAACATACCTGGCTCGTGCCTTACGGACGACGACCGCGGAGAGGAACGCTTCAATCTCGCTCTAAATCTCTGTAGGCTGTTGAGATGAGGCTTCCTCCTACCCTATTTAATCGAGCCGAGGGCCCCTTTTATGCCTGAGAATCAGCGGTGGCTGGGCTTCGGAAGTGCCAGAGAATCGCTGAAGCTTGTGTCTCTTTTCTCCCGATCCAGCGATTGATTCAGTACCGATAGGCCCTCAATCTCTCCGATTCACTCCTTAGTGTTTCTGATTTCAAATTTTCCATGGATTTCTTACTTCGAAATGGTGACGAATCAGGACCGGTAAGTTCTAGCATTTCTCCTCTCTTGGTTTTGGTCTTGCCGGGGTCATTGTGTGCGATGGCAAGCCGCCGATGGCTGCCAGAAATCTGACGTTATAGAGCCCTGTTTAAACCCTATTTCCATGAGGAGTTACGGCCATGTTGGGGACTGGATCTGCAACCATGGTCAATCGGATCTGCACCAAAGATCAAGGTCGGCAATGGCCGACAGATTAGGACGAATAGCCAACAGACCAAGCTCTTATTTATATATATATATATATTATTTTTTTTCACATCGAATCTCTGATTTCTCTGCTCTGTTCTCGTCCGCTAAACAGAGGTGATTTTATGGCTGGGAAAAGTTAGCTTTGGGTGGTTGGCCGGAATGGGACCGAACCGCCACAGGAGGATAGAGCCAATCTTTGTCAGCAACAAGGATGCCATCCGAATTGGCGAGTTGCATCGGCTCACCCTATTCGCTTGTTCCTTTTAACCAGCAGAGAGAAGAGAACATCCCAATTATTTTCTTATTTTCTTCTCTTGACTCTAGATTCATTATATTTTAAAAGACCTAGTCTCCCTGACTACTCTCTTTTTTTTTGGTTCATGTTAGGTGCATTTTATGTAGGTCCTGATTTTGTGTTGGGACCATTTATACTGAACCCAAATTTGAATCTTTATATTATTTAATTTTAAAATTATATTTGATTTATTCAATGTAGATAAGTTATATACCCAGCTTGTTCAGGCATAAGCCACCAGTAATTAGCAAGCTGAGCTAAGTGATTTGGATCATAGTTAGAGTGCTCCTAAAACTTATTATTAAGTTTTTGAATTCAAGTTTTGTTAAAATGTTCTAATTTAATTGCATGTAAATCCTAGATTAGATAATCTTATTAAATGTTATATGTTGAAGATTTATATGATTAGGATTTATTATAATATTTCTAAGTATTGCAAAAACTATTGAAATTTTATCGTGCTTAGAATTTAATTTAATATTTATTTATATGAGGTGTTAGAATTTTAAATTATGAAAAGCTAAAATATTAGTTTTGTAAAATTTTGTTATTAAAAATTGGATCAAGCAAGCATGGATATTTGTCATATTGCTTATGTTTTTGTTAAGATTTCTGATAAATTACAAATTCATATGAAAAAGTTGTGTACTAAGTGAAGTTATATGAAATTTAAGTGTGTGTGTATATATATATATATATATATCAAGATATGATATGCTTAAGCGTAAGTTATGAACTTACAGTCATTTACGATTTATGATAAGTTGTTCCTATCTTTCAATACTTGTACGAATACTTATGACTGATATTAGAATTATCTCTACAGAAGGAATATGCGACGATTTATTTTTGATTGTAGAAAAATGTGACGGCCTGTTCTGTTCCTACTATAGGATTTATATGTGGCCATAGTTATTGCTGTAGGGTTATTATCACTATCTAAAATAAATAATTTAATTTATTATGTAATAAGTATTAATTATTATTAAAATTTCTATGGTAATCTTATTTAAAGCATTTTATTAAGTATATACTTTAAATTGTATTAAAGTTGCTTACTTCTAAGCATGAGTAAGAATTACTTACTGAGCAATAGCTCATAATATTTTGCTTTTTTTTTCTTTGAAAGATCGAGAAATGAGCAGGATTTGGGAAAGTAACTAATCCAAGAGTTTGTGAGGAAAATCGTGAGTCAAAAGTCATTGTTTAATTCCAAGGAGTTGGCTGTCATTCTCTGCTATTTTTTCTAGGCTTATTTAATATTTTTTTAGTCCCTAAAAACTGCTATTTTTTCAGGCTTGTTTAATGTTTTGCTAAGTCCCTAGAAAGTTAAATTCTCTATGTAATTTCCTATATACAGCTTCTATATAAAGCTGTGTCTAGCACCTTTCAAAAATATAGAAAAAAGAAAAAAAATATAATTCTTCTCTTCAAAAGTGCAGCAGCACATCAGTAATTTTACTATCTCTATTTCTCATCAAATTTGGTATCAGAGCCATGTCGATCAGCAATTCCTCCTCTGCTGGAACATGTTCAATTATTTCCAAAACTAAGTACCCATTTTTGAAGGAGAAAACTATGGGTGCTGGGCTGATCAGATGCGTTTCTTCTTCATTACACGAGACTTGTGGGAGATTGTTGAAGAAGGATATGATGATTCTCCATCAGCAAGTAATGATTCATCCTCTACAAGCAGAAGTATAGAGACTTCATCTCAAGTTTCTGCTCAGAACAAAGAAAAAATCAAGAACAATGCCCTTGCCTTAAGTTACCTCCATCAAGGAATCAGCAAGACCATCTATCCACGCATTTTTGGCATTAGTAAAGCTAAAGATGCATGGGAAACTCTGAAGAAAGAATTTCAAGGAAATAATAAAGTTGTTTCTATTAGACTTCAGTCACTTTGGAAGAACTTTGATTGCTTGACAATGAAAGAATCAGAAAGCATCAAACTTTTTTTCTCCAGGGTTACTGAAATTATAAATCAAACCAAAGCTTATGGTGATCAGATTGAAGAAAAGAAGATAGTAGAGAAGATTTTCAGAAGTTTGCCACTAAAATTTGATCATGCAGCTGCAACAATTGAAGAATTAAAAGATCTTTCAATTCTGACCATGTATGACCTCTGTGGTTCCTTAGAATCACATGAGTAAAGAATGAAGAGATTCTCAGGTCAATCCTTGGAGCAGACCTTTCAATCAAAGGTCAATTTAGGACGAAAATTTCAAAAGAAGAGAAGAAATTTTCAATATCAAGATCAGTTTCAAAGGAGTCAAAATAATCAGCCCCAAGGGCGTGGAAGAGATCGAGGTAGAGGCAGAAATAATCAACTTCAAAGAACCAGCAATTAGGAACAGAATTGTATCATATGTAAGAAGTCCAATCACACTTCAGCTGAATGCTATTTAAGGTGTAAAAGATGTCGGATTCCAAATCATTCAGACCGAGATTGCTGGCACAAGAAGAATGAAAGTTCAGAATCTAATTTCAGCAAAGAGAATGATGAAGAACAAGTGTTTTTAACTTGTCTCAATGCTGAAAGCAGAAAGGACGAGGTTTGGTACCTTGACAACAGTTGCAGCAGACATATGACAAATGACCGCGAGTTATTTGTTAAAATTGATAAAAATTTCTTAAATTCTGTCATTCTTGGTAATGGAAAATCTGAAAGAGTTGAAGGAAAAGGAGTGATTGCAGTTCAGTTCAGATCTGATGAGCAAAAGTTCATTCATGATGTTTTTTACGTCCCAACTCTTGCCACAATCTCTTAAGTGTTGGGCAGCTGATTCAGAAAGGATATCGGGTGTTTTTTGAAGAAAATAAGTGTAGAGTTATAAACAAGAAGAACCAGCTGATGGCTAACGTTGAGATGACTCACAACAAAGTTTTTTCACTCTTCATCAACTATGCAAGTCCAGTAGCTTTGAAGGGTGAAATTTCGGACGAATCTCAACTGTGGCATCTTAGATATGGCCATTTAAATCACAAGGAACTATAGCTACTCAAGCAAAAAGATATGGTTCGTGGTCTTTCCCAAATAAATCAAATAGAAGGAGTTTGTGAAGGTTGTATCTACAGAAAGATGCACCATCTTCCTTTCCCAAAGACTTCTTGGAGAGCCAAATCTCCTTTGGAGCTTGTTCATGCAGATATATTTGGTCCCACAAGAACTCCATCACTTGGGAATAAAAGGTAATTTATTCTTTTTGTTGATGATTATACTAGAATGGTGTGGCTGTATTTTATTCAACAAAAATCAGATGCCTTCTCAAAATTTTTGGAATTCAAAGCCCTTGTTGAAAGACAAAGTGGATTGAAAATGAAGACCTTAAGAATTGATCGTGGAGGTGAATTCATCTATCAACCATTCATGAATTATTGCAAGAAAGAAGGCATCCAAAGGCAATTAACAGTGAGTAGAAGCCCTCAGCAAAACGGAGTTGCTGAAAGAAAGAACAGAACCATTGTTGAGATGGCTCGGAGCATATTAAAATGAAAGGAGCTTTCTAATTCTCTTTGAAATTTGGAAAATTTTGTACATCACTAACTTTGTTACATCTTAAACAGGTCTCCAACAAAATCAGTAAGGAACAAAACTCCCTATGAAGCTTGGAGTGGAAGAAAGCCAGAAGTTAGCCATCTAAAAGTGTTTAGTTGTTCAGCTTACTCACTCAACAAGGCTCCAAATAAAGATAAGTTTGATCATAAGGGAGAGAAGCTTCTGTTCATTAGGTATAGCGATGAATCCAAGGGCTACAGGTTGCTAAATCATGTTAATAATAAGTTGACAGTGGCAAAAGATGTCATCTTTGATGAAAGAGCAGTATGGCAGTGGAATTTTAGCAGCCAAAATTCATCAAATATTTAAGATTTTGCTCCAGCTGAAGCATCAAGAATCAAATTAATTGCTGAAACTCAGAATCCAACAACTTTAGAAGCTGGAACTACAGCTCAGAGCTCAAGTTCGGGATCTAAAAATTCAGATAATGAAGGAACTTCATCTTCTTCACCTATTCTAAGAAGATCTGAAAGAATTAGAGAGGTATGGTGATTTTAGAAGCTATTTCTCCAACGAAAATGCAGATTTTTCTCTTTTCTCTTGTGAGCCATAGACTTTTGAAGAAGTTGTAAAGGATGAAAAATGGTAAAAGGCCATGGAAGAAGAACTAAACATGATTGATAAGAACAATCTTGGAATCTTGTAGATCCTTCCAAAGGCAAAGACATTATTGGTCTTAAATGGGTTTACAAGATCAAGTACAATAAGGATGGTTCCATTCAAAAGCACAAGGCCAGGTTAGTGGCCAAAGGCTATTTCTAACAGTTTGGAGTAGATTTCAATGAGACTTTTGCACCAGTTGCAAGAATTGAGACAATTCGACTTGTTCTTACAATTGCTGCATAATTGAAGCTAAATGTGTATCAAATGGATGTCGAATCAGCTTTTCTTAATGGAGAACTGAAAGAGGAAGTTTATGTGGAGCAGCCACATGGATATGAAATCAAAGGCAAAGAAGAAAAGGTGTACCGGCTGAACAAGGTGTTGTATGGCCTCAAACAAGCTCCACGAGCTTGGAATAGTAAGATTGATTCTTATTTTCAGAATTCAGGTTTTCAGAAAAGTTCTCATGAACCAGCATTTTATTTTATGAAGAATGAAGCTGATTTTATTATAGTCTGCGTGTATGTTGACGATTTGATTTACTTTGGGAGCAATCATCACTTACTTGCTGATTTTAAGCACTCAATGATGAGGAATTTTGAGATGATAGACTTAGGAATCATGAAGTTCTTCCTTGGGATGCAAGTGAAGCAAGTGAAGCAAGGAAGAGGAAAAATTTTTATTTTTCAAGAAAAATATGCAACTAACATCTTGAAGAAATTCTACATGAAGGATTATAAGACTGTAAGTACTCCTATGGCTTTAAATGAAAAATTGAATTCTAATGATGGAGCTAAGAAGTTTGATGAAAATCAGTACAGGAGTCTAGTTGGATCTCTTATTTACTTGATTCATACTAGATCGGATATCACTCAAGCTATTAGTATGTTGTCAAGATTCATGCACAGCCCAAGTGTGCTTCATTATGCAGCAGCAAAAAGGTATTAAGGTACCTAAAAGGCTCATTGAAACTTGGTTTGAAGTATGGCAAAGATTCTGAGTTCACTTTGACTGGTTTTATCGATAGTGATTGGGCTGGATCTACTAATGATAGAAGAAGCACATCAGCCTATATTTTCTGCCTTGGAAATAACACCATCTCATGGTGTTTTAGAAAGCAAAACACTGTTGTTTTGTCATCTGCAGAGGCTGAATATACTTCGGCAACAGAAGCTGCTTATGAAGGAGTTTGGCTCAGAAAATTGCTCAATGATTTAGGACTGAAGCAAAAGGGTCCTACAACTATTTATTGTGACAATATGTCTGCAATTGCCCTAACAAAGAACCCAATTTTTCATGCTAGATTAAAGCATATCAAACTCAGATATCATTTTATTCGTGACCTTGTGCAGAAAGAAGAGATACAACTAGAGTTCATCAGCACCAATGAACAACCAGCAGACATGCTCACAAAACCTATTATTATTGAGAAGTTTTTGAAGTTCAGAGACATGTTGGGACTCACTGTTTTAGAAGAAAATTTGTGAGGAAAACCATGAGTCAAAAGCCATTGTTTAATTCCAAGGAGTTGGCTGTCATTCTCTACTGTTTTTTCTAGGCTTATTTAATGTTTTCTGAGTCCCTAGAAACTGTTGTTTTTCTAGGCTTGTTTAATGTTTTGCTAAGTCCATAGAAAGTTAAATTCTCTATATAATTTCCTATATACAGCTTTTATATAAAGCTGTGTCTAGCATCTTTCAAAAATATAGAAAATAGAAAAAAAAAATTTAATTCTTTTCTTCAAAAGTGCAGCAGCACATCAGTAATTCTATTTCTATCTCTATTTCCCATCAGAGTTTAGTTAAATTCTTATTTAGTTAACAAGACTAGTTTAGTTTTGATTTAAGATCAGCTAGTATTTTGGAAACCAATAGTTTATCTCCACATTTTTAATTCTTGTTATGAACGTTGCTTCTGCACTTGACTAATTGATTTAAAGAATCTTATTTTACTATTATTAGTTGAATTCATATGATTATGTAATATTATTTTTTAATAAAATGTTTTGCATACTTGCAATTTATTTTCTAATATATTGTGGATTGTTACGTCGAGGACCTACTCTTAGTCTGAAGTGTGACAACGTGTATGAATTAGAAGGTATGAGTAAAAAAATGCTTGCTCTGATATAGTCTTGGTGGTTACCATGAGTTTCAAAGCTACAAAGGGAAAGTTAAAAAATATATTTTAAAGAAAACTAGAGGCAATAAAAGATCAACTAAAAGCTTAAAAGAGAGCTAGGAGGACGAGAGTTAGAAGTTGAATAATAAGGTAAAGTAACCTAGGAGAGATAATTTGTAACTTTTTGTCCTGCTATCAAAGGAATTCGCTGTTGCTCGGAACTCACCAAGCTGCTTTGAAGCATGGTGCAGCCAGCATTACCATCCTAGAAATCTACTGAGACTGCTCTAAAATCACCATAGCATGTGTAGAATTAAGTTTTGAGCAAGGGTACTGGAGTTTTACATGTGTTAACTTGCACTCAAGAGAAACACATACTTCACACATAAGAATTTTGAGCAGGTACGAGGGTATATATAGATTTTTGAGCCTTTTAATGATAGAATCATGGGATTCTTCAAGAAGTTGACTAGGACTTAAACAAGTGGAAATGGGGCTCCTGCAAGAGATTCTATACGTCTGGTACTGGAGTTTTAGATTCCATGCTGTAAAGTTGTGTCAAACATCAACACCATATGATCAATATTGTACAAAATATAGTTATATAAGCTAAACACAAAAGCTTTGATTCGAGAAAAATGGGATGTCTAGGTTGGAATGGCTAATTTGTAATTTACATTTTCATCAACATGATATCAACTCAATTTTCAATTTAATATCATGTTGAAGAAGACAATAAATATAGCACTAATTCACATCTAAATCTATCTTAAGTGGGCTAAGTTTAGAGAAAAATTGACGTATCATCAAATTTTCATTAGCAAAGCTTGAGGTGGGCATAGAATTTGATGTCATGTTGGGGAGAAAGTGTAAATCATATCTTCTATTGGAAAAATTCTCACTCACTAAAAATAAGATGATATCATTCACAGCAACTGCAAGAGAGTTTGCTATACCCAAACATATTAAAGGAAAAAATGTTAATGCTAGTGAAGTTTTTTGAAGGATGTTTAAGCAAGTGATTTTCTAGATATAATTTACACATTTACATCAACTGAAATCAATTGATGCATTAATTTGTTATTATACGAAAGAAAATGTCTAATACTCATCAATTTTTCGAAGGCTAATTTTTATTATTTTTATTATCAACATGTAATCAGATGGACTCTTAATATAATATCATACTAGCATAAAATTAATACAGTGCATGGATTATGATATTTTCGCCTTTTAACTATTCTCAAAATGTAATTTAGTAATATAATAAATGATAATAAATATAAGGTTTTAATACTTAAATTTTTATAGCATGTGAATCAATATGTTTAAATGAGGATTGACCATAAATTTCCATCATTAATGCCGACTTCGTGATCTACAGGGTGCAATTTTTTATAGGTTTTGTTAACAAGTGCCTCTAGGACATTTGTTGAGGTCTGTTTATTGATTACTTTTTTAACTTGCCCAACAAATGGGTCCGTTTTAATTGAAAACAAAACCAGCGATGGTATATATGGAGGAGCAATTTATTGATTGGTAAAGGACATTTATTGATTGTTTTTAACATTTTTTAATATTTTTAATAAATGTTTAAAATGCTTTTTTATTTGAACAAAAATTAGAGAAGAAATATGTGCAGTGTATTTTCTCAATAAATGTTAAAAAATAAATGCATTCAATAGTTGGATTTTTTTGAAAAATAAAAATCCAGCTATTAAATGCATCCACATTTTTTTTTTGGTTTTGTTTAGTCTCGGATACAATTTTTTTAAAGACTAATTAGTCTAATATCTTATTTTTTCATAATCTTTTTAAAAATCAAATAGTTCTATTAGATAATTTATCTTTCTTTTATATTTAATGTGAGAGGTTTTTGAACCAAATGTTCATTTTCTTAGGGGATAAAATGAGAGAAAGTTCATTAATATGAATTGAAGTCAATATTTGAATTCATATCAATATTTAATAATTTTATAAATTAAATAAATTGTTAAATTGAAGTTATACGTCAAATGCATTCAATAGTTGGATTTTTTCAAAAAATGGTACTTGAAAAATGTTTTCACGTATTCCATCTCTAGTTTTATTTTTAATTAGGCCGTATTTATTAGAAAAGTTAAAAGGTAATCAATAAGTGCTCTTTAACGTATTATAATAAACTAGCCATATACTTGTGTGTTGCACAAGTAATTTTTAAATATTAATTAATTTTATAGCATGATTTTTAAAAAAAATTTAAAGCAAAAATATCCATTATCAAGATATAAATCATTATAAAAAATTTAAAATTTTCTTAAATTTTAAATAAAAATGCTTTTGCTATTTGCAAATTTACTATTGTGGATATTTACAAAATAGTGATTCAAATTAGTCAATTAAGTTTGTAGTTCATTTATAAAAAATATATCTCTCTTAATTTTTATATGAGTATTTTATTTAAAATAATTATTTATTCATAATTTTACGTTCTCAACACACTATGCCATCTCACTATGCCATTTTATGCACATTGTCTCCATTGTCACAAAATAATGCACATTGCTCCACTATCACAAAATAATCCTTAGTCCTCGGTAGTGCTCGATACGCTGGAAAAGCACCAGAGGACCTCTTTCACCGCTATCGCTAAGAAGCACTCGGGTGTTCGTATGATTAAAATTTTAAAAATAAAAAAGAAAATAAAAAATTATAATCTTTTTAATTTTAATAAATCTTTTATTTATAGTTTAAAGTTCTATATGTTTTTAATGTACCATCCATTTAAAGAATCATAAATAAATAAAACACATATATTAGTAAAAAAAAATTCTAAAATTCAAATGCATTTAATTGATTTGAGTGTAGATAAAAAATAAATAATTTTTTTTAAAAAAATAAAATTGTTAGAATCTAAATAAAAGAAAACTTCATGGTGGTAGTGTTTTGATAAGATTGCAGTAACTTAGTTTCTAGCATCTAATTTACAGGTGTGTAAGAGAGAGAAAATAAATAAATAAATAAAATAGATAAGGGATTTACTTGCATTTATTCAGAAAAGTTAGAAAAAAAAAAAGAAAGAGAAAGGTTAAATATGTCACAAAGAAAAAGAAAGAGAATAGTCACCTCAGTTTTAAATGTATTGAATAAGATTTAATATGCGGCAATAGAAGAGCAAGCCTTCTTGACTTTAATATATTATATTAGATTATATTAAATAAAAAATTTAATAATAAAAATTTATTATATATTAAATAAAGGTTTTGTTAATGAGTACCCATAGGTCATTTGTTAAGGACATTTAATGATCCCATTTGTCTTATCTTTCATGGAGAATAAGAAAGAAAGGTGAATGTTTTAAAGGATGTTCGAAGGGTATTTAATGCCCTAAATTCTATGCAGTGATAAATAACTTTTCTTTCTTAACAAAATTCTTTTAAGAATTTATTAAAGGTTAGAGAGCAATAATATTTCCTTTTATAAGATGATGAGACAGTTACTTGTGTGATCAAGCCATGGGAGATCCATTTGTCAAAATGGTAACTATGATAATGATAGAACCAAGAATGCAGCAAACTTGATTTTTTCAAAGAAAAATTCTTATTTAATTACTAATTTTTTATTAAATTTATTGTATTAATCAACTATTGTCTTGTACATTTATTTTTAGTGATTTTTTAAAATTTTTAAACTTAATTATGAAAACTACTACTCTTTTTTAATGTCACGATGGTCTCAACGACATATACATAGAAGCATGGGGTTATAGAATTAAATGCTTTTTTAAACATCCTTTAAAAGTTTCACCTTTTCTTTCTTTTTTTTTTTTAAAAAAAATAGATAAATGCTATTATTAAATGCTCACAGGGCACTTATTATCAGAATCTCTAAAAAAAAAATAAAAAAATCTGTAATCCCAACGGCTGCATGTAAACATGTTTTTGAGACTGTTACGATATCAAAATCTATAATCCCTATACATCTTAGTACATGTGTCTTATTTCTAACATAAACATCGGACATTCATTCATAATCCTTACCTATGTGGATACTAATCATAGTCATTCACGTTTGTTTAACACTCTACAATACAAAAGCTTTTATCGCTTGTATCGTGGATGATGTCGTGATGGTCTTAATAACACATGCTTATATGGCACTCATTAAGAAGTATTTAATAGTTATTTATTTAGTTTTTTTAAGATGAGAAAAGAAGAAACCTCAAGAGGCATTTAATTATTCACTACTTTAAAGTAGTAGTAAATAAATATATATATATATATATATACCTACAATATTAAAAAAAATATTTGTGCATGTATAATGATAATTCAAATATGCACATTATTCGATGGTATAAAATTTACACTATAGATAATTTTGTTTCAATGCCAAATTAATTTTCATGAGAATTGCAGATTTCTTTAAAATTTTTTTGCTATGCAAATTTGCATAATTTGAGACATTAAATATTTCTTGAAGCTTCACTTTCATCTTTTTCCTTATTTTTCAAAAAAATTAAAATAAAAAAAATTAAGCACACTTCGGAGGCACTCGCTATCAAAACCCATGTGATTAAATATGCTTAAAAAGTCTCTTCTTTCCTCCTAAGCGAAAGGCCCATTAAACTATGCATGAGCGCCCTAGCACTCGTTAACAAACCCTATGATGGTTGCGCTTGGTGATAAATAGAAGGCCCTTCCTCGATGGGTGGTCGTGTCCCAAAGTAATGGAGAGGGTGTAGAGTCTTCTCATGACCTTAATTTTATTATTTATTCCTTGCGGAGGTCACCACCGCAGAGCTCAGCTAGGCTAGATCCTTCGTAGAAACGAAAAATATATTTGCAGCTCGTAATCCTCTTTATCCTTTCTCAGCTCTGGTCCCGCCACCAGTGACTCGTGATGGCTTCGGTTGCAAGAAGGTAAAAACACGCATCCTACAATGTTTGCTCTTAAATCATCACCGTAGCAACCTATTCATTAAATTGAGGTTTACGACATGTTGCCAGGCTTGAAAGGAAGGTGGCATTAATCACAGGCGGTTCAAACGACATAGGCGCAGCCACCGCGAAGCTCTTCGCCAGCTATGGTGCCCGGGTGGTGGTTGCTGATGTCCAAGATGACGAGGGCCATGCGCTCTGTCACGACATTGGCCCCACCGTCGCCTCCTATGTTCACTGCGATGTCACTAACGAATCTCATGTCCGAGATGCTGTTGATTCCACCATGTCTCGCGCCACGGCAAGCTTGACATAATGTTCAACAACGCCGGCATCTTCGGATCGCCGTGCCTGAATGTATTGGAGACCGATCAGGCCAACTTCGAGAAGGTGATGAGGGTCAACCTGGTGGGGTGCTACCTCGGGACAAAGCACGCAGCACGGGTGATGATTCCGGCACGCCGATGCAGTATCGTGATGACGTCGAGCGTCACGGGGGTGATGGGGGGTTTGGCAACACTGGCATACACATCCTCGAAGCACGCCGTGGTAGGGTTGATGAAGGGCGCGGCGGTGGAGCTGGGACGGTTTGGTATCCGTGTCAACGCCGTGGCGCCCTATGGGGTGGCCACGACACTGGCGTGCAAGGGGTTTGGTAGAGAAGTGGAGAAGCTGGAGGACTTCTTTTCTGAGTATGCCATTCTCAAGGGGAAGAAGCTTAAGGCGGAGGACATCGCGGACGCGGTGGCGTATCTGGGGAGCGATGAGTCCAAGTATGTGAGCGGGCTCAACCTGGTGATGGATGGGGCTTTTACAACCACTAATAGGATTCCTGGGTTGTACCCGGATGTGTGATGAACTGGCTGTCGCTGGGCTTGAGAACTACTGCGTTGTCGGGGATAACGAAAATAAACTCTGTTTTAATAAGATCACCCGCTAATAATAAAAAATCTGCATTCTGTTTCAGTGAAGAGTTTTTGCTCCATACAGTGACTCGGATCCTAGATGCTGCTGCTACGAGTGTTGCGTTTGGCACTTTTAACTCATCTCTGCTACCTTGCCCCGATGCCTTCCGCCCGGCCCGGCCCCTGCCCCACCAAAATTTTAAAAAAAAAAAAAAAAAAAAAAATAGAAAAGGAAAAAAATCCCCAAAGAAAGCATGATAGCGCGAACTGACGGTTAACTCAAGTCCCCAGTAATTAACAGAGCTAGATGCTGGACTTGGTTAATAACAGAGAACTCATACTGATGATCAGAGAGAACTAATAATCTCCCGAATAAAATAGACAATATGCAGAGCCACATCTTGCTTCCTGCGTTGTTCTCAATGTTTACAAAGTTAGAAGGTAAGCGGTTGGAAGTATAAAATCCAAAATCTATACAAAACTACTAATTATGATGGGGAGCAAAACAAACGTGCCTCGAACCAACAATGGCACGCGGATGAGGAACACAATAGTTAAAAGAATCACAATTTCAAGCAAAGTTCCAGTTGCAGCACTGACGACAATGAGAACAAGGTTATACCCAAACCTGACAACGTATCATTTCCATGACCACATGATACTCTACTAGCATCTACATCTATGAGTTGATCCAGCATTCACTCTGCTTAGCAAATTGTAATACGTACAAGCTATTATATTTAGAATGGAAATTATATCTGAATTTTCATTACACTTTTTATTATTTAAAATTCTCTTGAATTATTATCCAAGTAGGCCATTGCAACAGCAGCATGCAGGGCAGCTCCAATTGGTAATGCCTGCTCATCAATGAAAAAGTAAGGAGAGTGCAAAGGGTATGTTGATCCCAGAGTTTCATTTTTGATTCCAAGCCAAAAGAAAGCGCTAGGCATCTTTTGTGAATAGAAGCTAAAATCCTCTGCTCCCATGGTTTGTGGGCAATAGCGGACGTTGGTTTCACCGACCAGATCCTCCCCCACCCTCTTTGCGTGAGCATACATCCCTTCATCATTGACAGTGGCAGGATATGGTATGCGTGTGTTCTCCATGAATTCTACCGCAGCAGTGCAATGGTGGACAGAAGCCTGTGCCTTGATAACCTGTTAAGCAAATTGTAAGCAGATCAGCAACTGAAGTTTCAGTTGAATTTTTCAGGCGTTTCATTCAAAGTTTTAAATCTCGTGCGATGGAATGGTCTCCATTTTTTCATGGAATCGGACACACTGCCGTTCCATTCTTTCTCAACACCTAGGGCTGGGATGTCCCAAGATGCTGAGATAATACCTAGACAGGGACTGTTCTAACACTTGAGACAACAACTCATCTCAGCATCTTCTGGGACATCCCATCGGGATCTAAAACCCTGATTTTATCTTCAAATGCCTTATAAAAAAATTTGATGGATGGTGAGAAAACAATCCATGCTCATAATTATAAGAAACCAGGTACTGTAAATATAGAAGTTTTAAATTTCAGTTTAGGACTGGGAAGCTCAAGAATTATGCTTGGAATAAGGTACTGCAGTACCTCTTTGATCCTTTTTGAGAGGTATGTGAGGCCTTCTGTTTTCATGCTCCTAAAAGTGCCACCAAAAGTTACAGAATCTGGTATAACATTGAGTGCTTCGCCAGCCCCTATGAACCCAACTGATACAACCTGCAATGTGAAGCAAACAGAGTGACTAACAATAACACTTTATGAAGTGGACTCAATATGGCTCTCTAGCAAAGAGAGTATATATTACTAAGACATGGTGAGTAGTGACATGCATTAAGGAGTAACAACAAGCACTAGTTATGGTGTCACAAATGTGTTTATTCATAATGGAGTTGAACAAAAGATCTGCCCTAAGCAAATATCCTTTTCAATACCATAGATGAACTTACTGATAATATTGAGTAGAATTCTTCATGATCTATGCCTATCACAGATGAAAGACAGTTGATTAATAAGAAGAGGACAAGGCAATATGCTAAAATAAATTTCCAGAGAAAATACAAAAATAAGGGCTTAAAACCAAGATAATCAACATCCATTATATGATGCAATATAATTTCAATGAAGCGGAAGCCTTGGCAAAATTGACGAACAAGAGATATCATGGAACAATTGATTTCATTGTCTACAATTTATTATGCAGAAGAATGGAATGCAAATAGATGAAATGGAGAGGTGCTTTTGACCAACGTATATGTTAGGAGCCCATCAGCAACTTCATTGAGAAAATGAAAATAACTAAAATATTTACCTAGTCAATGGCCAAGGCATGGCCATTGTCCAAGGAGGGGACTAGGAAAAATCATAGGAGATGCAGAAGAAGAGAAGAAAAGAAAAGGCAAAAATGGGCAAAGCTGTTAAACCAGGCAAGGGGGAGATGGAGCACGGGTGAGCTGGACATGGGGGAGGAGGCGGGTTTGGTGTAGCGTCTCAACTGCCCCATCCTTCTCATCATCCTTGATCATGGAGAACCAATTGAGCACAGTGGAGTGTATCAGCCACCATAGCTTTGTGCTGCTAGATCATTTGGAATATAAAGTGATTCTTTGCCAATTGCTCCACACCACCACTGATGCAATTAAGTCCCAGACCAGCCACTGTGTGGATTGAATATTCTCAATCCTCCAACCAGCCCAGAACATTTCTCTGTCTAGTGTCATATTTCTTAGATGCATTCCTCCCAGTAGATGGATCCAAATGCCCTTAACAGTACATCATTGGAAGAACAGGTGGCTCACAGTCTCTTGTTCTCCCCAGAGCACACATTGGTCCACTTGGCAGTTCCTTACCACAAGGCTGTCCTTGGGATCCAATTATGGTTAAGGGCCCAAGTGAACATTCTGACCTTTGAAGGTACTCGTGCCTTCCAGAGACACTTAGATGGAGCAAAACTCAGCCCTCCCATGTTGATGGTTGTGTAGGTGGAGCTGACTGAGAAGGCACCTTTAGTTTTCAAATTGCACAATCTTCCCTGTCTAATGTATGTCTATCCTGAAGTAGCCAGTATAACAACCAGATCTCAGCTACCATGCCAGCCATATGAGCTTGTTGTAGATGCAGACGACAACTTTGTCCATCCCAGTAACTGTTAACAGGTGCATTCACATAACATGGAGGCTGCTGCTAACCAAGGGAGAAGACTTTGCGAGCTAACCTTGGAGACTCATTGGTCACTCTAAAAACTGACATCCTTCCCATTACCCAGCGTGAAATGCAAGTGCACAACAAATATATCCTCCACACACTAAAGACCGCTCCACATCTGCCATCCATGTGTTTGATGCATGGGGAGAAGGTTCCTAGGAAACTGATCTATAGTGTATACATCCAATATTAAGCCTATCTAAAGGCCTAGCCCTGGGCTCACTGTTTTCCACCACCATTTGAGTAATAGTGTTTTATTAAAGTTCCTCATATCTAGGACCCCTTAAACCTCCTGCTCAGCTATTGCTTACTGCCTGCCAGTTGATCCAGTGTGTCCCCTGCCCAAGGTCAGGCCCCTTCAAAAAGAATGATGCTCCAAGTGATTCCAGATTGTCCACCACCAAGGCAGCCGGTAGATGCTAATCCAGTACACATAGGATTAACCAGACACCAGCCAAAAACAATTTGCCCTTCTACCCTGAAAGCCTTTGCTCCACCATGTGAATAAGGGGAAGCCAATCATTTTTAGTGAGACAGCAAAGCTTAGAGGGAGGCCAGTATATTGGAGAGGGAGGGAAGCTGGCAATCCAGCATCCAAGAATTTCAGTGAGTTACATCGCACATTCACTGCTTATATTCATGGGCACCACCTCAGATTTGCAAGATTTGTTTGAAAGACCAAACAGAGATGAAAGCTAGCAGTGTAAATGCAATGATCCGATTTCAGCTCATCTGGCAGAACAGGATAGCATCATTCAAATATTGAATGCAGCAGATGGAACAGGGCAAAGCATTCAGTCCCAGACCAATAATTAGCTCTCTTTATTCAACTCTGGCTAGAATAGTGGCCAAGGTGTCGACTACCAGTACAAAGAGCATGGGTGAGTGCAGGTTGCCCTTATGTAACGCTTTCTTACAGTGAATTGAGCAGTTAGATGTTCCATTGATGATGACCAAGGAGGATCCCTTAATAGACTTCCGAATCTAAGCAAACCACTGGTTCCAAAACCCTGGACTCAAAGCACGGTAAGGATGAAATCTCGGCTGAGAACATCATAAGCCTTCTGGAAATTCAGCTTAAGAATTACTCTAGTATCTTACTATGATGGTAATAATGCACCAGTTTGTGTGTCATCACTATCTTTTTAGCAATGTTCCTTTGCTTAATAAAGGCCAATTGCTCATCGCTAACTATATGATCAAATACCGAGGCCAGCCTATTTGTAAGGAACTTAGTGAAGATCTTATACATTCAATTAAGCAGAATGAAGATCTTATACATTCAATTAAGCAGAATCATTGGACAATAGTGGCATAGTAGGTCCCTCCTTGGTGTCAAGAGGCTGAATTGAAGCACCAAAGCCAGGAGGGATCTACTGCTAGAGCATCAGATCAATCAAGTCCCTCAATTATTGACCAAATTTGTTGATAGAAAGGGATCGAGAACCCATCCGGACCTGGAGCTTTGTCCCTTCCTAGCTCAAATATAGCCTTCTGGACCTCTTCAGCTTCAAATGGCTAGTTGAGAGTTTGAAGAGTTATTAATTGAGAATCAAGATTCCAGGGTGGGGCCAACTCCAACGATATCCTTGAAATGGGAGTGGAAGGTCCTTTGTAATTCTGTATCTGAGAGTCAATGACCATTCTTCACACAATCTAGGGCTATAAGGTCTGAATGATGTCAGGTGTTTGCAACTATATGAAACAAGGCCATGATACCCCCATCCTTAGGCCACTGCACCCAAAGATCTTTGCCACTAATAAGATTCTTCTGCCTTGATGAATTGATGGAGTGCAATACAAGCTCTTTCCCTACCCTGTCTCTGTTCCTCTTTGAGAGATCCCAACTACTCCAGCACACCCCATTTGCGAATCTCTTCAGCCTAACACCCCACTTTCTGCCAATGCCAATACTAAATCAAAGTCACCGCAATTTATTAGAAAATCTTCTGAATGGGTCGTCATTGAGACCCCAGCATTGTAAAGCTGAGACCACTTCCAGGAAGTGAAGCCACATGGATTCAAATCTGAATTGTCGGTGGTAGCCTGGTAAAGATTGAACCATTATGCAAGTAAGCCTGATATGAGCATAGTCAGAGGCTATATTCAGGAGTGTGTCCTGGCTAAGGAGCTTGAATTCAGACTCAAATTTGTTGAAACCACAAATCTGTGCAGTCTTGCAAGCACTGGGTCTTCCAGCACATTAGAACATGCGAAAGATCAATCCCTTAGAGAAATGTCCATGAGTTCAAGATCCCTCACCAACTCCCTAAATTGTTCCAAGTCGGCTCAATTGTTATGATTGTTATTCCAGTCAGATTCATAAGTAGTGGCATTGAAGCCGCCAGTGATAACCAAGGGAATTGAAAAAGGAATCCTCACATCTCTGGGTTCATTCTAGAGAGCCTCCTGCAAGTCTCTATCAACTGGTCCCTATACCACAATAAAAGCCCAAGTAGAGTTCCCAAGATGATGAGATAGGATCACCATGACAGAGAAAAGGCCAATAGAAGTGCTTGAGACCTTGTGCACAGCCAAATCCCACCCCATTAGGACACCTCCCGATGCTGCATAAATCAGCAATTGGGCCCATTCATCCACCATTCTTCCAGCCAAGTATTTAAAGAACCATGGGGACTGGTTCAACACTTCAGTCTCTTGGGGAAAAATGATCAAGCAGTTAGAGGCCTGAACATTAGCATGATGGTGGTGCTCTGTAAACTCCTAACATTTCATGACAAACAATTCATCTAAGACGGGGGAAGCCTTGACAGTTGAGGCTATCTGGAGGAAGTATGACACCCCACAAGGAAAATGGAGCCAATCATCGCTAATGCCACAGAGAAAGAAAAGAAAACATACCACCAGAACTCTCTAGGTAGAGAAACATGAGACACACAAGCCAAAGCAATTACAATCACTAAATGAAAACCCATTACAAGGATGACCCTCCCCACAACATAAGGTCCTCCGGTTAAAATCCTAAAAGATAGCAAAACAAAAAAGACTAACTCCCAAATAAGCCAAACAAAAAACCAACAAAAATATAAACACATCATAGGTGCACACCCTATTTGGCCACACCCATGTCTAGACAGAAAACCCCACCTCAAGAGTGGGGCCCAAAATGGGAGGTAGCCTAGTCGATCATTAGACAACTTGAGGCCCACTCCAGATGGGCCTACTCCATCAAGGTTGATGGTCCAGTCATCAAAGCTTCCACTTTGGCTGCTAAATTTATGAGGTACAATATGCACTTGCAACCAATGTTGATGATGTCCTCCTCAATTAGGACCACCACTATCTAGATGCAAGCTGAGCCAAATCTCCATCCATTCTTGGGGATAATGGGCACTTTTGATGCCACCTCGAGGGGGAGTCCTTGTATGATTCTTGGCCAATTGTACAGCTGGGACTCACTCAACACCCACCTTGTCCAACCATGCATTCCTAACCTGCAAGTTAATATTCCTTACCTTCTTGGGCCCTGGATAGGACAATCCAACACTGACCTGGGTTAACTAGTCCAAACCTATCTTTAGTGATGGTAATGAAGGCTCAAGCCCCTTCTTCATGGGTCATGAAATGATGGGCTAGGCCTAGCTGCGCCACAAGATTCCTTAAGGGTGAGTACCCTTTCAAAAAATTAGCCCGCATGAACTCATTTGTTATGATCAATAACTCATCCCAGTCCCATTGAGCTACCATTAGGGCTAGGGCCTGGGGTTCAGATGGCAGAGGTGGAGGGATAGGCCCAGTAGTAATCATACTTCAAAACATAGAACTATGTCCTGATTCTGTCAGAATTGGTAGTCATGAAACTAGATCAGGCTCAGCTTAACTTCAGCTTTTAGGCTACTAATTTCTTCTACTAATTGCTTTCTGGGTTCCTGCTCCAATGGACAAAGTGAGATGTACTCATGTACATTGTTCTTTGACATCGGTTGCTATCCTTTGTTACCTCTTGGATTGTTGCTAGACCTAACCACCTTGTGACCTAACCACCTCCACAAGGTGAAGTTTTGTCTAGCAAGCACGGACAACGTTCGATCTCCACTTTCAAAAGTTACCATCACCCTCTGATGGGGGCCCAAAGGCAGCCAGTCCACCTCTCACCAGATGGCATTGCTAACATGCATATTAAGTCCCCTATGACCAAGTCCACTTCTTTAGTTCTTTCCACTTCTCACATACATTGCCTATATATTCTAGAAATTGAAAGTATTCACAAAAGTTGAAATGGATGCATAGTTCTAGCAATTGAGCAGGAATCCCTAAAGAGTCAGCCAAGCTTAGTACTCGTGGTAGATCATGAAACCCACCCTAAATGTCCTCCACACAAGTGTGAAACCTGAAAGCATTGTGTGAAACCTGAAAAAACAGGGGCAAAGTTGATGGGCCCCTATCCATCATCTTGATGATGAGCCTTCAATTGGGGATAAAGACTAGGAAGGACCCGTAGACCATCAACCCGACTCTCTAATTACAATCCCCCTCACACTCCTGGCTTAGGAGTCAGGAGGCTTCCACCTCCGTTAGTCTTGACTCTATGACTGATTGAAAGGCCTTGTTCTCCAAGAAACCATTGCAATCTCTGATCCCCTCATCAGGGATGATGCAGCAATGCTCCACTCTAGTCAAGAAAGAGTACCTAGTTAGGCATTTCCAGTGTTGACTGGCGAGAGACCAGCAATGGCCAAGGAAACCACACCAAAGGCACTTGACAGAGTTCCAGCACTTCTGTATTGTCAATCAAACCACATCTAAGATAGCATAGTTTTGTTCTACTTTGCCTAATCCGAGGGATAGAATAGGCAAGATGGCTCTCCACCCTAGTTGGATCATGAAAGTTAGACAAATTTGTAGCCTACAACTTACCATGCAGCTTACCATAAAGCACCACATCATTGTACGAGATGTTGGTAGTGCCCACAAATCTCCTAACAATATTGCATATAGCAGTAGAGGATTATCGTAATCCTTACTATGCTTCTTGTTAGGGTGCTAACAACGGAGTATGGCCAAGAATCAGCCTCTCCCTAAGGTATGGCGGTGCAAATGCAGCCTTAGAGGAGCGATGTGGTTATGTGGTCCTTTATTACCTCTAGAACCTCTGATCCATCCAACCTCTACATCTCACGTGAACTGTGATTTTGTCTGTGAGCAAGGTATCGACTGCTTGCAGATGGGCCATTTGCATTGGGGTCCTCAGATGCTGCTAATCAAAACCAAGAAGTGAAGGGGAACTCTCCAAATCCCTCTCCAACCACCGAAAAACATGGATTGGCACTAGCGGTGCTTGCCTCTCTCAAATGCTCGGCCTCTATCAATCACCTTGCATCTCTCTATCTTGACAATGATATAACTTTTGACCAAAAAAGTTGTGCAACTAAAAATGTTGGCTAACAATGATAGTACAATAACATAAGATAAATGTACTAGAACTATTATGCTGAAATTGAAGATGATAAAGCAGGGAAGAATAGTATGAGAAATGAGTAAACATTTAAGAAGACATTGGAATATCAATCAAGGATTAAGCGATGGAGAGAACTGATTGACATGGTATGGATGTGTATAACTAAAATCATAGGAGGCTTTAATAAGGAGAGATAACAGAATCTTTGTTGAAGGATTTAGGAAGAGAAGGAAACACCAAAAGTAGAATGGATTGAATTCATGAAGGAACTTGGAAAAAACTTCAACAATGCTGAGGTAGCCATCAATAAGAATCATTGGCAAATGAAGATTCATAGGACCAACCACAAATAATCAAGATAAGGGGTCACAATTATGGTTAGGCCATGGCTATAACATAAAAGTTAGTAAAGAAAAAGTTTCTCCTAATTCTAATCATGGAAGTAAATGCTAAAAAAATAATGAATTCATGGTGCTCCAAATGAAAATTTGTCACACTTCCAATAGTTCAAAGGCATCCCATCACATTCTGAAATTACATACCAAATATCTAGGAACACTGGCTTTTTTTTACTTGATCTTCTGTTAAGGAAACAAAAGGAAGATCAACATGGAGATAAAAAAGGTTACAATATGTATTTCTTTAATTATATTTCCAATATGTATTTCTTTAATTATATTTCCAACATGTATGATAGACCAGCATATTGGCATCATCAAGAGAACGTTATTAGAAACCTTATGCCCTTCCATGTTCTCTGACTCAGGTACGAAAATATTTTAATTCTTAATCGGAAGGAATATGGTCTGATTAAGTAAATTTGTATTTGCATTTGCAGACTCTGCAAAGCAAGCATGGTAATGATATCTGAAATCTCAGTGAGCTCGATGTCTATAAAGAATTTCAACATTTTCAGCATTTCCCAGTTTATTGATAATTTCTTTAGCTTTTCTTGGTAATGGATCTTCCCTATCTATCAACCTAAAAGATTCATGTTAAACTTTGAGTACTATAGAAATAAACCCATAACAAGTAAGCAGAGTTGTGCCTCATAACTATTTAAGATCCTTGCCTCTAACAGCAGAATAAATTTTGATTGTTTACAATTACACGGTGGTAGGATAACTTCAACTGCTCCATGGAATATGAGCAACACTTGGATGGTTTTCTATTATATTGTTAAAGGTAATGGAATGCACAAAGACAAGAATGTAAATATCTGTCTAAGGATAGTTTTCTAATCATCACAGGAACACTGTACCATTGCAAAAAGGTTTCCACAAGACCAAAAGACTTCTGAAGGATACAAACTAAACGCTACACACCATAAAATCAACAAATCCAACAAACGGTAATAGTTTCATTTGAAAGAAAGGATATTCCCCATTCCACAGAAAAAGACATCAAACTAATTAGATCTGAAGAAAGAGGGCTTACTCTACTTTCAAGAGGATCTGACTCTCGAGATATGAGCTGTTGAAGGCTGAGGATTGCAAGTGATGCAGGAAGAACTGGGTCTATGGTTTTGTGTGGAAAAGCTGCATGCCCACCTTTTCCTTTAATAGTTGCTGTAAAACGACCAGATGCTGCAAGCAGAGGTCCATGTCGTGATGCAATGGCACCAGTTGGAAGACTTGGCTCAACATGGATACCGAAGATGGCCTGCACATCCTCCAGAGCACCCTCTTGCAACATGTGATAAGCACCAGCTTGACCCTCTTCCCCTGGTTGGAAAACGAGCTTCACAGTTCCCTTAGGAAAGGGGAAGAAAGAAAACTGTGTAAATAATAACCAGCTAAACAACAAGAAGATGAGAATCTTAAAGTTGATACGGAGCAAGAATGCAACCTCTGCATCTCATCAAATCTTAGTTGCCAGAATTGGGAGTGGGTGCAAAAGCAGGGTCGATGGAGGGAAGAAAATATTTTAAGAAGTCTCATAGCAAAAGCATTTATGAAGCAGGTTCAGTTTCAAATTTTTGGGAAGATTCTGTAGTGGCTGTCTTACAATGGTATAAAGACTCAGCTACTAAGCATCAAACACTTACCACATTCAAGAATTAAATTGAGTGAAACTCAGCAAACCTTATAACATAATCTCTAAACAGCTTCAAGTAATTAGACCAGCTTCAAGGAATTAGAATACCCATTACAATTGTACCTTCAATTTGTTTTTATGATGTTGAAGCAACCTAGCAGCACCTAGAAGCATTGTCACATGAGCATCATGACCACAAGCATGCATTTTTCCACTTTGCTTGCTCTTGTACTCCCAGTCTACCAGCTCCTTCCAAATGATCAAGACAAAATAATTAGAAACTTGTTGCTCATATACCCTTTAAGCATGGTGATAGGAACCAATGGAACAAAACTTGAATTAAATTTTTTTTAAAAAAAATCTGAATATTAAGATTATTAAATAGAAAATCTGTTCAGTCATTACTATTGCTGTGCAAAATGGTTCCATGTAATCATGCTATCATGAAGGTCTATGTAGTTAAGAAATCAAAGGTATTCAAGTCATCAGAGATTTTTTTGCAATGGATGAGATTATACATCTCAATACATAGTGAATATTATGGAAACATGTTCTTGAACCAACATATTCCACCATAAAATGGAAACCTATAAGAGGATTTGAATAGCTGGCAATTAGTAGACTAATCAATCAGCTGCCCTTAAGAGTTAAAACAATTTAGATCCATAAAATGGAAAATTCAACAGCACAATCAATATACTTCTCCAGGTAAATCATCATGCCATCATTTAGCCATCTGCCTCCTAAAGCTTATCAAATAACCATAGTATTACTGTCATGATGTAAATTGGACTTGTAGGGCCTGCTTGGATGCCCAGGCAAGTTATTCCATGGATAAGCCATTTCTTACCAAAATGAGAGATGAGGCAATGATCAGAAAAGAAGAAACGTGTCCGTGAATACTTCTGATCAGAGTATGCTGAAAATTTGGAAATCACATCCCTTTTGAAAGGCAATTTGCAGTCTCCTTTTCCCTTAAAGTTTACACTCCTTTATTGATTGTCTATTTTTTGTGAATTCCAGGGATAATTCATGCAAGCATCCAAACTACCCTGTAAGGCCTAAATTGAGAAGGATTATTAATTAAGGAACAAAGTACAAAAGTTTAACATTTCACCAACTGAATTTATTCCATCAAGGTTACTAAATTTTTTGAACAATCTTGTTAATTATTTTAAGAAAACACTAACGGGCGAAGTAGGTTCATTTCTATAGCTAGTCTTCAATGCATCAAATCATTAGCCTGTAAATAGTTTGGATGAGATCAAAAATTATCAAAAATTTCTCTCAAGAAAAGAATTAGCCTGTTAAAATATCACTAATTTTAGGATTTAATTTTGATTTATTATTAAGTAGAAAAACCACATTGGCTCTTAAACAATATTATTTGCACAACTGAGTGCATTCTAGGATATTTTACTTACCTTATTTAATCACATTTTATTGACTTTTATTGAGTTCAGATGGTGCTAAAGTGGCAAGAAAACAATGATATTGATGCACCAAAAAGCAAAGTGGAGTATAGTGCAGGTCAGAATAAGATAAGATGTTGTTGTAAAAAATTTAAGAGCTTTTTTGCATAAAATTTTGCTCTTCTGCAAGTAGGTTGACAAAAACATTCAATTTGAAAATTTTTAACTCATGAGAAGAACTTTTTTAAAAGATAAAGGGGTGAACCATTGCTAAAAGAACTATCTGTTAAGGAAGAATTGTGGAAATAATTTGAAATTTTCACATTTCTTCATAGCACAAATGAGATTATGAATCACATATTCGCTTCATTTTTATTTCTCACATGGACAAATTGGAAGGACCCACAATCAAAGTTGAAATTCAAAATTTTAGGCAACCATTTTTTGAATATCTTATATCTGATTAGAAATTTTCTAAGGGGGCATTTGGTATAGAGTAATCCTACATGGCAGTGATTCAAAATTACCCCGACCTCATGGATCAGCCCCTTGGAGAGTGATCCTATCAACATCCTCAACGATGGTGATCCAAAACCATGGGATGATCTTTGGCTAAAATATGTAGACCAAAATATCCCTTATTTATAATAAATATATTATAATAGTAATAATTTATATATAACATGATATATAAACTTAATATATTATATTATAATATTATTATATTTATTATATTTATTATAATATAAAATATTATATTATAATATTATTATATTTATTATATTTATTATAATATAAAATATTATATTATTGTATAATATTATATACTATATATTATATTCTAATTTATAAATCATATTATATTATATTATATTATATTATATATTATACTATATTATATTATAGTTTATCTATTATAATATGATATAAATATGATAGAGGTTATTTTGGTACTTTATATTAGTAATCTTGAATTCCCATGACATATCAAAGAAGGTAATATTAGATCACTAATGATTCTTGATCTATGTGATATACCACACCAAATACAGTGATTTTTTATCTAAGATCGGGTCACCCAAGGATGAGGATCACCAGTGATCCAAGATCACTAGGATGGATCCCAAAATGATCACCAAATGCTCCCTAAAATCAATGACCAAGAACTAGTTTGGACAATATTTGCAAGGGTATTCACTGAAACAACTGATTAAGAGCAAGAAGACCTTGCCTAGGAATTTCAAACATTATATGTTCTTAATGTAACTTGGCTTTACATATTAGCTACTTGCAAAAATCATTAAGCCTAGTTTGTCAGCCATCACTTAGTGTAAGACAAACACCTTATACAAAATTTCACTGATTTTCAATTGGTGTATAGATGTTAGTACTTGAAAAGATAATTAAATAGAAATGTTCATTGGGGAAGCAAGAGCTCATGTATCCCATGTTGTGCCACCGACGATCAAAGTTCCCTCACTGAAATGTTCCAATACAAGATTGAAATAATCCAGGATTATTTTCCATAAACATGGAGTCTTTCCATTATATTTTAGTATGATATCCTTCGAAAATTGTATTATAGGGCTTGATCTATCAGAAGGATGAGTTGATATAATCTCGTGATTCTTCTGATTCTATCTTTCCTTTAGTTTCTGTAACTCATTAAATCCCACCACTTCCATCTCTCCTCAATCCATCAACAAAACAGTAATAGTTAGTTTTCATGGGATTTAATCAAAAAATTGCTTAGATTCCATAATATAGTTATCGCCAACCCTCATCTAAAGTCTTTATTCTCGCTTCCATCCAAACCAATTTCATCTATTCCATTCTGTTTTGCATGTTTTCCATCCACATGGGATCAAAAATTCAACCAAATAACAAAGCAAATGCCTCAATACAAAGATCTCCGCAATCAAATAGAGAGATAGAAATACTCCATTCTCTATTCATCCGTACTAATTGCATTCTGCTACTTCATTTTGCACCAAAATCTCAACTTGTCTTCATTTGTTCATCTACACGATCTCAAAACTCAACCGAATAACAAGTTGCCACATGAACAACTAAATCAAAGAGATATAGGGATACCTGCAACGGGAGAGCATCCATGTCAGCTCTGAGAGCGAAGATAGGGCTGGCGCCTGATCCGATGGAAGCAACGATTCCGGTCTTAGCGACCGGCCAAGAGTATTCAATCCCGAGGGCGTCAAGCTCCAACCGGATCAGCTCGCTGGTCTTGTACTCCTCGAAGCCAAGCTCCGGGTGCTGGTGGATCCTCCGCCGGATACTCGTCATCCAGTCGAAGAACGCGGGCACTCGAGCCGATTCCAAGAGCTCGCGAGGGGAGATCCCAATCTCGGTCCGGGGGTTCTGCGCCCATGAGGGGAGGAGACTGGAGGACAGAAGGGAGAAGAAGAGGCAGAGGTGAGGGGTTGGTGGGAGACGACGAGAAGAGGCCATGGACGCCAAAATAGGTTAAGAACGGCTCTCTAAACTAATGCCCAAGGCCCCGTGAAGGGGTCTTAATTAGTCGTGCCGCCGTTGCGCTTGGACGCAGAACGGGATGGTGCCTTCAGCGATCGAATAGGGCGCTGGATGGAAGCCTTGGACGGCATCGTTCCACCGTAACGGCCCCACTATCATTATACTTCGTTCTTTGATACGGGATAAACCAGTGCCGAGTTGTTTTGCCATGAGAGATCTCTCTCCCTACTTTCCCAATCTTACCGTGGGTCCCCCTTATTGGCTTGATTGGGGCCCTCTCCTGCCACCATTGGGTTGCCGCCGATCCCTGCTCCGGCCGGAAAGGGGTCTCGCCCCTTCCCTTCCCTTCCCTTCCAACGCGTCGGGAGCTAGCACTCCTCTTCCATTTCGACCGTCCGTTTCTTCTCGGATCTTATATATAAAAATACCCATTTAAAAACATATTATGCAAGTAATATCAGCAGAAAAAGTATTCATGAAAATAATATTTGCAGACGTGATGCAAGCCATTCTGAAATTTTAGAAGATACGTTACTGAAAGAAATAGTTTGGTCAACAGACGAGTTTAAAATTAAAAATTATTTATTTAACAGATAAATTTGAAGTCATCCATTGAACAGATGATTGATTTATGGCTGTAGAATGTCAGTCACATCCAAAAATTTTTTAATGTAAGTACATTCAAAAATTTTATAATAGCTATGATGGGAGAGTTCTGTATTGAAATTATTTGACACATAGATAATTTCAAAGTCATCTCTTCAATAAATAATTTTAATTTTTAAAAATATTTATTTAAAATTATCTATTTAATAAATAATTTTATATTAAAGTCATCTGTTGAATAGATAACCTTAGCATGAAATTATATGTTTAATAAATGATTTGATGCTAAAGTTGGGAATTGGGTGGACGATGGCGTTGGTCCTCTGGTGGGAGCAATGTCTCCAAGGTGAGTTCATGCTGAAGTCGGAGACTAAGAGGGCTTCTGATGGGAGCAACGTCTCCGTAATGAGTCGGATGGGAGGCTTCTAGGCTCGTCGAAGGGAGCCTTGGATATGAGCGACGTCTCCACAATGAGTAGGATAGGAGGCTTCAAGGACCACTTAGGGCTCAGCGAGGGATCCTCCACTGGCTCCTTTTTTTTTTTTTTAAATTGTTTGAAATTGTTTGACTTGTAATCATCGCTTGAGCAGTTGATTTCAAGCTAAAGTCATCCGTTCAACATGCGATTTCATCCTAATACGAGAGCAAATTTGAGGAGAGAGGGGAGTGTGGTGGGTGCCGTACAATCATAAATCATCTGCTTAACAGGCAATTTTAAATTCGTCCATTGAACGAATGATTTCATTCCAATAATATGTTTTCTAAAACTTCAGAGTGATTTATATGGCATCTCATGTAGCCCTGAACATTATTTCCATAATAGTTCTCCACCTGCATTATTTTTATAATAAATTTTTAAATAAACATTTTTAATATCAAAGACACTTTCTTGTCCTCGGAGATGCAACCACAGTAGAGAAATCAAAAAAAAAAAAAATACTTCATTTATAATTTTTATCCATTAAATCATTTATAATCCTTCCAGCTCGCTATGTGTTGCTGCTGCAATAATTGAGCCAGGTTTTTCAAACGACCAAAACCGGAGTGGCTCAATATCGTTGTATGTCTCATAAATATGCATTCCTTTCCATGCCTTAATTTGTCTGATGGGAAAGGGTTAGAATGCTATGTTTTATTATCCCGGTCTACGTAGAATAGAACAAGAAGTGCAGTTTACAAACAAAATTAGAGACCGAATATAAAAAACCATCAAAATCAAGATTTGGACACATACATGGAAAATGTTCAAAGTGAGGAAAAGTAAGAAAACATCAATTAATTAAAAATAAACAAAGAATAAATGAATAAAAAAATCAAAGATTACTAGTAATATGGATGTTTACAATTACATTAGTTCATAACAAGCCGACATGCTTGACAGGGGAGATAATTTAATGCATCAGCTTGGTAGAAAGCTTGGGTCTAATTTGGATCCATTTGCAACCACGGAAATATGTTTTACATACAAACTGACTTAAGTATGGGTAAGATATGATTCCTCTTGTTTCATCTAGCAAAATAATTAAATGATATAATTTATATAAAGTATGCAAGCAAATCAAGAAAGCTCTCTAAGCAAACGCATTTTTTAATTATACGATTGTTGTCAGATAAGGACCGTTGGAAGTTAGTTTGTCTCAAATGGAACTTCAAATCATATAGGCTTTGTTTTTGGATCACATAAACTAAAGACGCTATGTCACACAAACCCCTGATAATAAACACCAAGATGACCAACATCCTAACCTGAACACTCAACACTAAACCACAAATAAATAAATAAAAATGACAAAAATTTTGTAAGGAAAGATTATGACCATGTTCTAAATTATTTTTGTTGTAATAAGCATCTATATTGGCATTTTATGATTATACATATGGAATAATTATAAAGCAATATAATTATGAATCAATAAGAGTCTTTATTTAAATTAATCATATAGAATAATTATGGAGCAATAAGAGTTTCTATTTAAATTAATTATGAAAGGATAAGAGTCCTTATTTGATTACGAGGAAATAACAATAAAGTGGTAAGAAACCTTAAGAGTCCTTATTTGATTATAAGGAAATAACAATAAAGTGGTAAGAAACCTTATTTCGTAGGAATAGGACCCTTATCTATCAATCGTTTGTTTAAATAGGACTCTTATCTAATAATCCTTGTAAATAGAGGATGAAGCTGACTACTAATAATTGAAATATACGTACATTCTCTTCATATAGGAAAGAGATCTCTCTTCATTAGTTTATGAGATTTATAATATAAGGATCCTGATTTTTTTTGTTCAGTTTTAAAGAGACATTCTGCTCGTTCTATGTTCTTTTATATTTTAACCAACAATTTTCATAGGAATATGTCTAAATTAATATGCTTAAAACAGTTCTATGTCCTTTTATATTTTAACTAATAATTTTCATAGAAACATGTCTAAATCAAATTGCTTAAAAATAAATAAATAAAAGAGAAAACCTTTTGTAAAGAAAGACCATGGCCATATTCTAGATTGCATCCGTGGGAGCATATCTAAATTAATATGTTCAGTCATCATGAGAGAAAAACATATACTATGCACAAAATCCTAGTACTAAATAAAAAAACAACTACATTTATTAACTTTTCAATATCTAAAGCAACCTTAATTGAATCTCTCACTTGTATATTTAAACCATGCTAAGCTTCTCTCAATAAAATACTAATAATACTGGAATCTACAAATAAGTCCATGGGACTCTTCCTAACTTGGGATTACCATGATTTTATCTACATAACAAGAGTTTCAAGTCCTCCAAAATCCAAATTCTTAGCAAGTTATGGTTATCGACCTCTGTACCATCCTTACCTTATCAGAACCAACTTGGTGTGGATAATATAGGGTGCAAAAGTATTTTATTTGAGATTTTATACTTTCTTAATGATAACTTTATTTTACGTGATATGGAGTCCAGATTTTCAGTGGACGCAAACCCCCACTAATTAATTACTTCTACTTTAAAGGTTGAAAATTTTTAATTAAGAGATCGCAATCCTTATTAACCTTTTAGTGCAATTGCATTAAGAGAGTTTTATTATTATTATTTATATTATTTTATAAGTTTCAAGGTCCAAAGTGACATTATTATGATTTAATGTCACATGTTTGTCCTTCTTCATGTCGCTTAGTATGTTTTGAAGCAAGAACCTAATTTTCTTAGGTACACTTCATACTCAGGATTATAGATATTTAGTTGAAAATAGTATGCTAAAAGTTTATAAGGATACTCTTATGGTGATCAAAGGAAGGTTGGTAAATGGCTTGTATTATATGATCGAAAACATTGTTACCAGTATTGTTATGGTTTCTTCATCTGTTGAGTTATCAGACTTAGATATCACTCGATTGTGGCATATGCGGCTAGTATACATGAGCAAGAAGGGAATGGAAGAGTTATCCAAGAGATGTCTACTTTAATAGTATGAAGATTAGTAAGCTAGACTTTTATGAGCACTGCATGGATGAAAAGTAGAGTAAAGTGAAGTCATTGGTACTCCCTATTTTAGGGGCGTTAGATTATATCCATTCAGACCTTTGGAGACCTATTCCTCATGTGTTAATGAGTGGACATTGATATTTTTTAATATTCATTGATGACTACTCTAGAAAAATTTGGATGTACTTCTTGAAATACAAGGTTGAGTTATTTGTCAAATTCAAGTAGCAGAAAGCTATAATGGAGAAATATATCAAATGATAAATTAAGATGTTACGAACAAACAATGCCTTAGAATTCTGGAAAGATGAATTTGATGAGTTTTGTACAAATGGAGGTATAGTAAGATATTGCACTATATGAATAAACACCATAGCAAAATGGAGTTACAAAATTGATAAATAAAATACTTTCAAAAAGAGCTTGATGTATGCTCTCCAATACTGGACTTCGAAAATTATTCTGAGCTGAAGAAGTAAATATAATAAGTTTTTTAATGAATCAGTCACCATTGACTACCATTGACTTAAAGATTCCTTGAAAGATATGGTTCAATCATCTAGTTGACTATTTGGTTTGAGGATATTTGGTTGCCCTTGCAAATGTTCATGTTTATGATGAAAAACTTGAACCAAGAACAAGAAAGTGTATGCTTCTAGGTTATGACACTAGGGTGGAGTGTTATAGATTGTGATGTACAAAAGATTCTAAATCATTCAAACTTATTCTTAAAAGAAATCTTATCTTTAATGAGTCTGTTATAATAAACTAAAAAAAAGGGACTATGGAATATTAGGTAGAAGACTACAATATTAGTAAGAAGGTAAAGTTTGAGGTAGAAGCTTCAGGGAGAGAGTTACAAGACTCATCAGCTCAGTTCGAGATAGAGATGCAAACAAAAAAATACACATAATGTAAAATTATCTTGACAATGATCCTATAATATTATTATCAGACATGAGAGGAGGAAAATTATGCTACCAGTATATTATACATACATAGTTGCTTGTGTATTTGTTACGATTAAGAGTATGGAGAAAGATCTTCTTATGTATAAGGAAGTGGAGAATAGCAAAGAATCCACTAAGAGAGTAGCGGCTATGCATGAAAAGATTAAGTCCCTTGAGAAGAATCAATTAAGTGGTAAATTTAAAATGAAGGACTTGAGTGCAATAAAGAAGAGTTTGATATGGAGATCCATAGAGAATATTGAGCATGTAAGCTGTACTTGGCTCAAAGAAAGTATATTGAAAAAGTGCTTGAAAGCTTTAGTGTGGATATATCCAAACCATTGAGAACTCCTATAACTATACAATTTTAATTGTTGGTTTCATTATCATCACAAACTGAGGAAATAGACATGGTGCATGTACTCTATGATAGTATGGTCAGTAGCTTGATGTATATAATGGTTCACTCAATTAGACATTTTGCATACTATTAGTGTGATCAGCAGGTATATGGTAATCTTGAGAAGATGTATTGGCAAGCCATAAAATGGATCTTGAAGTACTTGAAAGGTTCTATAGATGTGGGCTTTATATATAAAGAGATCACTCTTGAAGATGTTGATGTGATGCCTAAGCCGATTCTAAGAGGTAAGTTCAAGCATTGCTTAAATTTGATTGGACTCTGTAAAGGCTGAAGCCCATTGGGACATAAAGACAAAGATGATGAAGAATTTCCAAGATGATTGATTGGCTTGGTAAATTTCAAGCCAAAACGAAAATTCATTAAAGTTTGTCTTAAGGTTAACAAGTTTAATATGAACGCGTTTCCTTCTATGTGGAGAAAATAAATCTTAGTTTGAATAGTATACTATAAACTCTTTGCCTACATAAGCATAATGCAACCTTGACTTTCAGGGTAATATAAAGCATTGTTAAGAAAGTTTAAGAAAGGTATCAATTAGGTACAAAGGCATCTAGGGTTTTACAAAAGAAATATTTCAATGTGAAAATAATTCTTATAATATCTAATTATTTTTTTATAATAAAATTTTTATTATTTTTGTCAGTATAAATGTAGATCAATCAAACCAAATTATATTAAATTATGATGTACTATTTTTTTCTTAATTCTTTTTTTCTTACTGATCCCTCTTTTCATTCGGCGTATATCAATCAAAGCTTCCTTTGGAACAACGCTTCGGTAAAATTGTTTGCATCCTCAACCATTAGAGAAGGACTTGATAGGCACCTGCTAAAATTATTGAAAAATTGGTCGTCCTCGCACATCTGCCAGCCAAGTAAGCGAACGGACGCAAATAAATGTGACTCGGTGGTTGGCAAAATGGCATAAGAAAGCGGAAACCTCTCGTCTGATCAAAAGGTCTGTATATAATATTGTATACTTGCGCCCACGGGAACCATGTTATACGTTCTTATCTATGAAACTGATGAGTATTGTTTATTTCCACGAGGACGGTTTAAAACTTAAATTATTCAGGCCCGATATGATTGCACCAAAAATAAGATGCTCACTTGGAACGCGACAGAACATCGCGTCAAAAGTCGAACAGCAAATTTATTTTAAATCCACTGCTACGATGTTGACCCGATTCAAAATAATTGCTAGTTGTAATTTAATGCGATATGGCTTCCAGCTTTGCCCAGAACCCAAACTTCGAGCGCCACTGTATTTACCTTTTCCTCAGGTGATCATTCCATCCACCATTTGCGACGGCAGTGCCTGCTCGCGAGCCATGGAAAGCATCTCAGCGTCATCGGCAGCAAGAAAGTAAGCTTTGCTTCATGTCATGCCAATTTCTTCCCCATGTTCTTCTGTCCTGTCTTTCTTAAATTTGAGTGGATACTGAGGTCAGCTCAAAATGACTGGACGCTGAGGTGTTCTGATCTAACATGTCCATAATTCCAGATCACTGCTGCTTGTCAAATTGTTTCTTCTCCCAAGCAAGTTTTTCTCTCTCTCGTCTCTATTAAGCAATCAAAATCTCCTCTTCCAATCCAGACCGGTCTATGAGAAAAAAGAAAAGCTTATCCTGCTTCATTCAATGTGGTTATGAAGAAACAAAAAATAACTTGCCCCACACAAAGTGCTAGATTGCAAGATATAATATATGTAAGTGATTATTGAAAGTTCATGGATTCTGAATTGTTTTACAATACTCTGTTAGTGCTATTGCAGAGGCAGGGTAAATGAGAGGGAAGGAATGACGAAATGATGAGTGAAATGAATAGTTTTGAGCTAATATCCTGTAAAAAAAACTAGGATCCACATGCACTCCCTTTGATCTTAGCTCTTAAGTTGAGGAAAGGATGCTCAGTTTCTCGATATACTAGTTGATGATTCATTAACATGTGCACAAAACAAACTCGATTCATCTGACCACAACGAAAATGTCAATATGGGTTGGACGATAATTTCCTTGAGTGCCTGTCTGACATCTTTCAACAGATGTGTCATCGGCAAAACAGGTTAAGCATCCAGTTTCCAGCTTCTATTTAGTGCTGATAGTAATGATGTTGCGTGTAAATGCTTTTTCTTCCACTCAATCACATTCAGAATTTTTCAAAATTTGAAGGCTACAGCTGAGCCCGTCGTAGTTATACTAACAATATTCTTCAATTTACTTCAAAGCTTTTTATTCATTTTCTGTTTCTTTGTTGAGTATTATACACTTGTGATGGAATTAAACAAAAATTAATTCTACCATAGACAGTTTTACCTTTGTTCATATGTTGTTAATGTTCTCCAAATAAATGATCCTATGTCAATGTAATCATTTTTTTTTCTCAATTCCTAGCGAGCTCAACTCCCTTTTTTTTAAAAAAAAAAGAGGTTCTGAATCATAATCTAGCCAATAACCAACAAACAGTGAACTTGTGGCCAAGATTCTGTCAGCTGTTAACCACTATTTTTTTCTATATTCTGGCAATTGTTGAATCACGCATTTTTCATCATCAGCTGAAGATTCTTTGAATTCAGTTGAAGTCTGAAACTTAAAAAATTGTTATCCATCACAAAATTAAGAAGAGGGTGAAGGTGTCTGGTCATCAAGTGCAGTACCTACGTTCGTTACATTGATCAGATTAAACCTATTGACCAAATTAATCTGTTAGTGGTTCAAAATCATGTAGTCCAAAAACTAAAAGTTATTGGATAGCAAACTTTTTCTTTTTCATCTGATGTGAAACTATTTTCTAGATATTACAATCTCTTCCCTTATAATGCGACGTACTCGCATGCCATAAGATAGCCAGAATTTATCCAAAGCCGAGTCAATGATACTGCAAGAGTGGCTCCACACCATGACGAGACTTTATCACCGTCGCATGAGTAGTCCTTTCCTCATGCCTACTAACTTTTGTATGCTTAGATTTGCTTTAATACCATTTATAATACTCCAAACTTACTTGCTAGTCCAATTAAACTATTAAACAGATCAAAAAATTTGAGTGGAAGTTAATGAATAACAGGTGAACTTAAGTTAAAAGCATTTAAACTTTTTATGGTTCGATGTAATTTTTTTTTTTTTTTTAAGATATTACAAGAACATAAAAAGGGCAAGCAGTAAAAAGTTTGCAAGGCTTGGATTTGAGGTAATTAACATTTACAGGTTAGATGGAAAGGTTGCCCTCATCACAGGTGGTGCCAGCGGCATTGGTGAATGCACTGCCAAGCTCTTCTGCCTGCAGGGTGCAAAGATCGTCATCGCTGACATAGAAGATGAGCTTGGTGAGGCAGTTTGCACTGAACTCGGCTCCGCTGCTTCCTTCATCCACTGTGACGTCGCTAACGAAGACGATATCAGCCGAGCCGTTGATCACGCCGTCACAAAGTTCGGCAAGCTCGACATCCTGTTCAATAATGCCGGTATATATCGTCTCCATCCCTCTTAACAGCGAATCATATCCTTAATGTAACTAGTTGTTACCCATCATAATTATCCAGGAAGTATTATCACTGTTTGGAGGCTCTCTGCTAAAAATTCACAGCATATATTTAAATAACAGCAGTTATTTAGCCATTTTCTTGTGGTAATGTCTATGTTTTATATTGAGATACCGAAGCCTGGCCTTATTCCCTTGGCAACGCATTATAAATCCACTGCTTAACGTAGGTATTGGGGGGCCAAGCAGCCAAGATATTCTCCACATCGAGAAGGCCGACTTCGAGCGGGTCCTCAGCGTCAACCTGGTCGGCTCATTCCTAGGAACCAAGCACGCAGCCCGGGTCATGATCCCGGCCCGCCGGTGGATCATCGTCAACATGTCGAGCGTGGCCGCTGTCATCGGCGGCGTGGCCTCTCATCCCTACACCTGCTCCAAGAAAGCAGTGGTGGCTCTCACCACGAACACGGCCACCGAGCTGGGCCGGTTCGGGATCCGGGTCAATTGCATCTCGCCAGCAGGAGTCGCCACGCCGCTGACAACGAGCTGCGCCGGGCTCAGCAAGGAGGCCTTCGAGGAAGCCATGGACCGGGTGGCCAACCTCAAGGGGGTCACGTTCAAGAGGGAGGACATCGCCAATGCTGCGCTCTATCTGGCGAGCGATGACTCGAGGTACGTGAGTGGACACAACCTGGTGGTGGACGGTGGTTTCTCCATAGTTAATCCGATGCCACCGTTCGACGCATATAAGGAGATGGGTAATGGAGAAAATTAATGTTTCTTTCGTTTAGTCGGACGAGTGTGGTTCACGGCGGTGTCGTAACTGGTGTTCGAATAAACATGGACTTGGCATGTCCAATGTCGTGGATGTATTTGCAGGGCAAGCCCATATAGATGGTCTTGATGTGGTGATAGCATGAAATTTTATCAAAAACATGAACCAAAAGTGAAGAAAAGGAAATGGTTGAATTCCTTTCTACTTGGAAATCTCAAATAATTTGAGAAGCATTAGGCAGTAACTGCGGTTGGACTTCAGGTTTCATGCTGGTTTAAATTTCCATAATTTCCTAAACAATGAGAGTTTGGTGAACTTCCCGCAAGGTTTTTCTGGTTTTCCCTTCGAGAGAGAGAGAGAGAGAGAGAGAGGAAAAGTAGCAGCGAAGAGGAGACAGAAAATGAAAGCAAAAACAGAGAGAAGTCCACTTTAGATACTTTCAGCTGGAGAGAGCATCTTGAAATACTTCCGACATACGTACGGTTTTCAAGACGTAATGGCAGTGCTCTCTGTTTTGTTTTTAATGGAATCTCATTTAAACTAAAATTATACTTTCGTCTATTTATGATTGGATTGCGCTTTAAACTTTAAAAATAACCAATCTAAGTTGATTTAGATTTAAGTATTAATAGAGTTAGTTTTTGTAATACTTTAAAAATAATTTTATAATAAAAAAAAATTAAAAAATTTATAATTTAAGTTCGTTTATTATCAATTAATTTATATTTAAATTTTAAAATTACATAATTTTAATAAATTTTTATTTTTTATGTTCAATAAAAATTTTAAAAATTTATTTTTATAAATTAAATTTAGATCATCAAAAATATCTCATGAATGGCCTATCATCATCATTGGTACGAGACATTAAATATTAAATCAATGAACATAAATTTAAAATAAATTTGTAGTTCGCTTGCTCGATGCGATGTTCTGTCGCGTTCCAAGTGGCCATTTTATTTTTAGTGCGTTCATGTTGGGCTCAAATATTTTTAGTTTTAAAGCTTCCTCGCGGAAATAAACAATACACATCAGGTACATAGATAAGGACATATATATAATAAGGTCTCTGTAGGGAATGCATACAATATTGTACGCATATATTTTGATCAGATTAAGAGGTCTCCGCTTTCTTACACTCTTTCCCAACCATCAACTCATGACAAATTCTATTTTAGATTCATTATGTTCCATTTGGCTGGTAGATGTGCGAGGATGTCTAATTAATTTTTTAGTAATTTCAGCAGGTGCCTTCCAAGTCCTTTTGTTATGGCTGAGGGTGAATCCCAAAGAATTTTACGGATGTCCAAACTTTAAGAGTTGCTAATTTTGCCGGACTACATAATCGAAAAGGTTTAATTCATAATCAAATACTACCTGTTGAAAGAGAAGAAAAGAAAAAAAAAATGATACGATGTGTAAGAAGGTATTAATGTTTTCTCCATTTTTGTCTTGTATCAAAATTCCGATTCTAGGATCCACACCAATTCGCCCTCTACTATATGCCATGCCACTAGATGAGTTTTTTTTTTTTTTTTTTTTTACCATGAATTTGTCCTCATTCCCCTGGCAACACCTCTACAAAGGGATTGGTTAACATCGATTATGAAGTGGATTTTCTCTGATCTGTAACAGCTTGACATGTGCCAATTTAAATCCATCCAAACTGAACAAGTCAACATACCTAACAGGTCAGCGCATACTTAATTCTATACATAATAGGTTATGAGGAGTTTAAGATAGAAAAAAATTCTAACTGCAATAGAATCTTTAACTCATCAGGATGTCTCATGCTTGTATATAAAAGGAACAAGTTTGATTTAATTTTTTTTCAAAAATCTACAATTAAACAAGGGATATGTGTAGTTACTGGCCTAAAAAATTAGTAGAGACATAAACTTATTCTAAAGGAATAAATTTTGGTATGTTTGATACCATCTAATATTGTTTGACTTGTTAGTTTGAATTCAATAAATAACTAGCTTATTAATATTTTTTTAAATTTGATGTGATCATATATTCTGATATGATATCTTCTATGCTGTGGGGTTTGTTAGCTTTTTTTTTCCTGCCTACCAACTTCAGTACATCTGCATCAGCTTTAATATATTTATATTACCCCAAGTTCACCTATTGGTCCAATTAACTAATTAGTAGGCCATGTTCATGTGATCTTAAAAACTCGAGTGCCAATTAATTAGTAGTAGGTAAACTTAAGTTATAACTCTTCAAACCATTCTTTTCTTATCCAATGTAGGATTATTCATGCATAAGGATATTAGACATATGGAGGCGTCATTCCTTCGAGTTATGTAATCCTTTTTAGATACTTTTCAGCTGGAGAGAGTATTGTGAAATACTTTGACTTAAAATTATCCTTACATCTATTTCTGATTGGATTGCTCATTAAACTTTAAAAATACTTTTACTAAATTTAAAATCAATGGTAAGCTATCTTATCATAGTTCCAAACCATTAATATTTATCCATGCATCTAAAACTGATATCTTTATAGGCACAGTTGGGGGGATCAATAGGTTAGGAATATGAGAGAATCAATACCAACTTGATTTGGAAGGGATGGGATGTTTGAATCTAATATTAATAGATTTTGGAACCTAAATCACCAAAGACATTTTATGAATTATCAACCATTGTTTTACAAAGAGAGCTTAAATGTTAGATAACTCAATATATAAAATATAAATTAAAAAATCCTAAGTTAATGAAAAATTACTTCTATCCTACCGTGAATATAAAACTAAACTAATCAGATCAGTTTGGCTGAAAGTTGAGCTCAAAATAGCACCAATTCGATTTTAGATTCAAAATCTTTGTAATTGATCCTAATAGGATTAGTTTTAACATTTTGGCTTGGAGTTGACTAAATTCAAACCATGCTCACCTCTAAACACATTGAGTCAAACTTTAATCTTTAAGGCAAAGGACATATTATTCACTTAAACCAGATTGTTGATAACTTTTTAAAGCAAAATAATATGAAAATGCACGTGGCATTGGATATAAAAGATGTTGGGTTGCCAATGGTCTCAAAAAGTAAAGTACGCGTCATTTACCTTGGGGTAAGGATTAAACACGGAATCGAAATCAAATAGAAATATGATATATGCTATCATTTCAACTTCAAACTATATTGAATTTGAATATTCACATGTTCTTATATTCATAGGGCCAATGATGCGGAATCCGATTCGTACATTTTAGTGCACTATTTTGAAACCATCCGTTTCTCTCACGCGCGACAACAGGAAGGAGATTTGTCGAAACACGCCTTTAGTTTCAAGGCATTGGTCATGCGCATAACAAAATTTTACCTGAAAACTAACCTGTATCAGTTGCTTCCTCATGAGGATACCCCAACAAAGTGTACCGTTTTTTAGCATGCGTAGAAGGCTTATGCCTTCATCCTACGTGTTCCAACTTTCTTGCCACGAGCCTGTACCGAGTTTCAATTAACTTTTCAAAACAAACAATCGTACATAAAGTTTTAGCATGCATAACAATGCTTTTATTCCAATATGAGCACATTTGCCAACCAAAAGTCTCTGCGTTTTTAGTGCAGTGCAAGTTAACTAGCGAACAACTCGCTTGAGAAACAAGACAACAACAATACAATGCAACGGCAAGACGATAATTATATAATGTACAATTTTACCATCGAGTTTCTGATAGAACGTAGATGGCATTATAATTTATAGAAGCTTGAGGACAGAGAAAAATAATATAAAAGGATAAAATCTCAGCTTTGGATGTTGAGATTGGAAGCAGTTTTGTGAAAAGAATATTATAAAAGAACCGTAATTGAATAATCGTCATGTCGACATAATAATAATAAAATATTTTACTATTTTTTAAAATAAAATATATTGCATTAGCCCTTTTGCTAGCTGTCTCTCATTTAACAAGTAGTCAAACGCCTACCTACCGCTATGATAAAACTATTTCTGAAAACAAAATTTTCGGCGTATACCTTTGGCTCTGCGCAACAAAACTAGTTAGCCAAACGTACGGAATTGGAATCTTTACAAGTTGCTTAAAAGGTTTTTTCTTTGTTTTTTATTTTTTTAATAATAGAATGCTCAATGCCTCTTCACCGTAAGAGATCTCATCTTTTCCGGCACAAGTTCCCTGCACAAACGCCATGGAGAGCAGCTCGACTGAGCCAAGCGCTCTTAGGAAGTAAGTCGCAAAATCCTCCAATTTTAGGTTTTTCAATTTTTGAGCAAATTTTATTTTAGGATTTCCAACAAAATATATTGAAGGGACTTCTCCCTGTTTTCCTTAGCAGACTTAGATTCAAATAGATCATAAATCTTCCTCATATTCTGAAGCTTTCAGTAGTCAGACTATCAGGAATTAATTAAAAGTAAAGCTGCCCAACCTTCGGTCATCGTAAACCATTGTTCACTCACAAGAGTATTGCTTGTTGTGCTGCAGGTTGGAGGGAAAAGTTGCCCTCATAACTGGCGGAGCTGGCGGCATTGGATCATGCACCGCCAAGCTCTTCTGCCAGCAAGGTGCCAACGTAGTCCTCGCTGACATCAAGACGAACTCGGTAACTCTATCTGCAGAGAACTTGGTGAGGCTGCTGCCTTCATCCATTGCAACGTCGCCAGTGAGGATGATGTTAGCCGAGCTGTCGACTTTACTATCGAACGTTTCGGCAAGCTTGACATCATGTTTAATAATGCTGGTGAGTCTACCATTGGCCTTTGATCTTTTATCCAGAGTCACAAATTAAGTATTAGGGAATAGTTTGGCTAGGATCAAGGTTTTAGTTTGAAAGATTCAGAAATAGTCAAAAATATGCAAACAACTCGTCAGATTTAAATCTTACCATTACCGTGAGGCCTTAATTAATTAATATGGAGTTGGACATAATTGAAGGCACTCACCACCCGCCGAGGCAGAGCATCCTGGAGAACGACAAGGCAGAATTCGAGCAAGTTCTGGCTGTGAACTTGGTAGGCCCATTTCTTGGGATTAAGCACGCAGCCCGGGTAATGATCCCGGCCGGCCGGGGAAGCATCATCAATACAGCCAGCGTCGCCACAGTTACCAGCGGTTTCACTGCCCATGCGTACGTGAGCTCCAAGTGTGCTTTAGTGGGCCTAACGAGGAACGCCGCAGTCGAGCTGGGCCGCCACGGTATCCGGGTGAACTGCGTGTCGCCTGCTGGCTTGCCGACGGCGATGTCCCTGTGGTTCTGTAAGCTTAGTGCGGAAGAGCTGGAGAAGAAGAACAGTGCGATGGCGCAGCTAAAAGGAGTGACATTTAAGACGGAGGACGTCGCCAACGCAGTGCTTTTCTTGGCGAGTGATGACTCGAGGTATATTAGCGGACACAACCTGGTGGTGGATGGTGCTCACTCCGTTGCCAGTCCTCCATGCACTTTGTTGAAGCAGCGAGATTCCTAATCGAGGGGCTTTATCTTTCTATTCCGTATGCAATTCACTGTAGTACATAAATAAACGTGGATAGAAATTTATCATGTCCATCGCATGTTTAAGGGTGAAAAAAAAAAAAAAAAAAAAATCATGAATGATTGTCTTTCTATGCATAATGGTTATTTGGAGTACGGTTTACACCAAGATATTCTTTCCTTTGGTTTGTAAATTTCTATTATCTTCTTTCTTTCTCAAGCTGTGTTACACCAAATAAATATATTTATTCAAGGGAGGTGGGTGGCATGCCCCTAGGTAGTGAAATAAATATTGATGGTAGATAGCATTCTGGTTCTACTTTGAAGATAAACACAACTGTACTGAATTTTTTTTTTTTTGGGTCTCCACAGTATGTTAGGCTTGATATATATTACAGATTTTTTTCCAATTAAACAAGTTTTTGGGATTTCTACCAAAAAAAATGTTTTTGGGACCAATTACTTAGTTAACATGATATCAAAATTTGGGATCATTGAAGGTTCTCAGTTTGAATCCCCTTTCATATCAATTATTTACTTAATTAATTTGATTATTATCTTGATTCATTTTAATCATTGTAGTTCCGCCATGTGCATAGTTTGGGCCATACATGAGAAGAGGTATTAAGTCTAATATACATTATTAACCCTTTTTTTTTTTTTTCTTATTAGCTTAAGCCTTTGGTAAATTGGTTAACTAATACAAAAGTCTAAAATTCAGCTTAGTATCAGTTCCTTTAGCTTTTTACCAAGCCAAATTATCAGGATTTGATTGTGATGATAATTATATTTGGCGGATAATCTAGGGAAAGAAACAATCAAATAGGTAGAAGGTTGATACTGTATATGAAATTAGGTATTGGATGGAGTTGACTTCTATTCCTTAGGGCAATTATCTTGTTGCTTCTACAAATCAGAAATATTTGCGTTTCTTAATTGGTTGTATCTCACCTAATATTTACTCAAATGTTCTGCTCTTCGAAAAAGTTGGTGGTGTGAAGACTTGTCCAAAGTGCCCTGCTCTTGCATGGTCGAGTTTGAGACCATTAAGAACAGGTTTAATCTTATTGATTGAAATGTGTTGACTACCCTTTTAAGCACAAGAGATTGCTAAGCAAGTGATTTCGAGAGTGCTCAATGGTTTAGCATTTTGAAGAGGGTTATGGAGGGGCTTCCTGGACTAATTCAATGCAGAATTAAGGAGCACATAGTCGCTACTTTAGATTTTACTAAGCTCAGTAAGTGGTTTAATTTGTACATATAACTCTCTGTTTTGCAATCTTATTTATTTTTTAGTTTTGAATCCTATAATTCCCTTTGAATAATAGAAATAGATGGAGAACATAAGAAATTTTGTCAAGCCACATGCAATTTTGTCGTATGTCTTTTTGCTCTCTTTATTTTTTTTTATTATTTTCTACTTTTCTTGGGATTGTAACACGAAAAGCATTCCAAATATATTGGCTCACAAATATCTCATCTAGCCATTTTACGTGTACAAGGACTTAAAAAAAAGTAAGTAGAGTTAGTTTGGTACAATAAAAATTGCGTTGTGATCTCTACGATTATTTGAAGGAGATGGATCATCATTAGGAAATCGCCCCTCCTTGTAAAGTATTAGATTAATCAAGCTCCTATAAGGGTTTTGAGAAACTGAATCATTTGCAAAGATGTCATGAAATAGGGAATCTTTGTGATGCACTTAGCTTGAGCATGGATATTTGAAAAGGAGTTTGGATTACATTATATTCATCCAAAGAGTCCTTCCATAAATAGAGTTATTTCAACGTTCAGATGCTGTACTAGAGAGAAAAGTCACGTCAATCCATTCTCTAACAAATATGAGGAAAGAAAAATAACTTTTCATAGCATCGTTCCAACCTATCTGGTTATTAGATTTCATAACCATATCAGTCAACATCGCTCACTTGGACATAAAAACCAAATTTTCTCCCATTATTATCAATGTATATAAATTTCAAGCTGTTTAGGGTTTGACATGTTTAGACCAATTTACCCTTGATAGCTAAATCAGGCTTGAGATTTTACATATTTTGCAGATATATCTTCAAGCATAAATTTCATCAAGCTACTTAGGATTTGATATGCTTGGATTAATTTACCTATCATAGCCAAATTAGGCTTAAGATTTTACATATTTAGCGAATATACCTCCAAACATAAATTTCATATCTTGACTTATATATTTCTAAGTCTCATCATATCAATGTGTCTATAAAACACTTCAGCATTAACTTCCTTTGTGAGAGGATTGGCTATCATGTTAGTAAAAGATAAATAACTAATACTAATTTCTTTATTTTCAATAAGATCTTATCTATAATGATATTCAACTAGAATATGTTTACCTCTTGAGCTCTTTGATCCACTATCAATTAGTGTAATAGTTGTTTAATTATCATAATATATACGGGTAGGTTTAATAGAGATACCTAATTTCATGTGTATACTATGCTATAAGCAATATATTATAACTCTTGTGTATGCCTAGCAATATATTATACCTCTTGTGTATGCATTAGGAAAATAAAATTATAATAAGACCTTTTTTTCTTTGAACTTTGATGCATCAAATGATCTTCAAATTTTTGTTACGCCTTCTTCGACTTGTGTGCTAGGATGAGACTTAAGCTTTTTTAAGATTAAGTATGTTTCAGGCGAAGTTTTTATCAATTTAATTTGATTGGATGTGCGGACCTATCTAAGTTATGACAACTCAAGTATACTATTAGTAACTTAATCAATATCTTGTTATCTTCAAAACATGTAATATTAATCCTGAGGTTCAACATATATATATATATATATATTAAATATTTATAATATTTTCAAAATAATTTTACAAAGAATCCTTGCTTTTTATTCAAATATTTAATATTCTAGCAAACAAAAAGAACAACTACTTAGAAGACAAAAAAATGATTTATAATAAAATATAAGTAGAATTCAAGAACATGATAATCTAATTATCCCATTTGGTAATTATGAATGAAACATTGTAATCTTACATCTCTATGAATTTGAGCTAACATTAATAAGGAAAACTAAATTTAGTAATCTTGTATTCCTGGTAATCTAATTACTAATCATAAGATTACTAGGAATATGAGATTTTTGATAATGTTATATTATCACGAGCCAAATACCACCTTAGATTAATCTTTGTATTCTTGTAAAGTAGCTTGTAAGTTGGTGAGTAGGATCATAGGTGCAGAATGTCAAGGGTAAGTTTCAATCTTGTATTGTAGGTGGAAAGAAAGTGAAAGTGAAAAAGAAAAAAAAAAGCTTCAAGGATCTAATTTCCACCGATTTATCCTTTTAGGTTCCTGGGGCAAAACCTTTAGATCTTTAGCTAGTATGTGCAAATTGACTCTTTTCCTTTGGTGGTGTACCGTTGTAATTTTGAAATCTTTTTTTTTAGAGTAAAAAAGTCTCCTAATCAAAATCGACAATTGAAATAGGGAAAGATCTCTTCGATAGAATATATCCGAAGGGACCATTTCTCCTCAAGTCAATTACATGTTGGATCTGTCTAAACCAATGTTGCAATCAATGCTTAACACATAGGATTTCTAATTGTTTGTCTAGTGGGGTTCGGCTTGGGAAAGGTAGGCAATAAAGCAAAATAGCAAGCACCTTCTTTTGAAGTTGGGTCTATCAATGAAAACCAACAAAAGATAAGTAGATGGTCCATGGACTCTGACTGGCTGATGGAAAGAGGTATAACCATTACTACCTATATATATATATTTTTAAGCAAGGACATACAGCTCAACATTATTCATTTAGATTGAATCCTGCTTTATTGGTCCCTAATCTGCCTCTTAAGAGCAAATTTGTGCTAAAAAAAATGGTATATGCCCTTTTTGCTTTTAGGGCATCTAGATTAATAGTTAAAATTCAAGACTCTTTGATCTTATCTATTTGGATAACACTAACACTATTAGGGCCCCTAATTTTAAAGTCTTAATGTGTGCTAGGGGCCTATATGCTTGGACTCTTGCCCATCTTACTATCATGTGCATATATTTTCTAGGTTTACTACATATAAGAAATTAAGTACAGATCTAGCTTATAACTAGATTTGTTTCACTTTTAAAGTTTCTTTGATACTACTCAAAACCTTACTTAGGCTTCAGCTTTGCTGGCCATCATTGTCCATCTCTTTTCTTTGATTTTTTAGTTTTTCTAGCCATAATGAGCTAATGATAATTCCAAACCTACTCCAAACTATTGCCATGGCCATCTCTTTAGAGGTAAGAATGGATGAATACGATTATGGAAAGAGCAAGGTTAGTGAGTTATTTAGGAGATGTACCCTTCAATAAAGGAGCGATAGGTGCATATAGTGGGATGGAAACTGAAACTGGTTGGTGCAGTAGAAACATCGAATTTGATGGCTTATTATTTCAAAACTATGCAGTGATACCATTAAGGAGGAAATAGGTACGATAAAAACCACATGTATCAGGAAATCTATGTATCAGCTAATACATTATGGTGTGCTAAGAAGTGATCTAAGTAAATAAGTAACCATGTTGCCATTACATTTTAGTTTCGTTTGCTTGAAACGTTCTATTACTTACTAATATAGTTAATAAATGTAAATCTTTAGTTAATAAATGTAAATCTTTGCATCATCGAGCAACTTTCTATGAAGATTTAAAGCCTTTCTCCCATTCAACCCTTTTTCTAAGATCAAAGATACAGATATTGAATCAGTACGAAAGAAGGATGACTTTTTAAACAAACTTTTATATCTTATATAATTGACCTTGGCACTTATTTTCATCCTAATATTTTTGGGTTACCATCCGCTTCAAACTAATGTTTGTGAATAAGGTGACCCTTGAGGTCACCAACCCAGATTGTAAAGTCTTTGCAGCTGAGAATGCAAAGTTGGCTATGAGATTTTAGATTGCAAGTGAGCATACAAAGTTGATTCTTCTTGCTCGAAGATGCTCCCTTCTTGACCGAAGAAGGGCCTGCAACGTCTGAGGCTACAAAGATTCCCTCCTTGGATGGTGAGAACGAGTTGGACAATATATGAAGTGAAGAAGAGGATTTGGTCAAGGATGGTCCACTCAGGCTGGATATCGAATAGAAGCAAAGGCTTGAGACCTAGAGAAAGGTTGTGCTCGCCCCTGAGCTTAAGAACAATGTCAACAAACTCACCAAGTAGACCGTCCAATTACTTTTTCTAGGTTTGGTGCTGCTTTGTCCAACCTACCACGATTGTAAAAATTTTTAGTTTTTATTTGTAGCTCAGTCTTGGCCAGTTTTGTAATCAATTAAGGTAATTGGCTTTAGGTTGGAACTTTTGTAATTAATCTTTATCAATGAAATGCCTTCTTTGTAATTATCTTTCTTAGCAAACTTTCTTTATAGATCGGTGGCTTAGAATAGTTAAATCCTAAAGTACTTTTTCTTAGGTCATACTTAATTTAGCTCTTTGTTTCGTTAGGTTGCTACAATCATACTTTAAGAATCCAGTCGACCTTTTAGTAACTCTAAAATTTTTTTAAATCCCACAAGTCAATGTCTAGCATCCCGACCTTTAGGTTCATGGGACCCTTTAATCGCTTGGCCAAACTAGATTGACTTCCCATACGGAGCATAAGTTTTCCAAAATTTTGCTAAGTCTTTTAGGTCAGCGTTACGATCCCACACCTGTGTCAATTAAGGTCGACTTGAGGAGTTTAGCCTTCCATCAAAAACACAGTAGGTCAACTTTTTAAGATCTAGCCTTCGGTTCCTTCAAAGTTCTAGGACTTGAGCTCTTATTGGCTAGGGTCAGTTTCTTAGGTGACTTTGATCACTCAGTGCATCTCTCAGGTCAGTGCCTTGGACTTTGTGCTTTATGGAATGCCTTTTTTAATTAGGCTTTGGTCTATTCTTTATCAACCTAGTTTTTAAGATAATTCCTAGCATTTAATCAGTTTGTCTTTTGATGATCAAACCAAGAGGAATCAGTTTGTCCTTAGGTGACTTCGATAGAATTTTTGTTGGCTAGTGGCCAAGTGATTAGTTAAGCATTGCTACTCTTCTACCAAGCCTAACATTAGTCTTAGGTCGATTTCAGAGAGCCATCTTTTTTTTTTAGTTGAGCTGAGATTATCTTAAGGTCGATTTCATGTAACTGATCCGTTCTCAGTCAAGCCAAGGTCATTCTTCGAGGCCGATTTTATGTAACCAACATTCATTCAATCGAGCTATAATAAAGGGCTCAAATTTGGGAGGAGAAAACTAAAGCTCTCTTATAATTTTTATTACATAAAAGAAACTACAAAATAGAGAAAGGAATCCACAAGATCATAAACTAGAACTATAGAATACAAACTATTAGAAGTATAGCTTTAAGATTTCAGAGTTTTAGGTGTAAAAAGTTGGTCGGCCATCAAGTCTTTCCAATTTATAGGCTCCTATTAGAAGTATCTTCACAACTAAATAAGGCCCCTCCTAGTTTGGAGTTAATTTGCCTTCTTTGTTGGCTTGAACTAAGGCTGCAATCTTCATTAGCACCAAATCTTTAAGTCAAAATTACCTTTTAACCTTAGAGTTGCAATATCTAGTCATCCTTTGTTAGTAGGCTGCCATTCAGACCTACAAGTTTTTTTAAGCTTCTTTTATAAGATCAAGATTAGCTTGGAGGTCATCGGTGTTATTTTGTTCTTTGAATTCTTGAGTATGATCACTCAACATGCCAATCTCCACTAGGACAGTAGGCTCAATGCTGAAAGCTAAATTGAATAAAGTTTCTTAGTTGGTACTTGGCTCATAGTCTGATATGCCCATAGATGTTGGGAAGCTTGATTGCCCATAAACTTTTAACTTGGTTAAGTTGAGTCCTCAAAGCTTGCAGAATAGTATGGTTTGTCATCATAATTTAGCCATTTGTTTATTAGAGAGAAGTAGTGATTGATATTCAGCTCCTGATAAAATTTTTTGAACCTAGTATATTATCAAGTTGCTTGTTGTTATTGATGATAAAGACTTTTGGTATCCCAAATTGGCAAAAATTGATTTTGAAATAGAGTCTCAAATATTTCTCTTCATTACATAAGCTCATACTTTGGCTTCAACCTATTTAGTAAAATAATCAATTGCTACCATAAGTAATTTTCACTATCCTTGAGCCAAGAGAAATGGCCTAAAGAAATCCATCCCTCATTGTGTGAAGGGCTAGAGATTGCTTATTGGGGAAAATTGGATGGCAGGATGATGTGATATAAAGGAATGCTTCTGGCATTGCTCACAATGTTGAACAAACTGGGTCACATTATTGTTTAAGGTCAACCAATAATATTTCTTTTTGCAGTACCTTATAAGCTAATGCTCTACCTCTAAGTGATTACTGCATTATCCTTCGTAAATTTCTTAGAGGACATGCTTAGCTTCAGTAAGTCTAAGACATCTAAAATATAGGAAGGTGAAAGACATTTTATAAAGTGTGTCATTGATTAGATAATACCAAACTGCCCTTTGCCCTTTGAACCGTCTTTGGAGCTTTATTTCTATTTTGTGGGTGTAGACCTTCTTTAAAATAGGCTCCAATTAAGCTTATCCAGCTTAGCTTATGTCTGACCTAGTGTACCTTATTTACTTGAATGTTTTGAATAGTTAATTTTTTAAGGAAGATAGTTTGGTGGTATGCAAGGCCATTGATGCAGTGTAAAGGAATGCTTATAGCTTGCAGCAACGAATGAACTGGATTGGCAATAATATCCCTCCCGTAGCACCTTTTAGGCTAATGTTTTACTTCCCAAACGATTGTCACATTTTTGCTGCCCTAAGTTCGGACCATTTTTTGCCCCCATAATAATAACAAGTTTCCGGTAGATTTTCCGCTGCTGTTGCTTCTGCGGCTTGGTCGCTTGCTCGTGGCCGTTCGCGATGTGGGGAAGCGCCGACGGAGGCCCGCCGGAGGTCACCGTGGAGACCTCCATGGGTCCCCTCACCGTCGAGGTATCACTTCTTCTCTTCCTCTTCCTCTCTTATTTTTGATCCCTCGCTGACGAGACTGGCCCTGTACGATTCTCCGCAGATGTACTACAAGCACGCCCCCAAGACCTGCCGGAACTTCGTCGAGCTCTCCCGCAGAGGTTACTACGATAACGTCAAGTTCCACCGGATCATCAAAGTTCTCTCCTTTCTTACCCCTCCCTCATTCCACACACCCCCCCTCTTTTTTGGGCTCTTTTTTTAACTAATTAGTCGGATTCCTGGAGCAGGATTTTATAGTGCAGGGTGGAGATCCCACGGGCACCGGGAGGGGCGGTGAATCCATCTACGGGTCAGTATCATTCCTTCTTATCGATCGGTGGTAAAAATTTAGGGTTTACGTGCTTTTACTATTTTAACTGGGTTAATTATATTGGAGTTCGAAATGGTAGGTATGGATGACAGAGGTATCAAAATTTGAACTTGATTTGAGGGTTTCCCTGCGTGTCCGTCAAAGTGGTTAATGTTGATATTGATTCGTTCTGATTTTTCCGCATAAAAAATGTGATTTTTAGTTTGTTTTCTGATGAAACGATACTTGGGTTTGGATTTAAAAGTTCGTTTTCTTATGAAGTGTGTTTGATTAGATAAAAAAGAGCAGCTTAATTATATGATGTTGAATCAATGCAGTCCAAAGTTTGAGGATGAGATAAAGCCCGAGTTGAAGCATACAGGGGCAGGTATTATATCAATGGCAAATGCTGGTCCTAACACAAACGGAAGCCAGTTCTTTATCACTCTAGCACCATGTCAGTCATTGGATGGTAAGTCTGGCTATCATCAGCTAAATGATGAGTACTCTTCACGGTTCCTTGCTAGCATGATATCCAAAATTTGCTTGACATGGTTGCTATTCTCCAATCACCGACAATTGGATCATTTCTTCTTGCTGAATATGTTATGATTGTGGAAGAAGTTGTAATTTTTTCTCCGAAATCATCATGGCAAATTACAGTCATCCTTTTTAGATTTTTCTCTTATTTCTTTGGCCTTTTATCTTTTGCAATTTGGAAGTATCACAGGACAATTACTTGGTTGCACCTAATACACTTATTGTTCATGAAGTACACTTAGAGAATGTAATGACATAAGATTTATGCAAGAACACATGATACAAATTACAAGCAATGTTATTTAGTATTACCATTTAGTATCGGCTGATGGTCCATTCCCATTGAGGCTTCAACCAGGCATATTTTTTTCATTTTTCTTTTTTTTTTTCCCTTGTCCCTCTGTTTTGTCCTGCACAGTGTACATACATGCTTGTAAGTAGGCTTGAGGACAATTTGGATATCAGGAAGACCACAATACAGAGTAATCATCTTAAAGAATTACCTTTAATTGTTGAAAGACGTTTGGAAACTACATTTCCATTAATATACTTGTCTCTGGAAGTTGTCTTGATTATGTTAGCCTGTTGCTCAACTTGGTTCTGTGTTATTGTGTGGATGTGGGCATTCTGGTGTTGTCCTTTTGCTGTCCTACATGATGACATGAAATGCTTGCACATGCAACATATCATGAGATAAATAATTTACACCTCTCTTATAAAAAAAATAATATAAATCAATTTGGGCCTGTTTGGTTTGTAGGAATGGTCTTCTAGAATCGAAATCAGAATCACTAATTTCAGTTTCAAGTGTTTGTTTAAATGAACTTAGAATTCAATTTTGATTTTAACCAGAGTCAAAATCATGTATTGGGGGATTTGAAATCTGAACCCCAACCCAAGATTACAAATCTATTTTAGCCATCCAAAAAAAGAAGATTTGTGATCAAAATACCGCTAGCTGTAAACTAATGCCCTTTCTCTTTCCCCCATCCACTTCTCGTTCAATGCTCCTCCTCACCCTCTTCTCACTTGACACCTCCCCTCCTTTACCGTGCTGGCATTTTTAGCTACTATAGTTGGATTCCAACAAATTTTGGTTGAATCTACTTGGTATTTTTGCCAAAACTATTTTTTCCTTTTTTTATGGTTAGTTTGATTTTGTAGATATCCTTTGTAATTTTCAATGCATTTTTGGCATATTTATCTGAAATCCGGTCTACCAAAGTTTCTAATTCCAATTCCTATTCCCATGTGAACCTAGTAGGGCAGAGGAAAGGGCGATTCTGATTTTGATTCTAGCGGAAATTTGTTTCTGACTTTGATTTTGGCACTGAACCAAATAGGCCCTAAAAGGGTAGAACTTGTAGCAACAGGTTGGCAAATTCATTGGGAAACTATCTTTAGAAAATCTAAATGTAGGGGGTCCCATTTAACCCAATCATATAATTCATCCAAAATAGAACAAATAATAGGTGTTTTCATTAATATTGTTTCTTTAGAACTGCTGACAAAGAGTAAGTTCTCGAGGGTCAAACATTGAATCAAGTTAGAGAGCTAGGTGAAAAGACTTCTAAGCTTTTGTCGTGCTTATTGTATATTTAAGAGCTGCCACCTCATATTGAGATAAAAGGTTCTTCAAAGGTTTCAAACCACGGTATCATAAAGTTGAATTTGCATGAATAGATTGGGAAAAGGGAGTTATGTAGCAAAAGGGAATGAAGAAAAATGGAAGAGAATTTACACGATAGTTGAGAAAGGTGTAGGAGGAAAAATTGCTCCTGAGCTATCCTGGTAACTTCTCAAGGACCTTCTGAATATGATTTCTTAGTTCTCTGAGGGTGTTTTGGTTTCAGGTGCCCTAAAGTGGAGTTTTTTTCCCCTCGAAGTGGACACTTTGTGTTGTTTGGTTGCCTGAAGTGACCATTTAAGTGCAGTTTGGTTGGTTTGGGACTTCTTTTCGGTTCAGTAAATGATAACTATGATTCCACTTCCCTGACTTCAGAGGAGTGATGTTGGACAATCAAGGGAAGAGACCTTATTAGGTTTTAGGGGGGACTGAAATCTATAGGTTGCTGGAATTTCAAGTTTAAACCTGAGTTTTCAATATATTTGAACTCTGAAAGTTGGAATTTCAGCACAAAATTGACAATAAATGTGGTGATAAATCTAAGGAACATAAACTAGTGAACTAAGATCTAAAATAGAAAATATAAAAGGTCTAAAGGTATTGTCTAGATTCAATGGAAGGCTATTTAGGAATCAAAGAAAAGCACCTCTAGACTAAACATTTTTGTAATAGAAACAAAACCTGATGTAGAAAAATAAATTATGCCAAGAAGAAGATGAAAAATCACAAGAAAGATTCAAGGGATAGGAGAGGATAGAATCAGAGACTCTCTAGGGACCTAGGGTCACACCTAGAGTCTGGTCTCACACCAGAGCCTTGCCTTACGCAGGGTAGCAACTTTAGCCTCCATTAATTTTTGTGATCCTCTTTTCATTCAACAAAACATGATGTTCTTACAGCACTTAAGATGCTATTAATAGAAAACATTAACTCAAATTTATTTCAAAATCCCAAAGCCATTCCCACTAAGGAATGGTTACTGTTCACAGTTACTGTGTCTTGAATGATGCTGTGAATAGTACTGCCACAGAAATTAGATTTATCAAGTTATCAAATAAAAGTTGAGGACTCCTAATCCCAACCCTTGTTTCCAAAATAACGCACTAAAGCTAAAAACAACAAAAATAAATGGAAAACAGAGAAAATTGATAACTAAAACTAAATCTAATAAAAATCCCTAAGTCGCAGTCCTATGATGCATCATGGGATGATCTTGTGTCTCCGTCCTTTGCTTCTACTGCACAAAAACTTGCCTCAAGTTCTTTTAAGTCAAAACTATATCGATTGATCTTTACCGTGATGGTTAATGGGTGATGAATGCCCAGTGTTGGATGCTGCACAATACTTTGAGTAGCCTATGAAATCAAAATGATGCAAAATTTCATTGAACATAACTATGCTTGATTCAAATAAACCTTGACTTGCATTGATTCAATCCAGATTTTTTTTTTTAAAGTTTCAAGTTAGCTTTTTCCATCAATTCAAATAAATCGCCTCTTAGTTCTACATCTTTTGCAGCTAATATTTCTTCAACATGAGAGATTCTGGGGTTGGCCTAAAGTAATGTCTCAGACCTTAGAATTTATCATAGCTGAATGAACAGCTGCGTGTACATCTTTGAATCCTTTTACTGAACATTTGGGAGAGATTTAAGCTGAGTGATTGGTTCTGAAAGAGGCATTTGAATTTAATGGGCAGCAATGTTACAAACATAACTGGAAATATTGTTGATGGGGTGGGATCGAAAAGCCTCCATTTTAGTAATTAGTAGTGATTTGTGACTTGAAGGATTATCTGATATTATAAGAGGGAATATACTGCCTTTTATGTTCTTTGTCATCATAATTGGTAATTTGTATTTGTTGTCTCTGCATCACATTATTTGCTATGATGACTCCTCTATGCATGTTGAGGTCACCCTTTCAAGTCTGTAGGTACCAGTTTGTTATATGTATTCTGCATTGAAGGCCATTTACTTATGGATGTTGGACGCTGATATCGTGCTGTGGAACAAGTGAATAATTTCTCAGACATTATTTCCTGAATTCTCTAGAGACTATTCCTATTTTTTTTTTTTAAAAAAAAGATGCTCTTATTTATTTTGAATTTTTCTTCTGGCTTTCCATGCTGGATTTGAATGCCAAACCGCTTTATCCTGTATTTGTCCCTTTATCTTCATTGTTGATTATTGTAAGATATATAGGAACTTTTGCATGTATCATTGCTCATAATGTGTAGCCTTTTTGACTGAAAAATTTCTTTTCCAGAATTCTGGATGTATGATGCTAGATAACAATGTTTGAAATATAACTAGGTTAAGTTTGGGTATTGTAAGAAATTTGAGGGCATGATCTGACACAATATGGTTTTTGTTCTTAATTCCTTTTTTTTTTTAACCACATTACCAGAGTTTAACTGCAACCATCTGTTAGATAATTGTACCTTGGACCTTAAGTTGTCCAAAATTCTATCAATATATCTTGGCTTCCATCAAAGACCTCCTATTTAGTTACTCTAAAGATAAACATAAATCTAAACTTGTGCTTAACTATTATGATTTAGTTGGTTGATAATGTACAATTAATTCCCTTCAGGAAAACATACAATTTTTGGGAGAGTTTGCAGAGGGATGGAAATCATCAAACGACTTGGAAGTGTGCAAACCGATAAGAATGATAGGTAAGCCTTGGTAGCTATGTACGGTTCTTGCAGTTGACATGTACATGCGTAATAAATTGATACAAGGTAACAGGATTAATAATCATGCTGAACTTATTGTTTTATTTTTATTGCTGTTGCTAGTTTTACAATTGTTGCCTGTGCTGCTGTTGTTGCTTATTGCCATCATTATCATTAGTTTCTCCTTAGCGATGGCGAGGTCTGTTATAATTATGAATATCGAGTTAGATGATGAGGACTATTTAAGTCAGATGATGAGGACCACAATCAATTTTGTGTTTTCAAAGGGGAGTGGCATGGATCAAACAAGCGTTCAATCTTCCGCTTTTTGTGTATATGAAATGACAAAAGTAGTGCATTGCTTGTCCTTATTAATTGCCTGGTGTGGCTGCAGCATCAGAAGAGTTTGTTTATTTTTTTAATAACTTGATTGGAATGTATAAAATTAAATTTATATGTTACTCTGCATATTCAATTGTCTAATTAATCAGATTGCTATAAGATTGTCTGCAATATGTGTTGATGCACTTGATTCCTTGCTAGAGCTTAATAGCAGCTGATAAGTGTTTTTCCCCTTCAATGTCAAGCATGGCACACTTTCTAGAAATGAAGGTGCCCTCTTCACATAATATTTGCCTGACTTTAATGCTGTATTTTTTGAATTGCTATGATGAGATCTGAACTTTAGTTCTTTCCGGTTTAGGTGTCTATGTCCAAGAATCTTGTAAGTTTATTCATTTATCAGTGCAGCGGATACTGTCATGTAATCATTTTATTGGAGCTCAGAAGGTTTATTGGATTTGTTTTCATGTTTTAGACGAACAAAAACTGCACTCTAGTTCCATGAACCTTATCCTCACAAAGACAGATGAAACATTACTATGCCAGGAGGGATCTCCCTTGCTCGCATGAAATATAAAACTCGAATGGAAAAAATATATCCTAAACATTAATAGGCTGTCATTGTATTTTAATTCATTACTTTTTCTTTAGAGAAATCAATGTTTCAGTAAATGATTTCTGCAAGTATCATATTAGCATCTTATTTTGCTGATTCAGGCCTATTCATGATGTGAAGATATTGCGAACTATAGTCAAAGACTGAGCTGATCTTGTTGTAGTTATGAAGGTACCTCTTACATCATTTCTTTTCCCTCTCTACTTACAAGGGCTTTCAATCATTATGCATAATCAAGCCTACTTATTTCTTACCATTTCTACTGCAAAATTTATTCTGCATGGCAGGGCAAAAGAAAAAGCTTGCGCTGGCTAGATTGTGCTGCTACTGATTGGGAACATGTATTAGTTAACTGACAAGAAACTATCAGATCTCAAAATTTTACCATCCTGCGCCTTTTGGATGAAAATTTTACTATGCAGTATAATTTTGATATTCTTGGACTGATATTTATGTTGGATCATTATTTTGGTTCTGTTGATTGAGTTCAGATGATGAAGTACTATAATCTAAAAATCAGTGCTAGCATGATGCTTCTGCTCCGGTAGAAAGAAACTTCAAAATGTGATGATGGCTCAGAATTGCTCGATGATGCTCAGTTTTGAAGCTCATCGATGTGCTGAACATATTATCATACACAAGGGCTGAAAATGAATTTGATATGGATCAGATAATGGGGTATAACTATATTTATATTCATAGTTTTTCAACTAATTTGGATATTAAATGGATGTCACATATTTTATTTGTTTTAAAAGGATATGGATATCAAGCATATTCATAATATAAATAAAATATTTTTTTGAGATATAAATCAGATTTTTAGCAAAAATTAATAATGAAAATTAATATTAATTATATAATCATAAAGGTAGGTTGGGTTCAAAATTTATGATGTTGATCTCATGCTATACACAGGTGATGAAGAATGTAAGATATGTCAAACTTATGTGGAGATTGACATGTTACAAGTTTGATTGTGTTTGTATTAAAAATATTAAAGATAAGAAATTGTTTTAAAAATACAATGTAAAAAAATATTAATATAAATTTTGCATCAATAACATTACTACTCTTTAATTACAATATAAATCAAAAATAAGAATTTGTAAAAATATATTTATACAAATATTGGAATGCATGGAAATTATTAGTATTTTTAAATATTTTTAACAAGGAAGTTTCAAAAATACCATAAAGAATAAAGCATATTCATTTTCATTTTTAACAAAGGGATTTATTTTTGTAAAAATTGATGGCCAAAATATGAAATATTATACTGATGACTTGAAAGTAAAATAAACTATCTAGATGGAATAGAAATAGAAATGAATATTGTAGCTTGGTGGTCGAGTGATTGTCATCTTAGTCTTATCACCACTGATTTGTGTATTAAGTCCCATCGCTGTATTGCCATAGGCAGTATACTTTTTGTCAATAAGTAGTTATTAGAATTCATATTTGGATCTGATTGGATGTTAGAATTTCAATATGAAACAAATACCCTTCAATTTATCCATTGAGGTCCAATTTGGTTTTCTTGTAGCTAGAGTAGTTTTTTTTTTTTGTAGAACTTTGATCAACAAAATTTTTGTTGATCAAATTGGTAATAAAAAATTATTTATTGTTTGATAATTATATTTTTAAAATATCATAAAAATTGTTAGATTTACATCTAATAAGACCCATAAGTAGATGTTTGAACTTAGATCTCATCTGGTACCAAAATTTCCATCGAGATGAATATGATTGGTTTTATCCTGCCCATTTTCAGTCCTATCCCACAATGTGCACGTTTATCTTATTGTTTCCAGAAACAAATGGATGCAGGCACAAAGTATGTTAACATTTGGTAAAAGAATTTTTGTATTAAGGCCTAATTTGGTACCACTATTGATGTGAACCTCGTCAATAACGTAACGAAATCCAACACCAAAATATGAAACTGAACCCCAAGATTTTCAAGAACTGAATCCCAAGATTTTCAAGATGCAAATTTGTTGAGTTTTTGATCCGTTACCTAACAAGATAAGAACCAAAAACTCGATAATTGAAGATGCCACACCAAAACTCTCAAGAACTACTCAAGAACCTAGGTGATAAGTCTGATTACTTGAATGCCACAAGAATAAACTTGATAAGTTCAAGAGTCTAATGAAAGAAGAGAACAAAATAATGAAAGAAGAGCACAAAATAAATACTCTGATATTATTCTTGACTCCCTCCAAGGTACAATCCTTGACCCTTTATATAGAGTTAACAAATTCTCTAGAATATTATTCTCTAAAATATTCTCCTATAACATATCTAAAGAAAGTTTTTTCTTAACATATTACATTCCCAAAATTAAGGGATTGATATTTACAAGATTCTTGACATATTATATTCTCAAAATTAAGGGATTGACATTTAGAGGATTCTTGACATATTTAATTCCCAAAATTAAAGGATTGATATCTTGATCCAGGCTAAAAATATGTAAGTCCTTAATTAGAAACCTTTATAACCTTAATCATGGTGACCAGGTTCTCTTGAAATTGATTTAGACTTGAGCTGGCCTCTCATAATTTTACTGTTTCACCAACTTATTGCATTAGCGCATTTAATGCTTCTTTAAAATGCTTGGTTTTAAATTTTGTGACCGGTCCACTTGACAAGCTTAATGGATCATGTGTCTGCTGCCCTTGAGTCCCTCCAAGCTCATGTGTGAGTTCTCCTTCTTGTGATTGTGCAACTTCATTTACATCAACTATAGATGGTGAAACTTTTGTTTGGAGTTGCGTCCAGCTTTCGCCTGTAGGTCTTTTAATGAAAAAATAATTTATTATTTGATAATTATATTTTTAAAATTATATATATATATATATATATATATGATAATTAAAATGAGAATATATTTTAATATCAGAAAATGGCATTAAAGGATATTGAACAAAATTTTCACGGTAGATATCTTAAGCCATCCTAGGCATGGTTATATTTAACCTAGTCGAAAAATTAATCTAAAATGCTCAATGCATCTCAAACAAAAAGAAAAAGAAAAAAAAAGAATAAAAATTAAATCCAAATCTTATATAAAATGAAAAAACCTATCATATGTCCATTACCTCAAAAAAAAAAAATCCTTGAAAATATTATTTTCTCTTTCAACTAAAAAAAATGGAAGATTAAAAAAAAAATCTCAAAACAAATATTTAGTATGGCCTACAATCAACATTATTGGGCCATTGCAAGACACAGCTCAAACCTCTCGGTTGTGATGCGCTAGGAGTTTGAGGCATGCAGGCTATGCCAGCCGGTGACCCGTGGGGCGTTGGCACGGCACAATGCCCACAAGTTAGCCCACAAGCCGTGTAAATCCTAGTATTAAATTGATGAAGAAGATCTGATTTTCAAAATATAATTTTAATAATAGAAATAAATTTTTTAAAACATTTTAAAGATATTTTACCATTATATTGTTTAGCTACAATAATAGATTATACAATTAAATTAAGTAGTTTAGAAATTATACCTAATTTATTTCATGAAAATATGCAACATTAGAGGTAGTTTAGAAATTATACCTAATTCATATCATGAAAATATGCAAAGTTAGAGGCGCCTCCATGAAGTGGGTCAAGCTTGGCATAACTTGCAAGCTACAGTACCTATGCTAGGCTAGGTCAGGCCATCCCTTAAGGCCCATAGGTCATGCCGGCATAATGACTTGTGGCAGGTTAGTATAGCACGGCCCAAGCACATCTAAATGACCTGCCAGGCATTAACGGGTCAGTTCGGCCTGCCAGACCTAGCTCATCGGCATAGCCTACTAGGCCCACAAGAGGTGACCCATTAGCATGGCCTGCAAGGCCTACTAGACTGGGCCCATCGACATGGCCCACAAGCCTAGCCCGACATACCCAACCAATTGGCACTGTTTATAGGCTGAGCGAGGCACGCCTCACTAAAGATTAGAATGCTCCTCTTTAGTAGTCATAAACAATAAGTTGGAAGGGCATTTTTACCCTTTTTAACCATAAAAAATAGCTACTTTTAAAGATATCTTTGTCTTTTGCTCAAAAAAGACTAATTTATCCTTCTCAACAACCATAAATAGCTAGTTTTTAAGATTATTTGAGATATTTGAAAGTCTTCAACTTCTATAAATAGCCTTCAACCTTTCTTGCTTGCCCCATACCAAATCATAAGCTCTTCTAAGCTTTTTTAAGCCCTTTTCTTCTTCCTACAAATCCTCCTAATCCTCCTCAGCTCTTTTAATCTCTTTTTATAGGTTAGCTAGCTATCCTAATCTCTTTCTCTAGTCTCTACTCTTTACAAATAATAATGTTTAGTGTTGGTAGCTCTTGCCCACTTCATAGCCATGCGACCTTTGGGCTTGACACCAACATGATGTATTATAGGGCTGGTCTTTGCGTAGATAAGTCACAACTAGGATCAATGTCCCTGAGCCTATTAGTGCCAACGATGCCACATCGACCACTAGGTCCAAACCCAGGACCTCTAGATTCTAGCAGCATTTCAACATCAAGGAGAACACCAACAAGAGGATCCGCACTATCTGTAAAGTCTCCAAGGATTATAGGCATTACACTTTCGGTGAAATCGATCACCTATCCCATAACTCCACCAAGCCCAAATTAAACTTAGTTATAGAATGAATTAACAATATTTTTTTATTCCCAAAAATTAAATAGAAAAGAGTTATCAAAATTAATTATAGGTAATGAAATGCCTTTTTCTTTTATTAACAATCTATGTTTTGAAAAATATAAAAAAACTATTGTCAATTCAATATTTAAAAAAGCTTTTCGAAATACTGCTAAACCTGGTTGTTTTAAGTAAATTTTTGAATATAAAGAAAATATGATTTCATATTTTAAAATTTTGATAGTAGAATAGCACTTACATCCAATATTTGAACTAGCACTTTTGAGTTGTCTTATATATATGTTATCATGTATTTTATTAATTATGATTAGGTAATGCAAAAAAGAATTTTTAGTTTTGAATTAATTGAATATCTACATAATGCGACTAACATCTTTTCTAATATCATGCATATAGTATGCAAATCGTGTATACATGAGAAATTTTTTCCAATTAATTCATATAATACCACTAATAATAATATTGCTACTAAGTTATTTAAATCATAACTACATCCTATCTTAGATAGGAAATTATTTTATATAAGATGCATATGTCACATCATAAATTTAATTATGCAAGATAGTTTAAAAATTATTAAATTATATGTAAGTAAAGGTAGAAATGCCATTAAATGTATATAATTTTTAGAAGCTAAAAAATAAGAATTTAAAGCATTGTGTATTGCCTATGGTTAAAATAATATAAGCAATCTTTATTACATGTAAAACTTTTATGGAATTCTATATATTTAATGTTAATAAATATTGAGAAAAAATTTCATATTTTTATTGTTTAGCTTCAATTATGGACTCTAGAATTAAATTAAATGGTTTATATAATATTAAAAGAAATTTATATAAATATGATGTATAAAGTAAATATAATTAGATTTAAAGATGCAATTGGTAATTTATTGAATAATATATTAATAATATATGATCAAAAAATAATAAAGATAAAAGGTCCTCAATTCAAGACTAACCCTAGGTAGTAGTAGTAGGGGCAGGAGTACCAATCAATTATGAAATATTTTAATTAGAAAAAATTAAAAACTATAACTTAATCATCTAATGAATTAAATTTTTATTTAAATAATATTTTTATAAATTTTCTAAGTCAAGAGAAAAAGATAATTTTAATATTTTGACCTAGTAGCAAGCACATAAGACTAATTATCCTTTACTTGCCGCCATGACTTTGATCTACTAACCCCTCCAATTTCTATAGTAGCATCGGAATCTGCTTTTAATGCAAGAGAATGGGTACTTGATAATAAGAGCCTATTAATGTCCGAGACAATAGAGATGCTAATTTATTTTGGGACGAGCCGATTGATATAGAAGATAGGATGTAAGGTTAGAAGAATGATAGAGATGAAGAATCCACTCTAAATAAATAGAGTAGAAGATCAAAGATAGAAGATGGGACGATCTATCATGATCCTTGAGGATAGACGAGAGGAATGACTATGATAAGTCATGCCAACAGTAAGCCCCAAAAAAGATAAGTACATTTAATTTATTTTATTTAATCTTTATAAAATTAAATTTAAAATAAAAATAAAAAATAAAAAATTGGGTAGCAGGTTGATCTATCGGGCTCAACAACTTGGGGTCTGAGCCTTATCAGACAAAAGATGAAGATGAAGATATTCCTTCCGAAAAGATGTAGAAGAGGACCAAGCAATACAATGATGAAACAATATGATCGTGATGACAAGCTAGTTACCTACCTAAGAATAATGAAATGCATATAATTTATTTTATTTAACTATTACAAAATTAGCTAGCTACTAGCTTTTAAATAATATTTTTTTAAAAAATTAAGTGGGCCCCTCTAGGCTGAGCCTACTGACCATGTCGGGTTGGCATGGCACATTAGCCCATGAGTTAGCTTTTGTAGTAGGCCGGGCTAGCATGGCTCAGCCCATTTAACACCATGCAAAGTAGTATAGATATAGACTTTTAAGTTATTACATGAAATATATATTTTACATGAATCACAATTAGGAAGTACAAAGCCAAGTTCTTATGGACTATCTCAAGGTAGCAGTAGCAGTGCTAAACATCTTATATAGTCATTATTAAATAAAAAGAAATAAATATATAACTATAAAAATTCTTCTTTTTCTAGTGAACTATTTTTTTATTTACAAAATGTCTGCACTTCCTTCCTCACCTTTAAAGAGTTAACAAATGTTAATATTTTAACTTGGTAGAAAACATATGCCTTATGATCTTCTAACACCTTCGATGTCTATAATAGCATCAAAGTTCGCTTTTTCTTCAGAAAATAGGGTATTGCAAAATAATAGAAGTTGATTGATATCTAAAGTGAACTCTATCTGAACCGATTATGAAAACTGAGTCAGATCAAATCGGTTGTTCAATCTGAACCCAACTCGAAATTGAAATAAATTTATTTTTTATCATAAAACAAAAAAATCCCTATATCAATTCAACACACTAAATAAAATTGAATCATATATTAGTAAAAAGTTCCTTTCAAGATAAAAAGTTTGAATTCATCATTCCACTTAAATCACAAATATTGATAATTTTTATAACATTTAAAAAACCGAGTTTTTCATGTATCCACTTTTCTAAAACCAGTTTTTCATGTATCCACTTTTTTAAACCCAGTTTTTCATGTATCCACTTTTCTAAACCCAAATCGAACCTGATTTAAATTAGATTTTAAAATCTCAAACTTAAAATTAAACCAAATCTAATTTTTTTCCATCTAAACCTTTTTTTTTCTTTTTTATTCGATTTAGTTTGAATACCCATGAAGATCCTATCCGTTGGCCTTAAGAAGAAGACACAAGTTTTAAATAACGAAGAATCATTTTGTTCAAATTAGTTACAACTATCTATCATTTTTTTCATAAATATTTTTTAAATTAAATAAAATTTATAAATTATAATTTTTAAGTATAATTTTGTATCCACGTGTAATTTGAGAAATAATTATTTTTCAAATAAAATTTTAATTAATTTTATTTCATTATTTATAATTTTTTATACATTATAATTCATTAATGCAAATCAATAAAAATGTTATTTTTAAATTATTTCTTCAAATCAAATATACTCTTTTTTTTTTTTCTTAATTAAATGATCAATTATTATTACCTCTACTTGAGTCCGGTATCCCTGTTTTACATCCGTACTCGAGTGCGGCCCTTTTACACCACTAGTTGAGTTGGAGAACTAAAAGAGTGTCAGAGAATTAGATTTCAATAAAAATTTAAAGGTACATGATCCAAATTATAAATAATTAGCATGATCATTTTTGCCTCTGCAATATTCTGATGGCCTTGCTTTTGGAAGGGATAGCAGGATACGTCAAAATTTTACATACATCTCACAACCATAAAAAAAACATAATAAAAAAAATCTTTTATCGCTAAGCGGAGTTTTCCGGGCCTCCAATTGCATACCAAAGACACCACAGAGATCAACCACAGCTTTAGACTCGGCCTTTTCCTGTTTGGTGGGCAAGGCCTCGTGAGCCTGCCATGGCATTTTGGTGGACCAGCAATACCCACAAGGATTTTGTTTCATTGCCATCAAGCAATAGGGAAACCGAAAGAGACTCCCTGTAAGGATGACATTATCAGCTATATCATCACCCAGTGCAGACGAAGAAGACAGGTGGTTAAACCGTTGTCAGAAGAGACCTGTTCATTGGCAACATAGGCCTTGCGACCCTTTGCAGAGTGCATGTTCATGACCTCATGGATCTTAGGTATCAGAGAGGCTGCAGTCGGAACCGAAAAATTATATAAATTTCAGCAAAAACAAATTATATAGCATGTGTAATGCACCTGCAAGATTTATAAAAATAAAATAATAAATACATATATTTTAAAATTTTGGATTTATTCTTTTTATTTTTTAAATATTTAAGAAAAATGAAAATGAAAGCTTACGGATTTCATATAAGGAAGATAAAAGGAGAGAAAAAATTCTAATAAAAAATTTTAAATCTATAAAATTCTAGTTAGACAAAGAAAGTTGAAAAATATCTTTTCATGGGTTACTTGTAATGGAAACTAATCTCAAGAAAATCAAAGCAAGAGAGTCACAGCAAGAGGGAAATATATGGTGAAGCTTCAATACGGCTGGCTTCATCAAATCAGCCTCAAAACCTTTTCCATTATATATAAATAAATTAATAAAGGTAGATAGATAATAACAGTTTCAAAAAAAAAAAAGAAAAAGAAAAATGAAAAATGAAATGCACACTGAACATTTAATATATCACCCGGCGGTTACGATATCATATTGGGAAATATATGGCACTACTTCAGAGAAACATAAGTGTATCATAAAAGAAAGTTGCGATTGATTCATTTTTTCCTAAGATTATCCATCTGCATCTAAATTTACAAACCTAGTTATGAATTTCTTATCAATTTGAAAACGCCCCTATAACAACCTTCAACATCAGAACTATCCCCAACCCTGAGGTCCATGTTGTACTGCATATAAAAGTTTCATAACAGCTCCTGCTAACTTTCATCATGGTGATGCTCCACTTGACTGAGCCATGCCATTGCCATCTCCTAAAATAAACAGCACCGTTCCCACAAATTTTTGGTGAATGGACCTAAAGGACCAAAAACCCAGATTCTGGTCTCAAATGTACTTCCTGCATAAGCAAACATCTCAGTAGGCAAAGCACTTGCAAATATACTCAGCTCTTCAACATCTGTATCAGTTTCCATTTTCCTCACAGCTGGAAGGGTTTGGGGTGGACGATGCAACTGAACTCACGCCATTTATCTTCACTTGCCCGAGGTGATTTTCTTGTGCAGTGCTTGATTTGGGTTCAGAAAATTTCACTAAAACCTGTTCTGAAAGTGGTTGCTGCTGTTGCAAGTCCATCTGCCTGAGGGCTGGCACGCCAGAATTACAATATTTGCGCCACATGTTTCTGTATGCAGACTCCAGCCCCCGTGTGAATTTTGCTCCATCACAGACTGGTGACTTCCTCATTTGTTCACGGAGAGCCATTCTCAACTCTGCTAAAGCTGGGACATCAGAGGCCAGTTGCAATGCCAACCGGACATATTCATCTTCTGTTCTGGCAATCAAATGCCCCAGCCCTGCATTTTCCAGCCAATCGGACATTTCCACAAAGCATTAAGATAATCATGACAACTATGATTTTTAATGCATATTAATAACTGCAAGATACCAAAATAAAATAGCAATAACAATAACAATAGTACTACTAGTAGCACTAATAGTAGTAGTAGTAAAATAATAATAATAATAATAATAACAGCAGCGGCGGCGGCGGCGGCAAGAAGATCTAAAGTAAGCTGCTCATGAACTTTTGAAAGCTTGATTAAGTGCATTGAAAAAAGGAGATAGAATATAGAGGACATAAAGAGAGATCACGACATCTTAATGGATCTGTATTTGAACTGTCTAACAAGCTGAATATGGACCCAGTCAACAATACAAGATGGACAGCTTGTTTAATGTGGAACTGCCTTTGGTGGATCAAGAGCTAAATTTTGTAAGATAAAACTCACGCAGATCAGTGGTTAACAAACAGAACATTTTACCAGTACAACTGCCAAAAAAAGCATCACAAGTTTAGAATGAAAAGATCAAGCATCCAGATAGTGTAGACATTCTGCACTTGATGATCCGATACTTTCTTTTGTCTTTTCAAAGCACATATTAGAACCAATGAAGCACGAACTAATGTGGAAATACCAAAAGAGAATCCTTTGAGCATTAAGGCATCTGGTTTTAACTCATCATCATATGAGTACCATTCAGAAGAAAATCAAAGGCAAGGTGGTGCCTATATGATGGTCAACATGGAGAACATTAAGACCATGGTTCCCCATAATGGACCGTCTTGCCACATAGTGGGCAGACCATACGAGGGGCATACCGAGTGTCCAAACCATGAACCGACCCTATCAATATTTTACTACAATGATACTGATACAGGTACTGAAACCAGAATTGCAAACCATGATTAAATCCAATACCAAGTTAATTACAGTTAAAAAGCAATGCAATTCCTTAGCCTTTAAACATATTACAACAAGGTTTTTTTTTTTTTTTTAGCCTGCAATTGGTCAGGTTATAGTTACAAGTTGCAATTGAATTGTAGGCATTCAAGACAACTGTTTGGATGTCTGCAATTGAACTGCAAAAAGTGGCCCAATTCTTGCAATTGGAACTGCAGAAAAAATTAGTCGCTATTCCAATTACAAGGTTTGTTGCAATTGAATGCAACCCTTGGAGTCCCTTCACCACTCTCTACTTGTTGAAATTCCAAATTATATAATTTTAGCATAATAAATTATTTAATTATTTTAAGAAATACATTATAAAATATAGATTTATTATTAATAATTTAATAATCATATTACTTTTCTATTAAAATATAAAGTAATATGATAATTGTTATACAATAATAGAAAAATTTTATTGGTATAATGATTATTGCTACAACTTTATAATAATCATTTAATAATACAACTATTATTATCATGATCATAACATATTTTATAGTACTTATAGTTATAATAATACATTAGTAATTAAATAAATAATATTATTTTTATTATATTTAAAAATAATATAATAATTATTATATTACAATAGAAAAGCAAATGGTTTGCTATTTTCCAAGAGAGATAATCTTCTCAAATCATTTGCAAGGATAGTATATCTTTGCAGTCTCATACTATCTAACAGTTGCAATTGCATTTACAATTTTCAATTACAGGCAATCAAACAGAGACAATTTTTGCAACTACAAGTCTAATTGTAACCTGTATTTGAATTGCATGTTCACAAAAACAGTCCAAATACTTCTTAGGCAGAGTTGCATGATGCACAACTTTTTAGTATGGTATGCAAAAACTGGAGTCAAGATGATGTTGGCAATTACAATCTAAGTCACTCACCAACTTTAGCGAGAAGGCTGACACCAACATTATGAGCATGTACTGAACCTGCCATAGTAACACATGGAACCCCCATGTATAAAGACTCGCATGTTGTTGTTGTTCCTGCATATGGAAATGTATCCAAGCTGCACGGAAAAGAAAAAACAGTTAAAAATCATTTGCAGAAACCAGCAATTGTGAGATGCTGGATGATATGATTTTAAAAAATCCAGATGAAAGAAACGAGGACAAAGAATGTGCACAAAGGAGTTCCAATTTACAGCCAAAAGTATATTAATAATATAAAATGGTGCTTGATCCACAAATTCTTTACAAAATTTAAAATTATTTGTCAGGGTCAATCAAGAATGTCCAGAAAAGAGGTTGAACAAATGTATATTGATGATACAATGTGAATTATTTAAACACTTCTTGAAAAATTATGTTGTTTTCTCCTTTTACAATAACTCTCTTTTTTCAATCAAAACTTTTGGTTTTATTTTAGTGAACCACACTTAGATTTTCAAAGATAATTTGAATTATGTGTTATGGTTTAAGAGATTTGATTTTTTACACGAAAACCTAAATTATTGACCATGGTAGAGGTTTACTTACTAAGCTTTGCAGCTCACTTTATCTAGCAAACAATTTTTTAGAGGAATAAGTGAGTGATTATAATGGGCTTTTTGGAGCGATTGATCAATGAATTGAAGTTAACTTTAGAACCAAGTGACCATCAAAGCAACATCAAAAACATAGTTTTCATGTTGTATTGATATCATTGAAGCCTTGAAGGTATTGTATTATGTATTAAGGAATGTATTAAGTTGTAAAGTGGATCTTGTCTCATATGTCTCAGATTGAAATGTATTTTGTCATATCTTGTTGGATCACATAATATCAATCAATTATAATGGACACGCCTTGAGAATTGGAGCAAGTTAAAGTAGACCAGCAAAAAAGAAAAGAATCATATGCATGTATGTATGTATGCATGTCTGTATGTATGTAAAGTTATGATATTGATGCCGTATGATGTGGAGAATCATGCAAGAAAAAAGCCCAAGTACATAATATGATCTTTTCCAAAGAACATGTTCAAGGAGAATGTGTTAACTCTAAAATTTAAAGAAACTAGAATAAGCAGATCCAAAGAAACCTGAGATTTGCACTTACAGATTTCAACAAATGGCATGATAGGCATATATAAGAAGAAAGCGACAACATAGACAAAAGTATATTGATGCAGCATTCATAGATAACTGTAGATATATGAAGTAAATGAACATTTTTCATACCACCTAATAAGGAAAATTTAATATAATCCTTCACCTGACATCCATTAGGGAATATGCTTGCATATGGTCATGGTTCAGAAGAATTAGAGGCAAAAGATCAACACGTAAAGGTTCCAATCCCAGTTGCTCCAACGTTGAAAGAAACCTCTGCCTTACACTATCACAAGAGAAGGGTTTACACTTGATCACAAGCCGGGCATTTGGAACTGCGCATAATATCCTCGCCCAAACTTGCAACACTTTGTGTGTTATCTGTAAAGAAATTGATGAATTAGATCTGTAAAGAAATTGATGAATTAGAACTAGCTTCCCAGGGAGTAGACTGATTAACAGCAGCAAACATTTGAAAAGCACTACCTTTGCTAAATTATTGAAACTCCCAAAGGTAATGAAACCATTGGAAAGAGCTGGTGTTGCAGAAACAGGGCCAGCTTCTGGAGAAGGTGTATAGCAAAGAAAACATTCAGGTAGATGAACCAACTCCTCAACATGCCTGCCAAGTAAAATAACTGTCATATATAGATACAACAACAACAACAACAAAGCCTTAATCCTAAACTAATTGGAGCCAGCTATATGAATTTTTTTTCTCCATTCAGCTCAACTGTCATATACAAACAACTTATAAAAAAGCAATTAGAAACAGAATATATTGGATGGTTGTCAAATCGAACACAAGTCATAAGCTTACTTCTGCTTGCTAGTAAGTGGATCAGCCAATGAGTCTGTAATTCTGTAATCAATTGTAGGCAAACCAGTTGTATTGGGGTATCCAATCCAAGTTACCTACAAGTAGAACAAAAGAGATGATATTAGATAGACAAACGTCATAGGAAATAGTTATTGCAGAAAACTGCAAATCATAACACAAAAGATATATTACTTCATTCATCTTCTTTATTAGGAAATGTGTTGCAAGAGGACCCTTCAAAAATGCGAAGTTTTTGATAGAAAGGGGGTGTTATTTATTGTCATTCGATTGAAAAAATGTTCGGAAGGTGATGACCATTTACAGGACGAGCTTGCCCCTGGAAATATGGTGGTGATGGGAGATTGCATATGGTGGCAGTGGCAGCAGCAGTTGAGGGGTGCGACACTGCTGGATGGTAAATATGGAACAGGGATGTTAAGAGGACATTACTGGCAACAAGTAGGTGGCAAGAATGAACAGCGGTTATCATGACAAAGGGTGGATGGTGGCATGGGGCAAGGTGGTCACAGCCAATAAATTGAGTGGTTGTGCAATGAAGGGCAGTCTAATAGATGGACAACATTTCAGGAAGAATGATTAAAAATTTGGAAAATTGGAACATTTTGTTTTCTAGTACCTATTGGCAGAGAAAAATTAACACATGCCAACCATATCAGGATAAACTGAAAGCAAAGCCATAAAATGACCATGACAAAAATAATACCTGAATAGGGGCAGGCCGGCAGGCCATCATCCCTAGCTTATTGTTAGCAGTATGACCTGTAAGTTCTACCAATATGTCAACTTTATCATCTCTAGCCATGCTAGCAACCTTCTTCTCGTCAATACCATATATATCTCTCCATAATCCACCCTTTTTCAAGACCCTATCTTTAAACTTAAGGGACTTGGCATCTGCCTAAAAGATCATAACAAGAAGCAAATAAGAACAAGAAGAAAACTATCTGCAGAAAAAGAATAATATCTCCTTACACGATAAGAAAAACAATGTAAAATCATCAGAGAGGAAGATGAATTTTTTTTTTTTGTTTTTTTTTAAAAAAAGATGCGGTTGCATTCTACAACAAAATCTTAAGCTTTCTTCACATAGTATAAATTAGCTGTCAAAGACAGTTCATCAGCCACAAATGCATAATTTGAAACTGTTAAGGGAAACAAGGAAAAAAGGGGAAAAACACTAATAGATACCTTCACAACTGCAGAGTACACAACAATCTTGTAATTTGTATGGTCATGGTGTGCAAGGGGAGCTTCTATGAAATATGATACAGAATGAGTAAAATAATCAGGGGACACATATCCAATTATTAGTGGCCGTTCCGCATCTTTGGGATTATCCCAACTGGTGTACTGTGGATATAGCTTCATAAAGCGCTTTCCCCATTCCCTGTGAAACAACATTAGTAATTAAGAAACAGGAATATGCAGAAGGGATGGAAACAAAATTAGGTAAAACAGCAGACACATCAAAGCTGATGTGTGTCATTTGGATTTCTTAAAGCAATTAACAACGTTAACAACCATGGTAAAGCGGGTAGTAATTAGGTAGTACTTAGCTCAATGCCCCAAAGTGAGAGAGGGTGCATGTACAGGGATGCAGATTTCTCAATAAAATTGAGAATAAGAAAATGCCTAAGAACTTGACATAGGGATAAGGTTACAAAGCCGATGCAATGCTATAGGCAGAAGTTTCCTGCTCCTAAGGAATTTATTGCAAATTGGCAGGATGGAAGACCAACTTCTGGGATGATTTAAGAGAAGAGTGATGGTTTTCAAACAGGTTCCAATTCTAAAGTATTATTATTTGATCAACGTATATGATAGATGTGACCCTTTTGGCTGGCCCATCTATAACCAGGCCAGATCCCTTTGGGCATAGGCTTGGTCTGGTCGACTGAACCAGGACCCAGGACCCAGTCCCACTTTGAGTGGGACCAAGTCACCCCACTACAAGAGCAGTGGAGATCCCTGATCGAAGTTAGGGTCTTGTTGGCTACTGGCTGAACTAGGACTTGGAGTCTCAGTTAGCCTCAGAGGAGGAGCTAAGGCTCCTCTATAAGTACCAGCCCCTCTCCCTAGCTATGATGACCACTAGGTGTTCCTCCACCTCGCTAGCAAGTCCTTCTTGGGTCGCATGCAAACTCGCTGAAGGTAATGTACCCTTTTCTCTTGTTTTCTAGCCAGAAGGCAATCACTGGCCAAATTTCATTGAAGAACCAATAGCTTCAAGGTTAGTAGGGACCCTTGTTTTGAAAATTGGCTCTATTCAAGAAATTGGAGATGCTGATCTCATGTTCTGATGATTCTCATTGCAGTTTCCAATCATTCACCGATCTCTAATTGCCGAGCTAGTCATGGAGATCCAATGTTAGGTTCTAAAGGGAATAATCAGAGTTAATCAAGATTACTATTACTTGTGCCTATTAGGTAAGTAATGACTTAGAATCTCTATTGACACAAATTGATTTATAAGATTCTAAGTCAATAGAGATTCCAATTCTGATGATGCCAATTACCCAAGGCCGATAGGAGATAGACATTGGTCAAGATCCTACTAACGGGAGTTAAACATTAGTTAATACTCATGGTCAATGAGAGATATACACTAGTCGAGATCCTATTAGTTGAGGTTAAATATTAATTAGTATCTAGAGTCTATGGGGGATATACATTGGTGAAGACCCCACTAATGAAGGTTAAACATTGGTAGATAATGAAATGACAATTTTGAGCATAGAAAGATTGGATGACGAAATGCATCATGATAAACTATATGATGAATTAAAAGATATCTGAAACATGTAAAATGTGAATTTATTTTTGTTATTTCCTTAAGTGGATATTTTGACTAATTAATGCATTTGATTATGGAGGAAATGCATTTAAATATTATTATTTGAATTATCTATTAGAGGTAATTATTGTTTACTGGGCTATTAAGCTCATTATTCTATCTTTTCTCCTTTTAGATCCAAATCTGTAGATGGTTAGGGCACTGATGGGGAGTAGCTTGTTGAGTGAGAGGAATTGCACCATTATTTAGGATCATTTTTTATTAATATTGGAAGAATTTGCTATTAGTGATGTAATTCAAATTATTGGAAGAATTATTTTGAATGTGATTACATTCAAATTTTACCTTCACTACTTTAATTGATAATATTATGATGGCTGCCTTGCATATTTGTAAGGTCACACCGTATGGATATGCAGCGGTTGTCGCATTCTTGGTTCAAGATCTCCTATCGAAGGCACGATAATAGATCTCGTACTAATTTGAAAGCGCAAGAAGAACTTCCTGCTTCCTTGAAATAATATTAACTTTTTCGGACCGTTCGGGAGTACATGAGCAATTGAGAAGCTAAACAATATCAGATTTTCTTGTATTCAAATAAAACTATAATGTGCTATTCTAAGATTCAATGAAACATGTCACTGAGAACAGTGCATAAGTCTCCACCACTTGCAACCACTGAAATACGCAATTTTGGCGGCATCCTTCTTTCTTCTTGAAGAGGGGCAGGTTGCTGGTATGGATATGTTATTATCTAATGGCACACACCTGCCGTTTGGCATGTCTAATCTATCAAGCCTCTTAACTAAATTTATTCTGAATAAAGTCATGCTCCTTTCTACTCTCCTGCCCTATGACTCAAATTTAGGCAGATGTCCACAAAACAAATAACAATTCAAACAATTGTGTATCTACAGTGACAAATATGCATCATGATCCAGAAAGAACAAAGACATCAATCTACTGTTTAAACAAGTGATGTCTATCATGTTACTATTTTGAGGTGTATAATGATCTTCACAAAACAAAAAAAGTATACCTAATATAAAGTGCTAAAATTCTGAAAGAACTGTGGTTTCCAAAGCAATGTTACTAACCATTGATAGGATCATGATGCCCATATGCTAAATTATTCCCCTTTTTGCCTTGAGATGTATAGTTGTTAGAAGGAAAAAGGCATGCTGGAAGTTGGCCAGACCAGATATTTTAAATTATTTCATCTCATCATGGTGCATGGATCAACATATATTTATATGGGTGCCTGGAATATAATCTTAGTTCTACAAAAATGGCAAATATCATCAATTAAAGGTTTCATAGAGTGGGTTGTTGGGCCATCTAAACTTACATAAAATGCCAGTCGGTGTCCCATCCAAATGAATCATCCAGCAAGAAACTAAAGGTTTATAAGATCGAAACCATGAGGCATAAAACGTCTGATCCAACAGGTTACTAAAATAACATCACATAGACTGGCCAGACAAAAAAATACAAAAGGTTTATGTGACTACATGGCAAAAGCATAAACACCACAGATAGAAGTGGCTAGAGACAGAAAGTTTCCTGCCTCACATAGGAAGCAGTTCACCAGATCAAGAAGAAAAACTCCAAAATTTGAAAAATATGACTTGAAAATAACAACTTCTAGCATAACAAAAGTGAAACAAATGACAAAAAATAATGATTATATTTAAAGATTGAGGTCTCCTAACATACTAGGACGGAGGCAAGTAGTGAATCAGTGATTTCGAAATTAGCTTCCTTCACATCTTCCAGTGAAAACTGTGGTTATTCAAAATGAAATAAAGCCAAACCCTTTTTAAATACAATAGTAGGTAATCCTTTGTACCTGTGAGCCTCAAAAAGCTTATCATCTGAGCCCTCATGTATGTAGTTCATGGCAAGCAATCGATTCTGAAAAAAAGTCATTCCAGAATTGGTACAGAAAGCATTAAAAGGAGACTGAAAAGAGTTGCTTATAATAATAAAGCAGCACAGTATTTCAGCATCCATCACCTTGATAACACAGTCATACCAAGCAAAGGCCAAATACTAATGAAAATTAAGGAAGTAATACATCCAATCACATGAGGGAAGGTTGTATTGTACACAACATACTAAAAACTAGATGCAGCACAAGGTTTGAAAGAATGACTCAAGCCATATCAATCATTCACAATGCTACAGTACAATTCTAGAATAATAAAAATGGTCAAAATCACATTAACTGTCAATGAACTAAACAACTTGGCCATGGTGTGAGCTAATGGTAGAAGGTTATCAAGCAATGACTACAAAATGTGATCACAATTTAACAGCATTGTTAAGTGTGTGACACGAAACAATGATGATCTCTTGCTTAGGAGAGCAAGTAAAATAATCAGAGAAAAAGAAACCACAAACAATTTCCATTAACTAGAAGAAAGCAATTAATAAATAACAATAAAGAAAAAGAACATTGGAATTCTAACTAGTCATCAGGAGATTAGAAAGCTTATAGGTGCGGCATGCTAAAATCAAGTATTAGTCTTAAGCACTAATTTCATTGCATGCATGGCAAGGTTCATGATGTGTGCTACTACCATATGATTATGCTGAATGGATGAACCAACAAGAAGCTAGATGCTGCTTCCTAAATAAGAAAGTTCTGAAAGACAAGCTTAAAAATTGATCAAACAAAGAAGCATGTGGATGTGTATATACCACTTAGGCACCTACCTTAATCAGTGTTATTCCACATTGCACCCACTACATGCCTAGGCAAGAAACCACCATTTTTTAAAATTTTCAAGTATTTTAGATGCTGCAGACCAATAATTAAAAGTAAGAATTTGCATTTCAGTCAACCACATATTTTGCAGCAATAAGATTTGGGTTTTGATCCCCTGATATTATCATAACTCCTATATGATTTATAATTCTATTGAGAAATTAGTGAGAGAAGGCCTCAGTCTTAATAGGCAGGAAGTGGGAATTTAGTGAGAGAAGGCCTTAGTCATAACTGATAGGCAGGAAGTACCATGAATATTGTTGTAATGAATACGCCAAAGATGTAATGATTGGAGATAATGAGGGTCAGTTTTGTAGTATTGCACACTGCATACTTTAATGAGAACAGAACTTATCTGATCAAAATATGGATGAAAATGTTGTCTTAGACTTGGGCCAAGAATTGGATAGAGGACCAGAGGAGAGGGAGGAAAGGCAATCAGATAAGATGATTAAAAATGCCTAGACTGATATTTAGCTTTGACAAAAAGCATGAGACCAACAAGGGCAACATAAAGCTGATCCCAAGTACATCCATACAGTTTGTAGAATTTTGTTCTAGTATAACAGATTTATGTACTCTAAATGAAAATAATTGAACAAGATAGGGACCTTGGTATATGATGCTAGCGGTTATAGAGATGCATATTAGAAGTGGGAGAAAAACAATAAGAAACAGGTGTATGAGCGGAAGCAAGATAACAAAGCCAGTGCATTGCCCCAAGCAGAAGCTTTGGCTAGCAAGCTTAAAGAAGCATGAAGTGTAATACCTGATAACTGAAACTGCTATATCATAATTACCCATGTTCTATGTTTTGTGCAAGTGGTGGAGCACGAGTTGCTTATAGTGGTCATTATCCAGCAACATGAAAAACATTTGAGAAAGCATGCTGCTGGTACGTACATACGTATGTATGTAGGCATATCCTAGGCTTTATAGATGCTAGCAGCTTGCTGTCTCAAATGTTTACATGTTGCTAGATACGCACGTACATACATACACATGTATGCATGCATATGTATATATGTATATATTCATCTCTATGTGTGAATGTATGTATGTATATGCACATATGTATGTATATTTATGTGTATATATATAGACACATTATATTCATACACGCATGCATACATATAAAAGCATATATACATATGTATATAAAAAGAGTATACATAAAGCCTGGTAGGTTCAGAATCATATGGTCCATACTTTCACAATAATATCAACTCTTTCAAGTCCATTTAATTATCATTCGAATCCTAACAACAGTCCATACTTCTTATTAGATATTAACAATATAGACTACAGAATAGGCCATTCATCATTAAAAGGCTAACATCAAAATAGAAAGAAAATGCGCTAGCACTCATTTTTGGAAGAATCAAGTGAGTATCTTGATCGTATCCAAGAAATATTTGGATGTTTTTTAATTAGGAAAAATAAGATAATTTACACAAGATGCACCACATCTACGCAAAGTAAGCAAAGGTTTTCATAGTTTAATGGATGGGTGTGGGTAAAGAAATTAGTCCATTAAAGTAGGATATGCTTAGCAACTTCAAATATAAAGTCATTGGTAAAAAAATAATGAAAATAATAAATATAATGACTAAAAAGAAAATTAATGTAACTTTCCTATAAGTGACTAAATAAATAGGAGAAAAAGCAAAAGAAGTTGATTGAAATATTGTAAATAAGAGTTTAAAGAATAAGATTGTTGACATCAAGAGAGTAGGAGACAGAATAACCTGATTAAACTAACCTTGATTAAACTGGTACTAAAAGAGATATCAATCAATATAATTAGTGCTTATGCTCCTCAAATAATATTAGATAATGCTACGAAGTAATGTTTTTAGGAAGATATGAATCGAATAATTTAAGAAATTTCTAGCAAAGAAAAGATATTTATCGGAATATATTTGAATAAACACATGGGAAAATATAATGCATGTTTTGAAAGGATGCATAGGGGTTATGGTTTAGAAGATAAAAATGGGGAAGGAGATGCTATTTTAGAGTTTGCAAGGACATGATTTAGTATTAGTCATATACTTTAGAAAGAACGTTTACTTAATAGCTTTTAAAAGCAGATATAATGCTCGTTAAATAAGATTTTTTTATTTTAAAAAAATCAAGTTTTGTATAAAGATTACAAGGTTATAACGAGTAGGAGTTTAACTATCCAATATACATTAATAGTTATGAATATATGTATTTGGATTTGAAAGAGGACTAAAAAATATAGGAACCCAAGAACTAAATAGTGGAATATGAAAAGAGAAATTAATAGCATTTAAGGATAGAATATTGAAAGAAGGAAAATACCATTAAATGGAGAAATAAATACTATATAGGAACAGATGGCAAACAATATTGAAAAAATAACAACAAAGATGCTCAAAGAATCAAATGAAAAAAAAGGATAATAGAGTAAGAAAAGTTGGTGAGGAATGAGAAAGTTCGGTTAATGATTTAGGCTAAAAGAGAGTATTATAAAAAAACTACCTAAATATAGGAATAAAAAAATGTATGAAAAATATAAAATGGCCAAAAAAGAATTTAAGGCATAATGAGAGGTCAGATGAAAGGTGTATGACAAGTTTTATCATAAGTTAGAAACTAAGAATGAAGAGAGATATATAAAATTGTAACAATAATAACAATAATAAAGCCTTAATCCCGAACTAATTGGAGATAACTACATGAATTTTTTTTCTCCATTCTTTTTGATTTTGAGTCATGTTTTTGGTAAGATGCAAAGATTTTAAATCTTTCTTTATATGTATCAAATCACATGTAATTTTTAGTTTACCTTTACCTTTTTTTTTCTTTTATATGTATCAAATCACTCTTTTGCACAAGTGCATCTTTAGGTTTACATCGCATATGTTTAAACCATTTAAGTCGTCCTTCCTTTAATTTGTCCTTAATTGGTGCTATCTCCATCTTTTTATGAATAATTTTATATTCAATTTTATTTTATTTTTATATTACTACACATTTATCTTAATATTCTCATTTCAGCCACATTCATCTTGTATACATATTATCTTCTAATTGTCCAATATTCGTACCATAAAGCATAGTTGGTCTTATGACTATCTTATAAATTTTCTTTTTCAACTTGATAGGTGTTGTATGATCACACAATATTCAAATTGTATTTTTCTATTTCATCCAACCTGCTTTAATCCCATAAACAACATCATCTTCAATCGCTCCTTATAAATAATCGATTCTAAATATCGAAAATTATCACACTCTTAGAAATTTCATGGTCTTCAATTTTTACTTTACATTCATTTTCATTTCTAATTGTATTAAAATTGCATTCCATGTATTTTATCTTTGTCCTACTTAATGTAAAACGTTTAGATTCTAAAGCATTTCATTATAATTATAACTTATGCTTAACCTCAGACTTAGTTTCATCCACCAATGTTATATCATCTGCAAATAGCATGCACCATGAAATATCATCCTAAACATGTCTAATAACTTATCTATAATTAAAATAAAAAGATAAGGATTAAGAGCAGATCCCTAATGTAAATCTGCTATATAAGAGAATTAACTAGTATTACCACCGATAATTTTTACACTAATAACTGGGCTCCATCATATGTCTTTTATTACGTTAATATATCTAACAGGTACTCCTTACTTTTCTAATACCCATCATAATATTTTTTTAGAAACTCTATTACAAGCTTTCTTTAAATTATATAAAAATTTATTTTTTTCTTTATACTTTCTCCATTAACCTCCTAAAGAGGAAAATAGCTTCAATAGTCAACCTTCCTAGCATAAAACCAAATTATTTTTTGATATTTTTGTAGTGCATCTCAACATATACTCAATTACTCTCTTTCAAAGATCATAGTATGACTTATGAGTTTGACACCATGATAATTAGAGCAGCCTTGAACATTTCTTTTATTCTTATAAATTGGTACTATACTGCTCTTTCTTTATTCATTTGGCATCTTTTTAGTTTCTAAAATCTAATTAAATAAATTTTTTACCCAAGTTACTCCAACCTCACCTAAATATTTTCAAATCTTAATGAAAATCTTGTCAGATCCCACTGCTCTCCTTATTTTCATCTTTTTTTATAACCTCTTTTACATCATATGTTTTAATTTTACGAGTATACGACATAATTCTATCTTCTATAGAACTAGTACGACATCCTAAATTATCCATATGGTTTTTATTTAATAATTCATTAAAATAGCTTCATCTTTTTTTGATCTCATCCTTTTAACCAAAACTTTATCATTATCTTTAATATATTTAACTTAAATCATATCTCTAGTTTTTCTCTCTTAGTCTTGTCATTCTAATATATCTTTTTTTCATCTTTATTTTCTAGCTTATGATATAATTCTTCATATGCTTTACATCTAGCCTTCCATACTACTTTTTAAACTTCTTTCTTAACTATCTATATTTTTCATATGTGTCTCTAATATCATATTTAAGTAATTTTATATAATACTTTCTTTTAGCCTTAAAAGCTAATTAAACTTTCTCATTCCATCACCAAATTTTCTTTTTATATGACCCTTTTTTTCTTTCCTAACACCTCTATAACTATTTTTCTAATATTATCACCCATCTCTTCCCATATGATATTGATTTCTTCATATGTATTCCATTTTTCTTCGTCATTCTATCCTTAAAAGAAATTAGTTTCTCTTATTTTAAATTCCATCACTTAATCCTCAAATTCTTATACCTTTTAGCTCTTCTCCTCCATCTTTGAATGCATTGTTATACATAACCATCAATCTTTTACATTTTCAAATAATTTATATATATATAAAGAAAAATTAAAGATATGACTTTGATTAAATGTATCAAAAATGCAGATAAAAAAGTTTGACTCGTAAAGATAGGATCAAAGAAAGAAAGAAAGAGAAGTTATTTTAATAAATTATTAAATCGAAGTCATGTAAATGATTTAGGATGCCTTGCTAGTTTTATTGAAGATAGAAATATTAAGTGTACTCATAAAATTAGGATATCTTAGATAAAGGAAGCTAAAAATGAAAATAGGAAAAGTGGTATGATACGATAAAATCTCTATTAAGATTTCAAAGTATCTTGATGATATAAGAGTAACTTGATTAACTAATTTATTTAATAAGATCTTAGAGACCAAGAAGACATCTAATGAATGAAGAAAGAGCACTATAATACTGATTTATAAAAGTACAGGTGATATTTAAAATTATCCTAACTATTGTGGCATTAAGCTCATTAGTCATACAATGAAACTTTTAGAATGGGTGATTAAGCATAGGTTGAAATGTGACACAATAACATTAGAGAATCAATTTAATTTAATACTAGGAAGGTCGATGCTGAAAGTTGTTTTTTTTCTTATAAAGTTAATCTATAGAAAAAAAAAATTCATATGACATTTATTAATTTAGAAAAAGCATATGATATAATCTATAGAAAAATCTTATAGCGGGTGTTAGAAAAGAAAAGAGTATTTGTTAAATATATTGATGTAATTAAATATATGTACAATGGAATAATTACTAATACAAAAACTATTGATAGTAATACTAGTAAGCTTCCGATTATAATATGCTTACACTAGAGATCTACTCTCTAAGTCCTTACTAGTTATGGATAAGCTTATTAGGCATATTCAAGATGATATTTCTTAATGTATGATTTTTGCAATTAATATCATATTAGTAAATGAAATTAAAGTCAGAATTGATTGTAAGTTGAAATCATGAAGAAGTGTGAGAATCTAAGTGTTTTAAGTTAAGATAGACAATGATAGATCACCTAAAATGCAATTTTAGCTAAATTAGATATAGAGATGAAGGTAAAGTGAAAATTGAGGATCATGAAAGTTCTAAGAGTGATCATTTTTGATATTTAAGATCGATTATTCTTAAATAAGAGCTTGAGAAAGATGCTCATATAGTTGAAGTAGAGTGGATAAAATAGAGAAGTACAACTGAAATATTATGTGATCACAGGATACCTATCAAGTTGAAGAAAAAAATTTATAAGATGACCATAAAATCAGGTATGCCTTATAGTACAAAACTTTGAGCAATTAGAAAACAATATAAATACAAGATAAGTGTAACCGAAATAAGAATGCTGAGATGGATATATGGTAATATAAGAAAAGTAGTCATTCATAAAATGTGGAGGTAACATCAATTAAGGACAATTTGAGATAATGATAACTTACATGATTTGAACAAATATAACATAGGCCCAGGAATGCATTTGGTACAAAGGAGTGACTTAACGCATATAAGTAAAAAGGTCGAAGTAGATCAAAAATCACACATAACAAAGTAATAAAAAAAGACTTAATATCTTTACATCATACGACCCTAAACCAAGTGGAATAGAGAAAACGGATTCATATAACCCACCACAACTAATTTGAGATCAAGGTTTTATTATTATTATTATTATTATTATTATTATTATTATTATTATTATTGTAGGACACTTTACACAAGCATCAAACACATCTACAAAGTATCCAACACTTATACAATACATACATGCAAGTGATTTGAAGCATCTATGCCTCGTAGGGCAACATTAAATGCTTGAATTTTAAGAATCCTTCATGTATCTCAAGAAGGACAAGAGGGATCTCTAAGTTTATGAAGTTGGGTAAGAAAATTTTGAGTCAGTTATGTAAATATAGTCAGAACCCAATGATTAAACAAAATAAGGACAATATGATGAAACTAATACTTGGCCTGCATTCCGTGAATCAGGATCAATTTGAAGGCATCTCTCATATGCCTCTATGGCTAAAGCAATGTTGCCTGCATCTCTGTAAAGGACCCCTAAACATCCAAAAATGTTAATGATAAATATCTGAACAAGAAAATTAATTCTTTAAATCTACTTTTCAAGTCAATGAAATTCATTTATTAACAGAACACAAAAAAGTTACACGCAACTCACACACACACCAAATTCCTGCAAAAAGAATGACAAAAATAATAATGGTGATGACGAAATTCTGCTCCATAAACAACACAGACTCAAATAATTTGTTCCTACAGAATGAGCAAAATGGAGAATACCTAAGTATAGGCTTAAGGCAGTTACTATTTAGTTGTTCAAATCCTCTGAAGGCAACTGTGACAAGACTAAGATGTTCATGGAAAACTTTTTTCAAGCACATAGTAATGCTGCAGAAGCAGTGATGGGGAAATCTTCTCACTCAGATTTCTTTGAAAGACATGCTAAAGTTTTGACAGAAGAGCTTAGCTGCTTCCTTCTGTTACATGAAATCTGATGACAAAGCCTCTGCCACGAAAAACATTTGGCTCCAATCTTTTGAATTTAAATTTTACATGTTGACCCATAGTTTTTTGTCTTTTCTTGATTAATGTTTGCTTCAATCAAGAAGTGTATTCACCTTAGAACTTACAAAACTTTCTGTTTTGGCAGAGGAGAACTTAAAAAAAATATTACACATCATCTGGAATGCAGTTTGTGCTAGAATCAGATGGAAATAAAAAGAATAAAGCATTTTGCTTTAGCCAATACATGCCATCATGAGATGATTGAAAGTGAAAGGTCTGGGAGGTTTGATGCTAAGGAGGAATAATTATTGGATGTGAAACCAAGGAATGGAACAATTATGTATCGGGAAATCAATCTGCAAAAGAATTTAAAGTGATTACAAATCAGGCAATGACTTCCATGGTTTACAATTAATATCATCAAATGCCAATTAATTAGTTAATAATGTTGCCCATCTAACAGAAATAGTAGCAAAATACCTGATGAAGTTATCGTATGATCCATTCAGACCACAGTTCATTTAACAGTTTATCTTTAAATAACATATTGCTGAATTTTTCTTCAGAAAAATCAATTAATTAATAAATAAACACATCCATAACCAAAGTAAGAACCAGCAAACCTTGTCTGTCTATCTCAAGTCATAAAGCCAAACAGGCTTGCTGAAAGTAGTCTTAAATCTTGAACACATTGAAAGAATATTCTCCAAATACTTTTACTTCTAAAATTAAACTGATATTTGTAGTTATTCATACCCTTGTTCTAATTAAAATCTTATAGCATCATCATATGATCATATCTCTCTGAACCATAGATTAGTTTGTTTACAAACATAATACCAATTCTGTAAATAAGTAGCATATCAAAAACTACTGAAAGAAGAAAAAAGAAGAAATGGAATTCACTGCCTACCTAAGTTATTATATGCTTCTGCATATGTAGGATTGGTAACAATGGCTTTCTCAATCATGCTTGATGCAGCATCCATTTTACCCTATAATTATAGATAGATCAAATATCTCCAAAAAAACAATTATTTCAATCATGTGCACAGGATGCATGAGTATGGAAAAGCAAACCTGAACAGTATAAACAACTCCAAGGTTGTTTAACGACTGTGAGAAGTTAGGTTTAATTGATAAAGCCATCTACAAACATAACAAGTGAAATTTTCATATCCAATAGAAATGATGCAAATAATTTCAAACAGCACCACATAAAGCCTGTTTAGAAGTAATTGACTTGCACAACTAAATGTGATTGAACTCACCTGATAACATTCCACAGCTTTGTCAAGATTATCTTTATCCTTGTAAATTACACCTAAATTGTTGCATGCTTCCGCACAATGAGGATTGAAGTGTAATGCAAGTTCATAAAATACGATGGCCTTCATAGATACATTTTCAAGATTTTAGCTAGAAAGTGAAAATAATTAAAGAATTCAGCAGGAGATTAAAAATGCCAATCCTGCAAATGTGATCAAAGAGAACAATAGATCTGGAATAGCAAACTGGGAGGATAGGTACAAACAATAATGACTGGTAGGTGCACAGTTAATTGCCTTCTTCAGAACAATTAGATGACAAACATATAAATTGAGAGAAACAAGATAATGCAGGTCTCTTTGACTGACCATGTCAAAATTCAGCATTTCGCCATATGCAACACCAAGATTATACATTGCATCAGCATAGTGCCAATTGTAACACAATGCTCTCTTGTAGTATGCCATGCCTTGGTTGATATCACCTTCTAGTTTTACCTGATCACATAACAACATTGTAGTCACTTGTGCTGAAAAAAATAAAAAAATGTATCTTCTCTCTTTTGTCATAAAACTTCACAAAGAAATTCACTTTGAAGTAGAGGGGAAGAAGAAAGTAGTGAATATTATTACCAAGGTATGCTGAACCGTACCGAACTGCTTGGTACAGGGCATACCAAACATACTGGTGCGAATAACTCACACCAACCTCGTATCATACAGAACCGCCCCGTACCAACTCATACTAACCTCGTACCGTACCAAACCCTGCCCCATACTATGTCAAACTGCCCAATTCGGCTTAGTTCAAAGTGGTTCATGGGTTGAAACCTTCCAGCTTACTTGATAAGTATGCCGCTAGTTCGGTATGGTACGCCCAATACCAAACCATACCAATGCAGTACTAAAACGATACTGATTCTCGGTATGGCGAACTTTAATTAGTACGATTAATGCATCAACAAAACAAATTCAATATGACAATTGATCATAAACTCATAGCAAGGACCAGACTCAGCTAATCCAAAAAGGAAAAAAGAAAAGTACAGCTTACACGACCTTTGAAGAAAAAAATGACAGCACACTGAGTAGCATAAGATAGCTATACCAGTTTCAGTAACATATAACAATTTACATATGAAATGAATAAGCATGCCAACCACAGCCCTTGGATGCACTTAGGAATATCACAGTTAATTGTGCAATGTATATGTTAAAATACCAAATGAATGCTCAATGAAGGTGCAAAAGGTTGCTCAATGCACAAATTTCACAATGGAAAGACTGCAGCTTGTGGAAATTATCAACACATTCATTGTAAGAAGAAAAGGAGAGTATAATATATAGAGCTCAAAATTTGCAACCTGGACTCATGAACTTGCCCAAACCTGATTAGATAATACTAGGTCCAAGCCACATTTTTCAACACAAACAGATTCAAATCAACATGAACCCAAATTATAATGGCTAGGTAAAAGGAAGAGGAGCACGCTAGGAAGAGAGGGTGTGGCTTGGAGGGAGGAAGAAGAAATAAGAGAAAGGAGGGGTGGAGCAATGGAAGTGAGGGAGGGAGGGAAAAGAGAGGGGCATCAGGATGGAGTAGTAGAGAATTGAATATTAGAAATATCAATATTCTAATTTCTAAAAGGCATTCCCAACAACTATATATATTCCTAGCCTTCCACAAATGGCCATTGGCAACACAAAAAGCATCCAAACACTTACTTCAACCCATTGGCCCATATACATAAACCAAGCAACAGCTGGAAGTTTGTATGGGTCAAGCAAGATTATCATGGAGCAAATGGGTTGGACAATTTTTATAATCCCAAACTACATGGGTCAAACTCTCAATTTTGAGCCCTCAACCCCAAACTAAGGGAAGATGATAAAGCTAAAGTGGAGGCATGGACAATAAATGGTTGGCAGCAAATAGCACGTGTTGGGCAAACAGTAGGTGGTGAGATGACCAGTGATAGCAAAGTTGGTTTTTTCCCTCCCTTTTCTCCATTCTCCTCTTGTCATCCTCTTGCTCTAACTCCTCCAATATTTCTCTATGCTTCCTCTTGCACCCGCAATGCCTCTCTCCACATTTTTCCACTCATCTTCCTGTGTCTTCCTCTCCAAGAACCATCTAGGCATTTCGGTACACACCCACTCACTGCCTACGCACCATAGAGTCCCTTGGTTGCCCATTTTTAACAGAAGTTTTTCACAAACTTGTGAGAGAGAAAAAAGTGAAGGGAGTGAGGTTCATGGAGCAAGGGTTTAACTTATTATTTTGTTCTCAAGTTATATGTATTTTAATTTTTAATTTTTCCATTTTAATCAGGTTGGACAAGACCTGACCCAACCAATATTGCTGACCCTAATTGAACAATCTAGATGTCTAATTCTTAAGGTAATTTTTAGGTACACGTAGAACTTTAGATTTCAAAAGTAAACATAATAGCTCAAAAAATACAGTCACAGTTGCTGCATACGCATCTGACTTTTATTTTGACATTTGTAATTGTTGTGTGTGTGTGTGTGTGTGTAACATTATATGTATGTACTGCATATAAGAAAGTATGGTTTCTAGCTTATGTGGTGAATTTCCTGACTAGGTTTATGTATCTGAGTAATTCTTGTCTCCTATCCCTATAATACAATGATTCTTCTCTCTTGTTCCAACTTCTATTCTTACTCAAACCTTCGATTGTATTTAATATAGCAACTAAACACACAAGGGTGAAAGCAATTGTCATAAAATTAAATTGGTCTATAATTGTGATGGGTTGTCAATCATGATAATGTTTGTAAATTAATATTCTATCATCAATCCCAATGGATCCAAAACCATCCAGTTATTAAGCTTAACTGATTCTGCAGCAAGCTACTTAATTGGAAAAAGATAACAACATGGGTGTGTTCGGATAGCTAGAATGAAGTCAGGAATGTTACATTATTTGCTTTATAATATTTTAGAATAATGTTCAGGTCCACAGTTACATTAGGTCAAGGATCCTTATTTTTTATATCGTAACAAATTCTCATTCTAAGAAGTTTGATTCTAAGGCACCGCCAAAACTTTAAAAGGGTCACATATAGATGGGTGGCTTCCAAGGAAGAAACAATGTGGCACTTGGTGCGGTGGAACCATGATAGCAAAAGTAATAAAAGGCACACCGTTACTGAAGAGAACATGGATCTATTCAACATGGATGAAAAAAACCAACAGCATCTCCTAGGTTGGAATATAGGAAGATCCGGACAAAATAACTTCAATTGAAAAAAATTGAAGAACTAGAATTTTCATTCTAGAGGACACAATATCAGTGACAAATTTGTCATTGTAGGAGAGGTAATTTCAGAAAGAAGAAACAGGGAAAAGACAATGAGAAGGGCACAATAGTTCATAATGAGATCTTAGGACATCTTGAAATGCTATAAAGGAAAGGGGAAAAAAAAAGAATGTTGGCACATCTAAATCTCACTGCAATATTTTATCAGTATACTGGAAGGTATTGAATACAAAACTTTAATCTCAACAAAGAAATGGAGGTTCCTGCTAAAGCTAATAGTTCTAAATCCAATTCTCTCCTGTTTAATCCCCTTTTACTTCTCTCTCTCTCTCTCTCTCTCTCTCTCACACACACACACACACACACACACACTAAAAAGATCTTACAGTGAGAGAGAAACAAGGGTTGTACAAAACAGGGAAAAGAGACTTCAAGCTGCCCCAAAAAAAGAGGATATCAGATTACAAAAACTAGCATCGCATTGTAGTATGAACTCTTTTTGTGGATCATCCAACAACAGAAAGCCGTCGCAAGAGATCACAATATAAAGAGATGATTGTCCATTTCATCTAGCCAGAATTATTTTAAAAAAATAGTAAAAAGAAGCAGAGATTGCAATGATTTCTGAAGTACTGACTTTTCAGTTTACAGGCTTTGGTTTCAAGGATTTCTGGACCATTAGCTACTTTAGATCATATGGACATGACATAACAATAATAAGTCTTGCTTGCATATGCTAAAAGGGTCAGCACTCAGCAAAATTTCTTGGTATGTTTTGTCCAAAGAGACTATAAAATACTCAAACGTTTGAAGTGCTAAACAATATTAGCTAGAAATAAGACATGCATTGTCAAACCACTGCCCTTATTTTCGTTTTAGAGCAATATAGAGCAAATACAAGTTTTACTAAGAAATATCACTGAGCAGTCAATTAATCAATATATTCTAACATCTCCAATTTTCATACATTTCTAAATATTTGTATTGTTCTTAAGTCTTCTTTGCATTCCATATTTGAAAGAGAATGAAGAGTCTGAAAAAGATGTCTACACTTTGCATTTCATATTTGTAACGAAGTCTTGTAGCATTGGTGTGGTCATTTTTATCAAACTGGGACCAACAATGTAGCAACATTTTAAGTTGAGAAGGTTTCATGAAAGTGAGCCTGACATGAGATCTATAACACCAGTTGGAAGTAGGGAGATCTTGCTCATTTGTTGCAAGTTTAAGCCTAAGCAACAAGGAAACAAACCTTGAAAATTCCTCTAGATTTGGAGAAATCCTGAATGAATATGAAAACGACAGGTGTAATTTAGAATTTGAGATCATAAGTTTGCCAGAAATAATGAACCAAAGACTCTACAACTCAATGGAATAGTTGAGGACAAAAAAAAAAACTTGATCGTATAACTTGGATACTGGAAGATCAATTCACAAAGTGGGAACCTAGCTATCAATATTCCCCATGATTCATATGAATTTGTAGTTTTTTTAAAAAGAAAAAACTAACAACTTAAATTACTGGATAATAATTATTTCCATCAGGCATGGGGCAAACAGCTATGATGATTGCTAATATTGTTAGAAGTGAGAACACAATTTCCCAGCAAATTTAATGATGTTTAATCGAAAGAAATAACTATTTTCATATTTTTCACACTACATAGAATGTGTACAACAGTACAAGCACAATTTCAGATTGTTAAGATAAATATTATGACAAATATGTTGACAAAAGATTATTCTTAAAAATTATGCAATTAAACTGGCAAAAGAAACATAGCCATGACATCATTGAGCCACTTAGACTCTGAATAAGATCTGTATACACCAACTGAGAAATAATAGTGCATAAGATATACATCAGAAAAGTCATCAATATGTGCACACCTTTGTTCCCAAATCTGTCAAAGCTATTGCCATGTTGTTTTTAGCAATATCAAAGTTTGGAGAAACAGTCAAACACCTGATGCAGAACAAAATCCAGGAAAATGGAGCATCAATACGCGCAACATCTACCAGCTGCACCAAAATAATAACAAATACAAATGCTAATAGATGACAAGAGCTACAAAAAGTACCTTTCATAGCAATTAATGGCTGCTTCCAAGTCCCCACGGTTCTTATATATAACTCCCATGTTGCAGTATGCTTCTGCATACAAGGGCCTCTCTACAGCAGCCTTCTCATAGCAACTAAGAGCTAAATCATATTGCATCATCTCAGAGTAAACAACTCCAAGGTTATAATATGCAGGCTACAAAAGATTGGCATATATGATAACAATGAGTATGATAGACTGGGGGTTACAATTGTAAAATTAGAAAGGAAAAAAAAGAGAAAGAAAAAGTAAAAATGGCAGTGATCATGACTTTACTGCATAGTGGCTGTCTGCTTTTAGAGCTTCAAAATATTTCTGAATTCCTTCCTCCGTGTTACCAGCAAGTTTTAAACTGGTGCCAAGATCTGTTAAGGCAATGGCCAGGAATTCTGCAGCAGGTTTGTATGAAGGATCTGCCTTTAGAGCCTTCTGAAATGACTGCATTGAATTTGTTATGTAAAGTTGATGAGTAAAGGAAAACTTAAGGTCCCATCTTCACGAAACACAGAGGACTGACTTATCGACAATATCTCCAGAAAGTAAACTAATTAAAGCATGAGAATGGAACAAGGATGAAACAAATGTAAGGCAATAGCTTCATTGCTAGAATCAGAAGAGGGTGTGGGTGCAGGTGCAGGGGAAGTGGATACCTAAGAACACTTGACATAAAGAAATGCCTAGGAAGTGCGTACCAATTTTAGGGGTCAGCAACAGGTTAGGATAACCCGAGGATTAATACCAACCCAATCAGATAGGATTAGGTTGGTTCAGTTCTGAATGTTAATAGGATCAGTTCTAAGTCCAGAACCCTGATACCAACTTCCTTTGGATTAGTTTTCAGCTTTGGAGGTCGGTTCTTTAGTTTTGATTTGAGAACAGACTACCCTTTTTTTAGCAGAATTGAACAAAAAAAAAATTGAAGTACTCCAGCGATCAAACCTGAGACATCAAGTACACCCTATAAGTTGTTTACCATCTCTACTACGAGATCTAAGTATTAGATTAGTCAATAAATACTATATATATTATTTTTATTAAACATAACTAAGAGAAAAAATTTTAATCATTAGATATTATACATGTATCAAATGGGAAAGAAAAGAGTATTGGTTCTATCTTGTAACCGATCTAGAACTAAACCAATTTAATCAGGCCGATTCTGGGTTAGTTTCAAGATAAGGTTGGTTCAGTTCCAAGATCCTAAGTGGATTCGTTCCGGGTTCTAGCTCGGAGCCAATTTGAGTTTTGGAGAGATTCCAAAGTAGGAATGCTACCCTAGATAGAAGCTTTCTTCCTCTAAAGGTCATATGTATGGCACACTTCTAAAGAGGTGTGCATGCATGCAAGCACACATACAAAGATGAGAAGCAATCTACTCCATCATGCACATGCCAGGTAAGACTAGAGTTATAATATATAACAACATGCACTTTTCATCAAGAATCAGGAAATGTAATTATTCAACAAGATCAAACCTCCTTGAGCAGAAACAACTCAGCTCATCCAGATTCTGATCAAAATCATGATCAGCACAAATGGACTCAAACAGTAAAAGCTGGGAAAGTTATTGCAAACTACAGTGTGAATTCCAGCAATGCTTCTTCAAAAGCCATATTTTCACAGGATAGTATTTTTACACAGGAAGATATCTTCATGACAATAAGATTAAATTGAATATTAACAAGCAAGTTTGATGCACATATCTGTATAACAGCAAGGAATTGAGGATACACAGCAGACCCACAATAGGATGGACACCACAATGAAGGCTTGTGTGTCCCACAAATCAGCAATGAAACATTCATAGTTTAATGCAGGGATTCCTCAAAAGTCAGCATGGATGCCTAGCAGACCAACCATGAAAGAAGGCCCATCCACATCAAACTAACAGAAATGTATCTAAAAACACATGGATCAATAACACTATCACATAAAATGTGAATTTAAGCTCAAAGCTTCAAATATTCACCATCCTGCATGCACATGTTCTCAATAAAAGCACTCCTAAGTGCTGCCCTTTGTACTAAAAATAATGACAACAAAGTTTTAATCCCAAATCAGTTGGAATTGGCCACAAGAATCATTTTTTTTCATTTTACTCAATTTAGAGCCGTACTTTCTATAAGATGTAGAGATATTAAGTCTTTCTTTACGACTTCCTCCCAAATAATTTTTAGGCTACCTCTATCACATTTTATGTGCACCCAAATTACTCCTTCATATTGATACATCCTTTAGTTTATGTTATACATGCCTAAACCATCTAATTCATTTTTCTCCCAATTTGTTCTCAATTGATACTACCTCCAACCTTTTATAATGGCTTTATTTCTTATTCTATCATTTTTATTATTACCATATATTCATCTCAAACTCCGCTTATGTATAAAGTTTTTTAGACATACTCAATTCTAAGCCCGAACAAAGGAGAAGGAATGTGGTAAGTTGACAGCCAATGTAAAACTATAATCACACACCATGAACATGAATCCAATAGAGAAAATCGTTAAAGCAGAGGTATTTTTCGGAAACAACATGCTATATCGGAGTCCAAGTGTAGTAAAAAAGGCAAGGATAGCTAGAGCAATCCCCAAAAATGACATGTAACATCAGCATTCGGGTGTGACAGAAAGTAAGCATGGGTTCTGAAACCCTCATACACGATTGTAAGTAAAGAAGTTAGTCTAAGAAAATGAAATAAAAATAAAATAAAATAAAATAAAATATATTTAGCAACTTGAAATATAGGGTTATTAACTAGAGAATTAATAGAACTAACAAATGCAATGACTAGAAGGAGAATTAATATAGCTTGCTTGCAAGAAACTAAGTAGATAGGAGAAAAAACAAAAGAAATTAATGGTTTTAAACTTTGGTATACAAGTAAAGATAGGTATAAAAATGGAGCAGGAATTATTGTAGATAAAAGATGAGATTATAAACATTAAAAGGAGAGGAGATAGAATAATTTTAATTAAATTAGTACATAATGAGGAGTCAATTAATAATATTAGTGCTTATACTTCTCAAGAAAGTTTAGATAGTGCAATAAAGTAAAGTTTTTAGAAGGATATAAATGAATTAATTCAAGAGATTCCTATTGAAAAAATATATATTTATCGGAGAAAATTTGAATCGACATGTAGAAAGATATAATATAGGTTTTGAAAGAGTATATGAATGTTATGAATTCGAAGATAAAAATGAAGTAGGAAATATTATTTTAGATTTTGCAATGGCATATGATTTAATATTAGCCAACACATTTTAAAAAGAGGAACTTTCATTTAATAACTTTTAAAAGTAAATATAATGCTAGTCAAATAGATTTCTTCCTTACTAAAAAGATTGATCAAGTATTTTGTAAAGATTATAAAGTTATATCGGGTGAGAGTCTAATTATACAACATAAATTGATGGTTATAAATGTATGTATTCAAAAATGAAGGATTAAAAAGTATAAGAATCCAAAAATTAGGTTATAAAATTTGAAAAGAGAGAAATTAATTATTTTTAAAGATAAAGTGATGAAAAAAAAAGAGTATAAATGCAAAGATCAATACCATATGGAAAGAGATAGCTAATAATATTAAGAAAGTAGTTATAGAGGTGCTACGAAGGTCAAAAAGAAAAAGCCCATATGGTAAAAAACTTGGTGGTGGAATGAGGAAGTTCAATTAGCAGTTAAAGCTAATAGAGAGTGCTATAAAAAAACTACCTAAATGTAGGGATGAAAAAGTACATAAAAACTATAAAATAGTTAAAAAAAAAGTTAAAAAGGTGGTACGAGAGGTTAAATATAAGGTATATAAGGAATTATATCGCAAGTTAGAAACTAAAGATGAAGAGAAAAAATATATAATTATAAGAGTAAGAGACAAAAAAAAACTAGATATATGTTTTAGATTAAATGCATTAAAGATAATGATTATAAAGTATTGGTTAAAGAGGAAGAGATCAAAGAAAAATGAAGAAGCTATTTTAATAAATTATTAAATAAAAAGCATGTAAATAATTTAGGATGCCTTACTAGCTTCATTGAGGATAAAGTTATGGTGCATACTCATAGAATTAGAATATTTGAGGTAAAAGAGATTAAAAAAGATGAAAGTGGGAAAAGCTATGCGACCTGATAAGATTCCTATAAAAGTTTAAAAATATTTTAATGATGCTGGAGTAACTTGAGTAACAAATTTATTGAATAAGATTTTAAAAATTAAAAAAAGCCTAATAAATAAAGAAAGAACACTGTAGTACTAATTTATAAGAATAAAGAAGATATTTAAAATTACTCTAATTATCGTAGTATAAAGCTCATGAGTCATGCTATGAAACTTTAGGAGCAAATAATTGAATATAGATTAAGATGTACTACAAAAATATCAAAAAATCAATTTAACATTATGTTAAGAAAGTCGACTATAGGAGCTATTTTTCTCCTTAGAAGATGAATAAAGAAATATAAAGTAAAGAGACGAGATCTTTATAATAAAGAATATAATAGAGTCCTTAGAAGAAACTTATGGTAGGTGCTAAAAAAGAAATGAGTATCTATTAGATATATTAACATAATAAAAAATATGTATAATAGAGCAGTTGATAGTGTAAGAATTACTGGTGATAACACTAATGAATTCCCTATTACAATAGATCTACATTAAGGATCTGCTCTTAATTTCTATCTTTTTGTTTTACTTTAGATGAGCTTACTAGACATATTCAGGATAATATTTCATGCTACATGTTATTTCTAGATGATATAATACTAGTGGATGAAACTAAGTCTGGGGTTAATAGTAAATTAGAATTATGGAGAAATACATTAAAATCTAAAGGTGTTAAATTAAGTAGGATAAAAACAAAATAGATGAAATGTAATTTTAGTACAATTAGAAATGAAGATGAATGTAAAGTAACAATTTAGGACCATGAAGTTCCTAAAAATGATCATTTTCAATATTTAGGGTCAATTATTCATAAGAAACGATTGAGGATGATATTATCCATAGGATTAAAATGGATTTGATGAAATGGAGAAGTGCAACTGCAATATTATGTAATCATAGAGTACCTGTCAAATTGAAGTAAATATTTTATATGATAGACATAAGACTAACTATGCTTTATGATACAGAATATTAGGCAATTAAAAAAATACACTTACTTAAGATAAATATGGCAAAAATGAGAATGTTGTGATGGACGTGTGGTAATACAGAAAAAAATAAGAAATAAAATCATTCGTAAAAAGGTAGAGAAAGCTCCAATCAAGGATAAATTAAAGAAAAGAATGACTTAAATGATTTGGACATATGCAACGCAAACCTTGAAATACATTTGTGCAAAGAAGTGCCTTGATGCATGTAAAAAAAAAAGGAGATAGAGTTAGATCAAAAATTATATGAAAAAAAATAATAAAGAAAGACTTAGGATATTTGCATCTTACAAAAAAAAAAATTAAAATTAAACTAAATAAAGAAAAAAAATTTATATAGCCGACCCCAACTAGTTTGGGATTAAGGCTTCATTGTTGTTGTACCATACATTTATTTCAATATTCTCATTTTAACCATACTCATATTGTATACGTGTTATTCTATAACTACCCAACATTTTGTACTATAAAGCAAAATCAGTTTTATGGCTATCTTATAAAATTTTTCTTTCAATTTGATAAGGAGTTATTCAAGTGTCAACATGATGAAGGCCATCTCAGGTATCCCTTTTCATCCTAAAAAGATTTTAGGATCAATCTTAACCATCCCATCCTATCCTATCTTAACCATAATATATTACATCAATTTTGAATAGATCTACTTTATCATAAAATATAATTTTTGAAATTTAAATATATTTAAAAATTAAATAAAACACTAAAGCTTCACAAATAATTTTTTTAAAAAAAAAAGTATTCTGATAATAAGTATCAGGATACCTGATCGAGTTGAAAATCGGGACGAGATAGGATGGCGGGCATTTTTTTTCATGAAAAAAATCAGGATGCCTTTATCCCATAAGATTTAAAACCTTCCTAACAGGCCTTTATCCCATAAGATTTAAAACCTTCCTAACAGGTATCCTACAATCACATCATATCTCACTTGCACTTCTTTATTTTATCCATCCTGCTTTAATCCATGGATAATATCCTTCTCAACCTCTCCTTCCTCATTAATAATTAAAACTAAATATCAAAATTGAGTCCTACCCTTTGCATAAAAGAAAAAGATTAGTGCCAAAAATGCACATTTTAGCCCAAAAGTTTATTAGGACATGCTACTTAGGATAAATAGTCCTGGCTTGCACATTGAGCCATGAGATTGTTACCCTCGTCACCTCTTATCTACAAAAAAAACAATAAGTACAAATCACCTTGAATTCAGCAATCATTAATAAATTTGATTCATCACAAGTTTTGAAATTCCCATGAACATTATTTTCTATAAGCTTAACCTGTAAATTCTTAATTAGTGTTCAAACTCATCACCTATTCAATTAGATGGGCAAAAGAAAGGAAGAAAGAATTATGCAATAATTCAACTAATGGTAATCTGATTCTGTTGAGAACTAGAGTTGCAAACACTAAGTCTAAAGTGCATCTTAAATGGAGAAAGAACATAAAATTTATTTATGTCCATGAGTCATGAGGAATCATCATATCTACACCAGACATCCATAGCAGGGGAACAACAGCATGCGACAGGTGCTTTACCTCAGCAGCCTCCATCAGGTGACCTTCATCTTTGTAAATAATTCCACAGTGAGTAAGGGCGCATGCATTCTGAGGATCCAGCCTAATGACTTCCATGAAGCCCTCAAATGCTTGCCGCATCATATTCTGCATCTGGAGGCATACTCCCTTGCCTATGAGGGCCTCCACGTTGGTGCTGTCCTTCTCGAGGATACCGTCATACAGCACAAGCGCATCTGGGAACTTACTCCTCGATCGAAGGATGTTGGCATATGAGAGCGCATCTTTCCCTTCAAACCTCTTCTTAAGGGGAGGAAGTTGGGTAGGGGGTACAACTACATTGGAGGAAGACCTCGAACCTTTTAAGCACTCATGCTCTGATGCCACACCATTGCTCTCTCTCCCATCACCACCATTCATCTCCGTCCATGCCATTCAATAAGCACTTCGTAGTTCTGTTTCTGGAAAAAACAGAAAACAGAAAGAAAAGGAAAAAAAAAATGATGCAGAAAATCGATTCTTCTACCAGGAAATAGAGCCAAAATCAAGACTTAAGAACTCAGAGTTAGATCTAAAATTTGGAATACAAGCAGAATAATAACTACATTCACTGGCATCATGATCAAAAGACTAATTTGATCCTTGCACCCAGATAATTTAGGTGTTTCGTTACCCAGGGTCGATTAACAAAAAAAAAAAAACTATTTCTTATTGTACTTTCCCAACTATTCAATCTTGAATTCAGATCATAACAGTCAAGATTTTACTGATACTACCAGAACTTTAAAAAAAAATAAATTGGATTAGAGCCTGAATGAGAAAAACCGGTAATATCAGGTCTTCCCAACGAGAAAACTATCGAACAACTTCCATTCAAAGCTAAATAAAAACAAAAACAACGAAAAGGACATAAATACCAGAAAAAACAAATTGAAATTTAAAAATAGCCAAACAATTGACCCACAGCGCTAGAGCTCATGCAGAAATCCAAAAATCAAAAATAATTCCTCAAAAACAACGAAGGAAAACAGCTAGATAGAGAGGGAGGCAGAGGGAAAAAGAAGTGCAAGGGATTGGAAGCTCACATTGGAGGAGGAGGGAGGCGAGCCGAGGGAGAGAAGCCATGGCGATGGCGCCCGGAGAGGCTCAGAAGGAGGGGTTTCAAATGACGGGGGCCGAGGGTTTTGGGCGCGAGGCGATGTTTTCCTTCGGCCTTTTGCTTCCTTTGGTTTTCTTTCTTCCCCTTTCCACCGCGGCCGCTCTTTATATATTTTCAGCTCCCGATTACGGGAGCGTGGGGTGTGTCGGCGGGGTCTCTTCTCCCGTATTCTTTCTCGTTTCCGTCCGACGCTTCTCTTCTGACTTCCGCGGTCCCCGTCCCCCGTCCGGCAGCCCCAATGCTAATATTAATATATAAAAGACTACCTCGGTTAAGAAGCTTCGTTGAACGCTACCTCGGTAAAGAAGCTTCGCTGAACACGGGCGCAAGTTCTTTTTTTTGTCCGCTATACCCATCTATCATACATGATGGACTTGGAGATGCGAAAATAAACTTTGCTATTTACTGCTTGATTTATGGTGGATAACTTCGGAATGCTGCACAGTATATATATATATATATATATATATATATATGAAATTCTTTTTGGTAAACATGTTCTAATTTCTCAGATGAGCATAAGGCAAATATTTTTTCACCTTGAAGATGCCCTGATATCTTGTATGGTATATAAGATGATAAATTGAAATATAAATAATAAAGTAGAAGTAGGATTATTGATTTTTCTACATATCAATCTTAATATGCATTACTAAGAGATTTTGTAATAAATAAGTTAAAAATAATGGTTGATATATTGGTATAATGGCATCATATTGGCATAATGGCATCATATTGGCCAATATCATTAGAAGAAATTACTTATATTATTTTACATTGTAAGGTGTGGTGTTTATAACTCAATATTTCTATCAAATTAATTCAAATTAGTATTGTGATTAAAATGAAAACTGTGGCTAAGGGTAGATATATCTATCTCATTGTGTTATCTTTTTGAAGGTTTCATTCTCTTAGTTTTTAACATAATTAAACATTTTTTTCATAAATTAACCAAAATTAAGCTTAGATTTCTATCGTAAGAGAGTATGCTTTGGCATATGATTTCTGTAAGCATTTATGTGGTAATTGATCATATTTTTAAAAGAAATTTTGTATGTATACTCTTACAAAAATGTCCAATTGGACAATTACCCCTAGAAAGATTCAATTTGCAAATTTACCCCCAACACCAATTTGTTTTGCCAAATTACCCCATCATCACCTTTTGTTTCTCATTATCCCGAATGTTGAATGGTAGTTGTTAAATAGCTTCTAGCATCATGAGAAAGAATTTTTGCCCAGAATTTTTGTCCCTCGCGACTTAAACATATAAGCTAGTTTTATGGAAAGAACAAATTCCAAAGTTTTACTTCACTAGTTCTCTTCCTCTTCTCCGAACTCAAAGGATCTCTAACCCACTTGAAACTCTTTTCATCACTTTTTCCTGTACTTTTGACCCATGTTGATGATCTCAACAGAGGATGATCTTCTAATTATCCTCAAGATCTCTCTTAGATATTAACATAATATTGGTTGTTGTTAAGTTATAGTTGTTGCCTCAAGATGCCAAGCTTTTTCTTCCACCTCCACTTCTCTTGGTAAGGCTTCACCATCTCTTTCCATCTTCTACATTCCTTCCATATCCTATAGCCATTACTGCCTAGTGTGACTATTGTGTCCTCCCTTCCCCTCTCTTTCAACTTCCCTTACCATTATAGAAGCTATTGAAAATTACCACCACCTCCTCATCCTTCTCTCTACTAGTATCTCATACTATTATAATCGATCTATTAGATGATACTTTCTCCTTCATTTGTCTCTTTATTGATCTTTCCTATCATTAACATTATTGTTGAGCACAATGGAGGTGCTCCCAATCATATAGTGCTTTCCTTGTTATTGCTCCCAATCTCATTGTTTATAGACAAACACAAAACATTGGGTTTGTTGTAATTAGAGATAAATTTAATTTATTTTTAAGGATCTTCCAACTATCAATTTTTTGTTATTTTATATATTGATGCAACATTACGTAGATCGATCTTCTTTTCTTTTTGTTGGAGCTAAGCAATCTAAGAACTCCATCTTAGTTTTTGAGATATGATGGGAGTCAATTTTATTATGATTGCATGAAATGCAACATTGTTTGTAATTATAATTTCTTCTCCATTGTACCTTTTAAGTTTATTTACTTTCCATGAAAGGATCAATAGTGGATTATGATGAAATTTTTCTCATATATTGCCTTAGCTTTAGTTTAGACCAAGGCCAGAGGATGGAAGATAATTATCATCTAATAGTAATTGTAGATTGATTTAGTTCCCTTAAAGATGGAGTTATTTTCATGTAAAATTTTACCTCCTTTCATGTGTAGCTTTCTCCATTCTAACATTTGATTGTAATGTTCCATCAATCATTAGTAATTGAAAGGTATAAAAACTAGTTCATAACTTATTATTTCAAAGGCTAAATAAGCTCATAGGTACCATGCACAACATTATGCACATGTTTCAGCTTATTGATTTTAAAATTCGTTATATGTTTTCTCAAGGTACTAAAACTTTCTTTTGATTTCTGATTTCACCTAATCTTTCTTTTTTTTTTTTTTACCATGGATATTAAAATTGAGCTAGAATCCAATTACAACTATGAGTAAGGGTACAGATATAGCTTTCTTATTTTGAGAATATCATTTGATTTCCAATTTATCAAATATGCTAACAACTTTATTTTCCTTTTTCAAGTCCTCGTAGTCATTAAGATGTCAAGGATTGCATTTGAATGGTGACTATAGTTCTATTATTAACTTTATATGAAATTAGAATGAAATGTAATACAAATGTGATTGTATTGTGCACAAATGCAATTTGATTGTTGGGTTACATGTTCTATCTCATTGCAAGTTTTATGTCAATTTAAGAATTCTTTATCTCAATTCAGATTATTTATATTGCTAGGTATTATACATTGCTATAGATTGTTACTTGCTCATTCTTGTCGATCTAAGAGTGTATTTTCATACTTTTGTTTGTGCTTAGGCTCAATGATACATGCATAGATACATATACATGCATTGATGCATGCATACATGTATGTATATATGTGTGTATGTTATTTGTATTACTCAATCAAAGAGTGTATTTTCATACATACACATATCTATGTGTGTACGTACGCATGTATGCATATATATATATATATATATATAATTCAAGTTTAGATTAAATATGTAGATTACTTGGATATTAGTTTAAGATTGTTCTAACTTTTCTTACAAGTGTGTCAAGTTTCAATTTGACTTGTCTTATGTTCTTTACTTTTTTCAGGTATTTATAATTAAAAGGACATATATGATTAAATGATTAAGTACTAATCAATGTTTTCATATTTAATTGCCAAGTATACTTACAATTGAATGAAAGAATTTCAATTTTCACTCATCTAAATTGCTTTTAGAATTGTCTCATTGACATGGTAAAAATAATTAAATAATTGGGAAGCATTGGTGCTTCTACATAGCTTACCAACTTTGAATTGCATTTAAGCCTTTCTTGATGGTTTATTTGTTACAAATATCATCAACATATATCATTCAATTCGTGTTTCTAATGACAATATATTTTAGATTTTTATCATCTTATTTGAACTTACTTCTTCATTCTCATGATTTAAAATTTAGCTATCCAACAACCGAAAAGCTTTATTTTCTTTTTTTAGATGTTTATGCTATCATAAAGTTGATATCGAGATGCCTTCTATTACGTTACATATTAGATTATTAGAACCTAAACATATCTTTTTCTTTTTGAACATCAGACAATAGCAAAGATTATAATGTTTTTAAAAGGTTTATATTAATTTGAAATGAAATTCATGCAAATAATTAGATATTTGTAGTATAGAATTGCATTATCGGATTTCCTCATTTCAAAGTATTAATTTGATATATTTTGAAGGTCGAATGGATTAAAGCAATAAAGGAACAAAGAGCTAGATAAATAGAGATGGCAAATAGAGACAAAAATAAAGAAAGAAGTGCCCATGATAAGCATAAGGAAAAAAATGAAATCTCTAAGTTTAAATAAAAAAATAAAAAAATAATAGAAGATATTACCACCAAAAAAAAAATCATCAACTGATTGTGAAATTCACTCATATGACCACTATAGATGTTTCTTAGAAGAATTATTACAAAAAAACTAGAAGACAAAGTTAATCAACCATTGGAGCAATTTTTTAAATGTATTTGTGCCAAAAGTTAGTTCAACTATTTATTTTTAAATGAATGATTTCTAACAATGTCGAGTATATCATCATGATAGGGGTAAATTTGTAGAATAAATTGTCATTGGAGGTTGAACTTATAAGGATAAATGTGTAATTGGGTATTTTTATAGGGGTATATAAAATTTCTTTTTAAAATAATACAACAACAACAATAATAACAAGGCCTTAATCACAAACTAGTTGGAGTCGGCTACACTCTTTTTTTTTTCCATTCATCTATATTTTAAGTCATATTTTTTGTAAGGGGCAAAAATTCTAAATCTTTCTTTATAAGTTCTTCCCATTTGATTTTCGATCTACTTCTACCTCCTTTTTTCTCTACATGTATCAAGTTACTCTTTTGCACAAGTATATCTTTAGATTTACGTTGCATATATCCAAACTATTTAAGTTGTCCTTCCCTTAATTTATCCTCAATTAGAGCTACCTTTACCTTTTTATGAATAGTTTCATTTATTATTTTATCTTTTTTTGTATTAATACATATTCATTTTAACATTCTTATTTCCATCATATTTATCTTATGTAGGTGCATTTTTCTAACTATCCAACATTTTGAGCCATAAAGCATAAATGGTCTTATGGTTGTCCTATAAAACTTTCTCTTCAACTTGTTAGGTACTTTATAATCACATAATATTCCAATTGCATTTCTCCGTTTTATCCAACCTGCTTTAATCCTATAGACAACATCATCCTCAATCTCTCCTTTTTTTATGAATAATCAATCCTAAAAACCAAAAATATTTATTTTTAATTGTATTATGTAAACCCCAATTTATACTCTACATTCATCTTTATTTCTAATTGTATTAAAATTGCATATTGTATATTTTATCTTTATCCTACTTAACCTAAACCTTTAGATTCTAATGTATTTCGTTATAGTTCTAGCTTATAATTAACCGTAGTTTTAGTAAGATTATGATTTCTTTAAGAAAACTAAAGAGATAAATATCCATTAAATATTAAAAAATATATTTTTACTCAAAACTAACTTCTGACTTATCCAACATAATTTTTGAAATATAAAAATTCAGATAGAAACACCAAAAATTATCCTTGATTAGGTATTTTCGTAATTTATTTGAAGTTCATCAACACTGATACCTATTCATTATATCGCTCGTTACTTTCTCAATTGACTTCTAATTTAAGTGATTCAACATGCGTTAGAAAGCTAACTTAATATTGAACATCATGAATATAAATTTAATAAAAAAAATTATTATATTTTTTTATATTTTTTTCTAACTCAATCTAGTCAAATTGCATCTTAATATAAAATAAGCTAGCCAAAAGGGCTGGGTCTCACATTCTCCCTGTGATACCCCAAATTTAGTCTCACATTAGATGAGAGAGAAATGGTTGATGTGCTTATAACTCAAGTCCATTTACTACCCATTAACTTCCACTCGAATTTTTGGGCCACGTGGTTTCGGTCCGCTAGAAGTTAATTGGGCTAGCAAATGGGCTTGGGGCGTTACAAATGGTATCAGAGCCGACCCAAGTGTGCGAAAGTTAGTGGGCATGAAGAAAGGGTTACCCATGGGGTAGTGGTGGAGTCCCACCATGGTGTGGAGCCACCCTTGCAGGACCAATGACCAGACTCGGGGTAGATTCTGACTAGCTTGTAACATGCGACGAGAACGTCGCATTCGCATTATAAGGTGGGGAGATTGTGATATCCCAAATTTAGTCCCACATTGGATGGGAGAGAGAAATGGGTCATGTGCTTATAACTCAAGTCCACTTGCTACCCATTAACTTCCACTCGAGTTTTTGGGCCACGTGATTTTGGCCCACTAGAAGTTAATTGGGCCAGCGGGTGAGCTTGGGGCGTTACACTCCCCCTCTTTTTTTTTAAAAAAAAAAATCATCCTTGAAATTTCAATTGGATTTGTAAATATTATTCTCAAGTCATATATACTTAAATTTATGTCATCTTTTAATCACAATACTTTAAATTATGATATTACATCTATCACACTTCGCTGTGCAACTCTAGTATAAACCTCTATATTAAGAAAAGGTTTCACCTATTGCCACTCAATCTAATTTTTACTCATATCATCAGCATACCTAAATTTGTCCTCAAGAATCATAACCTGAGCTTTAATATCATCTGTAACATCTCAAACGCGGATGGATCTTTGCCACACACTAGGAAATAAATTCCCAGTATGCAAGGCGCATATACAGAGTAATTTCATATAATTACTTGAGATAAAGGGCTAGCTTCTATCAAACTCCTACTTATATCTCAGTCTTTGAAAAAAATAATAAGAGTTTTATGAGCCTTTGCTTAGTAAGTAACATGAAGCATAAATTAGTGGATCAAGCAAGTGAAGATTTATAAAGCTTTTTATACAACAAAGCATATCATTAATTAAAAACTGAAAAACTTCAGTTCATAACTTCATATATCATCGATATACTAATATCTATAAATTTCAAGGTACCTTTAACTAGTAAATAAAACTTTTCATATAATATCTTTCATGCTATCATATTCAAAATTTTTATGTCATCAGAATTTTATGTTATCAATAATTCATGTTATCAGTAATATATGTTATTAATAATTCATGTTATCAGAAGTTTATACTTCATGATCACAGAATATGGTCACATGTATCCACATGACAAGGCCATAGCACCACAATTAACCCTGTGGATAGGAGGTATAGAATCACATTTAACCATTTGGATGGAGGTCGTAACACTAAATTTAATCTTGCAGATAGAGGTGTATCCTCCACATATCTCCCTTATGAAGGTAGGTTCCGATGTCAAAACATGGTATCAGAGTCATTTAAGCTATATATTTTTAAACATAATTTATTATCAATAATTCTAAATTTATTAATATTTACTTATTCATATCATAAAATTCTCATAATAATAATAATTCTCTAGTATTTGCAGTAAATAGCTATGCAAAAATAACTGTACTTGATCCGGATTTGTAATAAACATGCTATGAAGAATTTAAGCCTTTAATAACTTTTTAAAAATAATTATAAAATCTTATTATTTTAAAATAACTGATTATATGAAAATTTGATAATTATTTCAATTCAAATAATCATTCATTAACTATAAAATAAAGTTTGCAGTCCTGCAATATTTTTATAGAAGTTTGAAATCTCTTTTAATAAACATGAACAATTTATAAAATATTCTATCTTACGATTAGATTACTTACCAAAGCTTAAAATAATCATGAATAATTTATAAAATACATAAATAATTTATAAAATACTCCAACTTAAGTTAAGGTTACTTACCTCTTTACGTAAAATCATTAGAAACTAATTCTTAATTTCTGATGCTCAAGAGCTCCATCAACCTTCTTGATACTTTAACCTTCATATTTTTCACACTTTTGAACCATTGATTTACTATCAAAAAAACCTCAATTAAGCTCTATTTATAGAAAAATTTTCTAAAACAAATAAGTTTCTTATTTTTTATAAGATACCAATCTTCTAAAACAAATAAACTTTCTAATTTTAGTACGATATTGATTCCTTTAAAAAAACCAAAGAGATAGATATCCATTAAATATTTCAAATAGATTTTTGACTCCTAAAGTAAATAGATTTCCTATTCTTTATAAGATATCAATCTCAAATAAACTTTTCAGTTTTAGTAGAATATTGATTACTTTAAAAAAACCAAAGAGATAAATATCATAAATTCTTGACTCTTAAAGCAAATAGATTTTCTATTTTTTATAAGATATCAAACTCAAATAAACTTTTCAATTTTAGTAGGATATTGATTTCTTTAAGAAAACTAAAGAAATAGATATCCATTAAATATTTAAAATAGATTTTTGACTCTAAAGCAAATAGACTTCCTATTCTTTACAAGATACTAATTTTAAGTAAACTTTTCAATTTTAATAAGATTCTAATTTTTTTTAAAAAAGTAAAGAGATAAATATTCATTAAAAATTAAAAAATATATTTTAACTCAAAATTAACTTTTGACATATCCAACATAATTTTTGAAATATAAAAATTAGAATAGAAACACCAAAAAATCATCCTTGCTTATCGTCAACATGAAATCAATTGATGCATTAATTTGTTATCATATGGAAGAAAATATCTATTACTCATCAATTTTTTGAACGACTAATTTTTATTATTTTTTATGATCAACTTGTAATCAGATGGACTCTTAATATAATATCATACTAGCATAAAACTAACATGGTGCGTAGAATATGATTTTTTTTTTTTTGCCTTCTAGATATTTTTAAAATATAATTTAGTAATATAATAAATGAGAATAACGATAAAATTTTAATAGGTAAATTTTTACGGCATGTGAATCAATACGTTTAAATTAGGATTGAGCATAAATTTTTATCATTAATGCCGACGAGCATGATGCACGCAGGGTGTAGCCTTTTACAGGTGTTAATGACCGGGATCCATCTCATAAAGGCTGCTTTGATTCATGTCCCAAATTATTGGAGAGGGTCCAGAATCTTCTCATGAGGTTGATTTTATAATTTATTCCCTGCGGAGATCACCACCGCAGAGCTCAGCTCGGCTGGATCCTTCGTAGAAGCGAAAAATATATTTGCAGCTCGTAATCCTCTATATCCTTTCTCAGCTCTGGTCCCGCCACCAGTGAACTCGTGATGGCTTCGGTTGCAAGAAGGTAAACACGCATCCTGCAACTTGACCAATATGTTTGCTCTTAAATCATCATCACCATAGCAACCTATTCAATAAATGTTGCCAGGCTTGAAGGCAAGGTGGCATTAATCACCGGCGGTTCAGACGGCATAGGCGCAGCCACCGCGAGGCTCTTCGCCAGCTATGGTGCCCGGGTGGTGGTTGCTGATGTCCAAGATGACAAGGGCCATGCGCTCTGTCACGACATTGGCCCCACCGTCGCCTCCTACGTTCACTGCGATGTCACTAACGAATCTCATGTCCGAGATGCTGTTGATTCCACCATGTCACGCCACGGCAAGCTTGACATAATGTTCAACAACGCCGGCATCTTCGGGTCGCCGTGCCTGAATATATTGGAGACCGATCAGGCCAACTTCGAGAAGGTGATGGGGGTCAACCTGGTGGGGTGCTACCTCGGGACAAAGCACGCAGCACGGGTGATGATCCCGGCACGCCGAGGCAGTATCGTGATGACGTCGAGCACCGCGGCGGTGATAGGGGGTTTGGGAACACTGGCATACACATCCTCGAAGCACGCCGTGGTAGGGTTGATGAAGGGTGCGGCGGTGGAGCTGGGACGGTTTGGTATCCGTGTCAACGCCGTGGGGCCCTATGGGGTGGCCACGACGCTGGCGTCCAAGGGGTCTGGTAGAGAAGTGGAGAAGCTGGAGGACTTCTTTTCTGAGTATGCCATTCTCAAGGGGAAGAAGCTCAAGGCGGAGGACGTGGCGGAGGCGGTGGTGTATCTGGGGAGCGATGAGGCCAAGTACGTGAGCGGGCTCAACCTGATGGTGGATGGGGCTTTTACAGCCACTCATACGATTCCTGGAGAACTACCGCGTTTGCGGGGATAAGGAAAATCAACTCCGTTTTAATAAGATCACCCGCCAATAATAAATTTGCGTTCTGTTTCAGTGAAGAGTCTTTGCTCCATACAGTGATTATCTCAATATATATATATATATATATAAAGATATAGATAGAAAATTATTCAAATTGTATTTGAATGTTTGAGTCTATTTGTAATTCTCAAAGTACACAAATAATTATTATAGCGTTGGCCCATCATAGTTGTCCAACAAAAATACGAAGGAAACATGAATCCAGTGAGAAATAGCTATAGGTCTTGCGTAAACCATAAAAAAACCAAGAAAAACTTTTTTATAAAAAAGATATCCCTTCAATCATCAATGCATTAGCTTTTAGACCAAAGTTAGTAAAAATGTGATCTAGCATTGAAACCACAAACCTGAATCCTTTAATCAATTCCTATTTCTTTCTGTTTTTGCCGATTAATATTGTGAACATCTTATGTTAGCATAAGTTTCGTCCTATATCAATTATTCATCGGAGAGATTTTATGTACTCATACATGATTGAGAAACTATTTAAGATGATTTTGGTTATCACGAGCACATCATCTTGAGACAGCTACCAAAATGAGCTGAGTCAGGGACCAATCCACAATTTTGTGGATCCAATTTGATGGCTTGGATCCTCATGGATAGGATCCAAAATCAATCAGAGGCTAATTACATTAATTGGACTTCAATAAAAAGAATAATTGGGGTTATGGTTCAAACATTTGGCTCAATTTTATGATTTAGGTTAAATCTAATGCCGTGATTTGATCATTTGACTCAATTCATAGTAACTCAACTATAAATCAAACTAAGATTACCATTATAGTTCAGCTATCTAATCTAGCCCTTAGCACTTTGACTACCAATTTAACATCAATTATTGCAAATTAGGTCGAATTCATCAATTAAGTCTTACTAGGGGTCAAATGTAACCTTTTAGTTCAACCATCAGGTTTGATTCTCAACATCCAATAATCCATTAATTGAGTCTAGATCTTCATAAATTAGACTAGATCCAATGTCCAAGCTCGACCAGCATGTCCGATTACCCCTAATTGGGTTAGTTTCGAGACTCTAATTTGATCAATAAACTTGATTAGTGCTAATTGAGTCAATCTTAATAGTCAATCTTAATACTTAAGCCTAGCCAGTAAGCCTAATTACTAGTCATTGAGTCAAATTCTACACTTGAATTCAGCTAATAGGACCAATTGTCATGCCCCAAATCTGAGGTGGATAAAGGATGCAATAATCTGCCGCAAACCCCACGACATGCAAGGCACCATCACAATATATCAACATTTAATTTAAGTAATAAAAATTAAATTACTATTCACTAAACCAATCTAATGCTAACAAAAAGTTCATAATCACATACTTCAATGACACTGAAATTGACAAACTTTATAGACCATCAATATGGTCAAAAGCTAAAATTAATGAGATAACTAAACAATCTGACAAGTGATTGCTTGCTTCTACCCAAGTCTTCATTTTGTTTTCATATGTTTGAAAAAAAAAAAAAAAAACCATAATAGAGTTTTATGAGCTTTCACTTAGTAAGTAACACTAGGCATAAATTAGTGGATTAAACAAGTGAAGAATTATAAAACTTTTATAAAATAATATATATCATTAATAAAAAACTGATAACTTACAGTTTACAATTTCACATGTCATTGATATACTAATACTTATAAATTTTAAGGTATTTTTAACTAATATTCAAAATTTTTAATGTAACAACTTTCATGCCATCATATTCAAAATTTTCAAGTTATCCATAATTAATAATTTTCATATCATTATATTACTAATACTCTAGGTCACAAATTACGGTCATATATATCCATATGCTAGAGCCAGAGCATTACATTTAACTCGACGGATGTGAGTTGATTTTTCATATATATCCCTGTAAAGATGGGTCTCGGTATCAGTCATCAGTCATTACATAGTAAACCAAGAGTTACATGTTTTCAATCATATTTTATCATCAATAATTTTATATTTATTAATATTTACTTATTCATATAATCATATAAATTTCATTTTTTTCTTTTTTAACAAAATTCTTATAATAATTCTTAACATTTATAATCTACTCACTTGATCTAATATTTACAATAAATAGCTATGCAGAAATAACTATATAATAGTAAGCATTAAAACATTAATTGCATATAAAAAATAAAATAATAATATTTAAATATTAATTTATAAATTCTTGAATAGATATTTATAATTAATTAATTTATAAAAATCTTTTAATTTATAATTAGCCTACTTAATTGATACTGATTTATAATAAACATAACATGCAAAATTTAAGCCTTTAATAACATTTCAAAAATAATTACAAAATCTCATTATTTCAAAATAATTGATTAGATAAAAGTTTAGTAATTATTTCAATTCAATTAATCATTCAACAATTATAAAATAAATTTTTGTAAAGCTTGCAACATTAAAAAAATCATAATTATAGTTAAGTTACTTACCAAAGTGTGAAGAAATTCTTTTAGCAATTATGAACTTTAACTTATGATTAGGTTACTTACCTGCTTCAAATAAGATTGGAGAGAAGGAAGTAATAAAATTGATGGAAACTAATTCTTATATTTTAGGGCTCTATCAACCTTTTCGATCTTTCAATCTTCACCTTCTTCATCCTTATGGACACATTAGATTTAGGCCTAGAGCCGATTCGGATATGAATATATTTTAGATTGAGTCCAAGTCATACATAATCCTGACCTAGCCCAAAAGATCCATTGAATCCAAAATATTTTCATAGATCCGACGTAACCTAATTATGTATTAGGTTGGGTTCAGATTCAATATTAGAAGCCGAACATGAAACTAGATCGGCTCGAGGTCAAGCATGACCTGATCGAACCTGTCCCATTTGCAGGCCTGTAAAATATATATTGTCTTTAGTAAGGCATCCAATTATATTTGCCATCTATCTATGGATGCACCTGACCTTGGTCTGAGGTCCAGCACTTAGCTCAGGGCCGTAGAGCCGGTTTCAACACTGGCCGACGAGGAGGAACGAACGAAACGGACCAAGTCGATCAGAAAATGTCTCTCAGTGTGCTTGGAAGAGGATTTGCCGAGCGTAAGCATCCGTCGACACGTCAAAGACCCCGACGCGAGCGCATGCAGCATTCTATTTCTTGTGGGCTCGCGCGTCCCCTCTACGTTTCTCTTTTCTTCACGCTGCCTACCTCGCAGGGTGATCTCATTGGTGACTGCTAAAAGGTCCAGCACTACTGGAAAGCGCCGGTACTGGCCTGCAAACCACGCCACTGTTCATCTAATTCCACTGAATCGGTGTTTCTCTTTTCGTCGCCCAGTTTCGACGCGTTAGTAATTGAATTGCACGGAGAACCATCTATCTTGGAGTCCAATGAGCATCACTCTATAGAAGTTAGGCACCTTGGTCGGTACTTAAAAAATTTGACACGGAGCTGGCTGGCTTTGTACTCAGTATAGCTCGTGGACATCTGGAAACAGGGCCATTCGAAAGTACTCAGTAGTAGCAAGTTGGTCATCTAATAGGGCAAGGACTCCTGAGCCCAGTTATTCAACCACATCATTGACCAACTCAACAATCCATGTTCCACTTCTTGGAATCTGATTCCTGTTTTTGGTACAAGATTGTATTTAGAAACTGGACTCATCTAATAGTGCATTGGTGCTCGTTTCTACACAAGAACAAGTCACGGAAGAGACTATAGCCTATGCTGGATTCTTATGTTGAGCCGGGCCAAGATAGTAGGTTAAGTTTTTGCACCAGGATACCATTTGCCCGGGCAACATCAAACAATTATGGATCCGATAAGATTTGATCCCCATTTAACTTCATCTTGGGTGGTGTTTTGGATGAGGACACTCCTATGCAAATTTCGCGTGGATGAGTTCTTTGACTTGGATCTTATATAAATGCGTCGAGGGACTCTCATGCAAATTTAGCGTGGATATGGAATTGTGGCCGCCTGGCGTTTGAAGCCTTATCATTTCATCGCGTTTTTTTGTTTCGACTGCCGAGAAATAACAACAACAATTAATTCTTAATTTTAAACTAATTAGAATAAGCTATATGAATCCTTTTTTTTTTTTTTCATTCAATTTTTGACTGCACGAAAAAAGGGAAAAAAAAATACTAACGCCGTCGATCTTCTGAGGTCCATGATCGGGCTGAATTTTATCTGACCACACCCTTTTCCACCTCTGATTTAGATCGCATTTAGATAAAATTTGTTATATCTGATCTGACCCATTCAGATAAGTCTCGCTGAATTTAGTGCTGGATTTCGAGGATATTTACCTCAGATCCAAAGGTCTGCTTAAAAAAATTCCTAGGTTGTAGCAATATTGTAGTACATATTAAATGATTATTTATTGTTTCGAATACATGTGATGAATAAAATAGATTGTATACATTATGGTGAGTAATAGGTTACAATAATTCAAGAATCAATACTAATTCAATCTAATAGAATTAAGTTAGTTTGGTTCTAAGTATTCATAGGATCAATTTTGAATTTAGGATTAGAACTGAATCATTTCATATCAATCCTTGATTTTAAGGTTTGGTTCTTTGATTTTAACTTAGAACCGAGGTCATCAAGATACCTTATGAATTGTTTACTATTTTTACTAAGAGACATTAGATATTATATATATATATAATATCTCAAGTTAATAAGCAAAAAATTTAAACAAATCAACTCTATGTTTGAACCAATCAAGAACTAAACTGATCAAATTGTGGGTGTGAGGTCAAATCCAAGATGTAGTGAATTTGACTACGGGCGAACTGGTTCTAAATTTTGGCTTATAATTATTTCAACCCAACTCATGCTCATCCTAAAATGCTTGTTGTAGCCTGACAGTGGAGAGGTCCCCATTTGATAGAAAAAGCTCTAGTTTAAATGCTGACAGAGTGCAGATGTGAAGATATCATAAATTTTATCCAAATCTAATCTCAGTTTTTATCTAATCTACTTTAATGGACATCAAAATAATTATCTAATCATTATTTTGATAAAAAAGTCCTTTCATCTTTTTTTTAAAAATAAAAGTTAAATATATTTTATTTATTCATTATGATATTTTCAAAGTTTTGTAATTAAAAAATATTAAAAAAATATTAATAACTTATATATATATAGTGTTTCTTACATGCTATCTAAAAATATTATTTTTTATTTATTCTATCATTAAAAAAATGTTATTCTATGCCCAAAAATATTTTAATTATATTTTATAATAATTTTTAATTTCTAGTATTTTAATCAATTTTGGTTGAACCAATGACCAGGTCTATATATTAGATCCTTGGTACCTGTATGTCATGTGTAATTTGCATAGTAAAAATTTAATTTATATCCTAATTATTTCTAACTTATATTTATATTAAGATATAAAATTATGGATACATTTATTATCCAATTAGTATCCATGTTCTTTTGCAACAATATATATATATATATATATACTTATTTTAACATCTATTTAATATCCGTATCGATAGTTGTTGAAATATTTTTTTTATGATATTTTTGGCTATATATAGGTGATGCTGTAAATAAAATAAAGCCCAAAAGCATAAGTACAAGGGACTGAAGGCATTAAATGTAAGTGTTGAATGAATGGGATTGAAGCTTGGTTTTCAAAAAAAGAGTATAAAAAATGTATCCCAACTGAACCATTGTTGAAAACATTCATATGTAAATATGATATTCCAACATCCTATCCAATTTCAGCCCTTGGTCAAGTCCTCTTTCCATCTTTTCTTTTCTTCCCTCTACTCTGATGGCTTCATTCCATTCTGTTGCAAACCATGTAACTAGCTCTTTGGCACTCCATGCGTAATCCGTGTGCTTGAGAATGATTTATATGTTGAACCTTTCCACGAGCTCAAACTCCACTCTACTGGGGGAGTTGAGAGAACTTCTGTCATTTTAATCAAGCCTAAATCATCCTTCCCAAATAAATAAAGGACGATGATCAGTTTCTTATAGAGAGCTTATCATCCAAACGAAGCCTCTGTTCCGCTGAGAGCTCACCTCACATGGGTTTCTGTTCCAAATTCATTTGACCTTAAAGAAACAAAAAAATAAATAAATAAATAAAAAGAAAAAGAAAACTAGACATCTCGATGCTTGGTTTACGAGGGTCCCATATGAGTTTTATTAAGTTTAGAGTGAAAAGTGCTGGTGGTTACTCCTACAAATTACAAATTATTTGAATAAAATAGAAATATCAATAATTTATAAAATCGAATAATAAAATAGAAAGTTAAAATTAGAACACGCTTGAATCAAGGCATGTGAAAACATTGCCCTGAAGATGAAATTCACTTCATGCAAATTATATGATGAGAATGTTCTTAAGATACAATGATCTAGCTTAATTCGAAATCTTTCAATCATAAGCATGGTCAAGAAGAGATTTGATTCAAATGACTCCTCCAATCCTCCAAAAAAAGAAAAAGAAAAAGAGGGAGAAAAATTGAAAATGGATTCATTTTAAGAAAAATTGGATGTGGTAGGTAGAATGATGAGGAAAGATGATCAAAAAATTCTTTGGTTTGCTAGGTTGATGAAGTTTTTTAGTCTTTTGGTGAAGGTTTTTAATCTTCCCTCTTATATGACTTCTTGAGCTAGGCTTGATCCAATGCATTGCCTTGACTAGAGAGGTGGCATGTGATACAATGGCAACATTAGAGGAAGTTTTGTGATACAAGGCCAAGCTCAATGAGCAAGCCAAACTATAGAATGAAACGGGAACACTGACCTCACCTTCCAAGATGTCTTATTTGTAAGTCAATCTTCTACTATGATGAGAACAATTGATAAAAGACCATTTTCACAGGCTTGCATTGACCACCTAAGGAATTAGGTTTTCTTGATTGAAAGAATCTGGAGACTTCATCGAGGAAATGAGCATCAGTATGAGACAAGGGAAGGAGAAAAGAGAAGACATTGTAGATGGTGCGTGATCGGAGCCAAATAAGGTTCCAACCAAATTTATAGGATGATTTGGTCAGATTAATGCACATAAAAGCCAAATTTGCATTAACCATAGATCTTCTGGTAGCATAGAAGCAACGCACCAATTCCTAAGAGTCCTTCAGCATCAGGTGCATATCTAATTAATTTGACCTTGATGGCTTAATTTGAAGGGATTACTACAATAATATGAGCCATCATAAATATCAGTTTTCACGTGAGGCCAATTGGTCGTTTGTTGGGCTATGGTAAATGGGTTGGGTATATCTCAATACCTTGAGGGCATCATCATCAAATTACAAGATGTGAGGGATGTTGTTTATACTATAATTCTACTTGAACAAGGTGACTGGGTTAATGCTCTAAAAATGCATCACATGGTACCTAATCTGGAATGATAAGGATTGGTGGAAATGGAAGATCATTACAAGGCTATTGTCTGATTGATTGACAAGGAGACCGATGATAATATCGAAATGGGTTGAGTATAGCTAATCCGCTTGAGATTCATGGAAGCTCTAAAGATTTGGAAACTCTATCTTAAAATTATCAACATTGATAATGAATCATGGTATGCGGGATGTGATTTTGATGAAACCAAGGGAGCACTACATCAAGAACATAATAGAGTGAAGAACCATATTAATTCAGCTTTTACCGTCAATCTTTCAATCGTAGTCAACCAATGGTATTGTAAAAGTCTTTAAGGAGCAGAACCTCTAGCTTATTTTTCTTCTTCATTGAAGTTCACACTGATAGCATGCTGATGCAATAGAGCTTAATTATATTCCAAACTTTCATTGCACCAAGATTCAATCAGTCCTGCATCTTTTGTTGGCCCATCAAACTCTTGTGTCCTTGATAGGTCTAGCTAGATGTGAAAAGAGAAGAGAAGGGCAAATAGGCGATAGCAATCTTATATTGTTTTCATTTGCAATATGGTCCACAACTTACAATATAACCCTTGCAGTATAAATTTTTCTACTCTTTCCAAATATCCTAATAATATAAAATAATAATATAATAAATTATAATAAATAAAAAACTTCAATAGATGAATTTTTATTTACTAATACGGTTGTCCTTATGGTGAATAAAAAACTATATACAAATTGAGTCTTCATGCAAAAACGGTCATTATAAATACTCGCCTCACATGGTATATTGGATATAATGATTTCTTCTTTTTCAATTGCTCTTAAAATGTCCTATAATAATGTAGCTAATGAAAATAAATAGCAAACATCAATAGCCAAATTTTTAGAGTACATTAAACGTTAATGGTAACTCAAATTAATATCAATATTAGTAATATCTATTAAATATTAAGCAATGAAATTTAATAATGGCCAAACATATTAATATTGATTTGTCACATTTGTTCATATGTTAGTATCTAACTAGGAGTCATGCATGGTATAATTTTTTTTCTTTTTTCCAATTATTCTTGAGATATAGCACAGTATTAGTGTCCTTGTAGGAACTTAGGAACTTTAATCATTAATATTAGTATCATTAATGTTAACCCCATAAAATATGTGATGTTTATTTTTTTTCTCATTTTTTTTTGACTATTCTTGAAAGACAATATAATAATGTAATAAATTATAAGAAATTAAAATTTTAATAGCTAAATTTTTATGATGCATTATCATCAATGATAATTGAGCATATCAATACAAATGGCATCAATATCTATTACATAACAATAATAGCTCCGATCCACATAGATCATGAATCTCAAAGGTAGAAAAGATAAAGTAACTTTGAAATTCATGTAAATTTAAGGATGAAAAGGATAATCGAATTTGAGGCTTGGTTATATAAGTCCAACTCTTTCCTTCTCTCTTTATATATATATATATATATATATATA